>OY757191.1:25603742-26026242 GCA_963583895.1 Melanophora roralis
GAAATGTCTGAGCCGGTATCCACTAAGCACTTGATTTCAACATTATTAAAATAAATTGTTTTAGAGCGCGACTGATCAACCACACATTGCACTGTTTTTTCAGTACTACCGATTTTATTACAATCTTTAGCAATATGACCAAATCTATTGCATTTAAAACATTTCGCAGAACTTTTACATTCATTCTTTTTGTGTTCTGTAGAACCGCAATTATAGCAGTGCACCGATTTTGTAGATTTATTCTTAGTATCGTTTGCACTTTTATTCATTTTATTATCGAAATCCCGATTCCCGTTCATTGTTTCAAATATATCGTATTTTTCACGTAAGTCCTTATAAGACGTAGCCGTATACATTTGATATTTTATTTCACTTTTTATTTTCAAACCGTCTATAATGTATCGGATCACTGACTTTTCTTCAATATTACCTAAAGCAGCAATTTTTCTCATTTTCAGGACATATTCATGAAAGGTTTCACTTTCTTGCTTCTTGTTGTTTGTTAATATTTTATGCAGTTCTATGCTGCTATAGTTTTTTTTAAACTCACTCAACAAACTGCATTTTAAAGATTTAAAATCACTTACTGTAACTGTGTCAAGAAACAATTTAGCTGTGCCAATAATTTTATTTCTGGCGTGAACATATTTTTGCTTCTCATTTAAGTCATAAGCTTCAGCATTCTGTTCAAAATTTTCGAGCCAATGCTCCACTGTTATATTTTCACCGTCAAAGTCGGGAACTATTTTTGCAAAATTATCAACCGTGACATTAGCTTTGCTGTTATATTCTTCGTCTTTTTGTATTTTCACTCTTAGTAAATGTATTAAACTATTTAAGTCTGATTGATTATTGTCGCTGATTTTTAAGTCATCTTCAAATTGTGTTGCCATTTTTGCTACTTCCGTATTCGCGGCTTTTGTTTTGCTTTCTGCATTCGTTTTGTACATTGATTCACTTATTTTTTTTAATTCGGTGTCACTATTTTTACTGTTTTCGGCTTCGGTTACTTTTTCTTTGCCTGTCACTTTTTTGTCTTTTATTTCTTTATTTACTTTATTTGACTTTTTCACCACATCGAGCTTATGTACTTCTACGTTGTCTTCAACTTTATCACTCTCACTTCTTCCTCTCGATCTTGCTCTTGTATTATATACTTTATTGTCGCCTGATTTCAAAGTTCCGTTATTTGAAATCATTTAATCATATTATATATTCTTTTAAATAGCTTTAACATGTTACTTTTGACTTTTTATGAAATTATTTCACAGGTACACACTTTGCACTTGTACCGTTTAAAATTGTTATTAAAAAAAATCCGATAGGTTATTATTTTATATTGTATGTAAGAAGTTTAGTTTAAAAGGTTTGGTTGAGCCCCCAAATGTAAAGGTACGGTGTCCAATTTCCAAATAACAACACAAATCCGTAGTTTTAATATGTAATTCAATTTATTTTAAGTAAAATATGTAGGCAATTCAGTTTAATTCAAATTTCGATTATAATAAGTAATTTTAATAGGAAACGGGAAATAGGGTTATCAGTTAAATAATATAAACTTTAATCAATCTTCAACTTTCAACTTTATACCACTTTAAGAAAGACTAAACTCTTTGACTTTGTAAAACTTTCACTGCAACTGATTTTCTTTAAAAAATGACAACTGTTCTTACCGACTGACTAAGGTCTACTACTTATGACTAGTTCTTCTTCTATGATATGCAATTAAAGGTATGGTGAATAGGTTATACTTAACCCGTTGAGGTCCTTACATGTATGCCATGACGGAATAATAAGGTGACCTCGCCCCTACAACAATAACTTCATGTAAAAATTTATCATATATTTTGTTGTTGATAAGTTCTAGCTAAGTTGACAAAAATGTTGCTAATTATTACACATACACACAGTAAACACAAACATAATATAACATATGGCGTAAATAAAAGTCAGCTGATCAGCTGGCCCTACCTTGTTCAATGAACCATAAAAATTATAATTTTTTAGCAATCATATGCTAATTGAGTAAGCCTAATTAATTATGTATGAATATAAAACTTAATTGCTCAATTTAACTTTATTTGTCCTTATTTATGATGTATGTTTGAACATGGTTTAAGCACCTAAAAATATAAAAACAAGTTTTTACCTGACTTAAATGAAATTTTATTTCTAATCATTTGTTGATATTTTTTATCAAAATCGAACTAATTATTCTCAAGCTATGATGAAATGTATCACTATAACCGCCTTATTTCGGGAGAAAAATTAATAGGGCCTTCAAAAAGTCTAAGCCAGATAGAAAAAAAACTGAAATCGTATATGAATTTACTTCGTTTATGTCCCTATAGTCCACATAGTTCTTTTCTTAAATTGAGGTATTTTGTTGTTTTTTGCGGACCAGTGTAATTAGCAAAGACAAAGAAAATTTAAAGTTAAATTAATTTTAATCGATTAGTCGTTGAATTGAGGTACATTGTTTCAGTTGCTTTTTAATGAATATTTGACTTTTTTTGCTTGACCGATTAATCGATTAAAATATGTTTGAATAATCGTGCGATTATTAACCCAATGGATGCTCTATTAATTAATGATTTACAATCGATTTAATTTTAAATCAAGAAATATTTACAATTAGTAATATAATTGCACCTTCATGTAGTCAATATAAATAGTTAAGGTAAACATTAACAATGTTCAGTTAAACATTAAAAAAAGTTCATGCCGAAATGCTAAAACTGTTGACGGTTGTTGTCGTTCTTTTAACACCGGGTTTAAATGCGGATACTCGTACTATAAAACCCATACGGAATGGGCGTATTGTTGGAGGAAGTGCCACAAATATAAAAAATCATCCCCATCAAATTTCGATGCGTTACTATGGCAGACATCGATGCGGTGGTAGTATTTTTCGAGCGGATGTTATTATAAGTGCAGCCCATTGCATTGCTGGTGGCGTAGATACAAGTAGATTATCTGTTATGGCAGGTGCAACAAATTTGGGAGAACAGGGAGTTGAACTGCCAGTTAGCAAATATTTTGTTCATGAAAAATACACTTCAATTAACAATGATTACGATGTTTCTATATTAATATTAGCTGATCAGTTTTCTTTTAATGAATTTATACAACCTATTCCGCTAGCAAAAAGCCGACCCAATGATGGTGCACTAGTAACCATTTCCGGTTGGGGTACTACGTCTGAAGGTGGCAATGTTTCTGAGCAATTGCAAGAAGTCAATGTTTTCGTTTTAAATAACGGGGATTGCCAAAAATCATATTTTCCTTTAGTCCTTACGGAGCGCATGATATGTGCAAATGTTGTAGGCGGAGGCAAGGATGCTTGTCAAGGTGATTCTGGTGGACCTCTTACTATAAACAATGAATTGTTGGGTGTTGTGTCTTGGGGTATCGGTTGTGCTCGTAAAAAGTTCCCCGGCGTTTATACTTCCATGCCTGAACTTAGTGAATGGCTTGAAACAACTGCTACCATTAATACTTAGGAATATGGATTTTTAAGGACAAACTCCCTGCCCCAAGAAAAATTAAAAAATGTGTGAACTAGCGCTTACATATATTTTAAGCAAAAACAAACAAAAATGAAAACATATAAAAAAATTAAAACTATTTTTTTTTCAATATTAAAACGTGTTTATGTGTCTTAAATGAAGCTGAATAAAATATTTTAAATTAAATATTATATGCTTGTGTTTGCGCTTTTTATACCCTTTACATCAGTGATTAGGGTAGACATAAGTTTTTTCATTCCGTTTGTAATTTGTTTACTATCCATTTGCGACCCCATTAAGTACCTTTATATAAATTCTGTATCCTTAACGAGAGGAAAGTCGATTTAGCCCAGTCCATATGTTCGTCTGCCCGTTTTATGGTTGAAATTAACTTTCTGAAGCCGCCTGATGTCGCATAGACCCGTAAGGGGTATTAAACTATCAGAAATGTCTGCGAGAGAATCGCTATTGAAATCCAGCAAAATCACCTGATAGCTGACCGAGATATAAGCCAAAAACCAAAACTATCTCTGTTTATTTCTCTAAAACTTGTCCAAATTTGTACATAAAAACCTCTACATACTGCCCTGGAGGCCGCCTTCCAAAAATTTTTCCTCATGAACGCAATATACTTACACCCTATTTTCGCCCCCTATTTTCGTTTCCACACAAAGTTTAATTTCTTTTAAATTATTTTAAATCACTCCCACAGCTTCCAGGCTGCTCTTATAAATGTCAAATGTAAGACAGACCCCAAATGATTTTTCCTCCCAAACATTTTTGTGGAACATACTTACCCCCTATCTCCACCCCCTAACAGGGTTGCATTACAAACTTTTAAAAAATGGGGGAACCCCCACCCTCCCTACAGCTTTCCCGGAGTTGCATTTCGGGGAATGATATGTATCACAGACCCCTTATAATTTTCCTTCCTAAACATATTCCTAGAATAAACTTACCCCTAACCTCCATAACCAAAATACAAAATTTAAAAAAATGGTTTAAAACACCCATTACTTTCCTAGAGCCGGCCTTAGAGAAATAAAGTGAACGACCGACCCCCAAAGTTTGGAAAACTGTAATAAATCCCCCCTTCTGCTTCCAGGGTACCCGTGGATAGGTCAAATGTAGGCTGACCCCAACTCATTTTTCCTTGCAAACATTTTTCTGGAACATACTTACCGCCTATCTTCACTCCCTAAGGGGGTTGCCACACAACATTTGCCACATTAGGTTAAAAACACCTACATCTTCCCTAGTCACCCTCAGTGAGTTAAAATATGACACCAATTCCTACTTAAAAATAAAAAAATATTTTATAATTAAAACAAATTTATAAAAATAAAATAAGTTCTGGGTTTCGAAATGCCAATGTAAAAGGTATATAAGATTCGCCTGAATATAGCGTTCTTACATGTTTTTTTGTTGGTAATTATACCCTTCACATAAGTGATAAGGGTATATATAAGTTTGTCATTCCGTTTGTAATTCCTTTATTATCCATTTAGGACCCCATAAAAAATATATATTCTGGATCCTTATAGATACGGAAGCCGATTTAGCGATGTCCATCTGTCCGTCTGACCGTCTGTCCGTTTTATGGTTGAAATCAACTTTCTGAAGGCCCCGATATCGCATAGACCCGAATGTGGTATCAAACTTTCACATATAGTCGCGAGAAAATCGATATTGAAATTTAGCCAAATTGCCCGATAAATGACCGAGATATAAGCAAAAAACCAAGACTACCTCCGTTTTTTTGAGTCTACAACAACAACAAAGAACATACTTTTACATGTAATAATAAAAAAAACAACAATAAAAGAAAACAAGTAAGAGCGCTATATTCGGCTGTGCCGAATCTTATATACCCTTCACATTGGTCTTTAAATATACCCAGCCGAGTAATTTTGTACTGCAAATAATATAATAAAA
Source organism: Melanophora roralis (assembly GCA_963583895.1). NCBI lineage: Eukaryota > Metazoa > Arthropoda > Insecta > Diptera > Rhinophoridae > Melanophora > Melanophora roralis. The sequence continues at coordinate 25,609,187 of OY757191.1, forward strand.
AACCTTGTGCGAGTTTTAAAGCCCATAGAAAAAATAACAAAATTTTAACGTTCATATGAATAATAGAAATAGATGAAGAAGATTTGAGGTCGAAAGTTTTAAAAGTTTTCGACATTATCCATATTTAAAGGTTAATAAAACTTATTAAATGTTCTAGTCCCGCTGCTCTTCTCCAACTTTTTTTTCCAAAATGTATAAATTATTTGATTATTACTTTTTGTAGAATATTCGAAGTCGATAGCTGTAAAAGTTTTCCAGAAAAAGCGTAACGAAAATATTATAAAAATTGTTAATTTGTATGGGAGCTACCCCTTCTTCATCCCCCACCCGAAAATTTTTTTCTTTAAAGCGTAGGCCTTGTGTTCCAATTACTTTTTGTAGAACATTTGATGTGGATATCTGTTATAGTTTCCGAGATATAGCGTATCGAATATTTTATAATAATTGTCGATTTGTATCGGAGCTACCCCTTTTTTTGCCCCCACTCAATAAAATTTTTCTTCAAAGCGTAGGCATTCTAGCCTAATTACTTTTTGTAGAACATTTCATTTCGATATCTTTTATAGTTTCCGAGATATAGCGTATCGAATATTTTATAATAATTGTCGATTTGTATGGGAGCTACCCCTTTTTTTGCCCCCACTCAAAAAATTTTTTCTTTAAAGTGTAGGCGGCAATCTTGCCCAATTACTTTTTGTAGAACATTTCATTTCGATATCTTTTATAGTTTCCGAGATATAGTGTATCGAATATTTTATAATAATTGTCGATTTGTATGGGAGCTACCCCTTTTTTTGCCCCCACTCAAAAATTTTTTCCTTTAAAGCGTAGGCATTCTTGCCCAATTACTTTTTGTAGAACATTTCATTTCGATATTTTTTTAGTTTCCGAGATATAGCGTATCGAATATTTTATAGTAATTGTCGATTTGTATGGGAGCTACCCCTTTTTTTGCCCCCACTCAAAAAATTTTTTCTTTAAAGCGTAGGCCTTCTTGCCCAATTACTTTTTGTAGAACATTATATTTCGCTATCTGTTATAGTTTCCGAGATATAGCGTATCGAATATTTTATAACAACTGTCGATTTGTATGGGAGCTACCCCTTTTTTTGCCCCCGCTCAAAAAAATTTTTCTTTAAAGTGTAGATCTTTGCGTACAATCACTTTTTGTAGAACATTTTAAGTTGATATCTGTTACAGTTTCCGAGATATAGCGTATCGAATATTTTATAACAATTGTCGATTTGTATGGGAGCTACCCCATTTTTTGCCCCCACTCAAAAAATTTTTTCTTTAAAGTGTAGATCTTTGCGTACAATCACTTTTTGTAGAACATTTTAAGTCGATATCTGTTACAGTTTCCGAGATATAGCGTATCGAATATTTTATACTAATTGTCGATTTGTATTGGAGCTACCCCTTTTTTTGCCCCCGCTCAAAAAAATTTTTCTTTGAAGTGTAGATCTTTGCGTACAATCACTTTTTGTAGAACATTTTAAGTCGATATCTGTTACAGTTTCCGAGATATAGTGTATCGAATATTTTATAACAATTGTCGATTTGTATGGGAGCTACCCCATTTTTTGCCCCCACTCAAAAAATTTTTTCTCTAAAAAGTAGATCTTTGCGTACAATCACTTTTTGTAGAACATTTTATGTCGATAGCTGTGATAGTTTCCGAGATATAGTGTATCGAATATTTTATAACAATTGTCGATTTGTATGGGAGCTACCCCATTTTTTGCCCCCACTCAAAAAATTTTTTCTTTAAAGTGTAGATCTTTGCGTACAATCACTTTTTGTAGAACATTTTAAGTCGATATCTGTTACAATTTCCGAGATATAGTGTATCGAATATTTTATAACAATTGTCGATTTGTATGGGAGCTACCCCATTTTTTGCCCCCACTCAAAAAATTTTTTCTTTAAAGTGTAGATCTTTGCGTACAATTACCTTTTGTAAAACATTTTATGTCGATAGCTGTGATAGTTTCCGAGATATAGCGCATAAAATATTTCACCAAATTTGTGCAATTGTAGGAAAAATACCCCTTCCCCTGGTCCTATCTGAAAAAACTTTTTCCATTATTTACGTCCCTTCATTAGGAGTATCCGTGCCATATTTTGTGGCAAGAGTGATCATACTTACTGAGATATATAGAGATATATGCACGGATTTTGTCCTAAAAAAAATGGGTTACTCTGGGTTTTCGCTTATATCTCGGTCAATAGTGAACCGATTTTGCTGATTTTAAATAGCGATTGTTAGCGGGATATTTGTAATCGTTTGACACCATTTACTGATCCGTATCTTTTTATCTGACTCCGGAAACTTGATTTCAACAGACGGACAGACGGACAGACAGACAGACAGACAGACGGACAGACGGACAGACGGACAGACGGACAGACGGACATGGCTATTTCAACTTCCCTATCTATAAGGATCCAGAATATATATACTTTATGGGGTCGCAAATGAATAATAAAGAAATTACAAACGGAATGACAAAGTGATATATACCCTATCACTATGTGAAGGGTATAAAAACAGAATCAGTCATGTTGATATTATTGAAACACACCCAAACCAAAAATTTTATTGGTATAAGTGTTCATACATACAACAGCGTTGCCATACAAAGCTTAATTTAAACATTTTTAAATCGCTCCTACGGCTTCCAGGGTTCTCCTACAAAGGTAAAATGTAAGACCGACCCAAATTATTTTTTCCATCCAAACATTTTTGTGGAACATACTTACTCTCTATCTCCAGCCCCTAAGATGGTTGCCATACAAAATTTTAAAAAATAAGGTAAAAACCGCCACAACTTTCCCGGAGTCGCCCGTAAAGGGAAAAAATGTATCACAGACCCCCATTAGTTTTTCCTCCCAAACGTATTCCTAGAGCATACTTACCTCCTATCTCTACACCCTAAGGGGGTTGCCATACAAAATTTACAAAAATGATGTAAAAATGCCCACAACTTCTTTAAAGTTGGCCTAAGAGCAATAAAGTGTACGACCGACCCCCATTAGTTTTCCCTCCCAAACATATTCCTAAAATATATGTACTTACCCCCTATCACCACGCCCTAAGGGGGTTGCCATACAAAATTTACAAAAATGATATGAAAATGCCCACAACTTCTTTAGAGTTGGCCTTAGAGCAATAAAGTGTACGACCGACCCCCATTAATTTCTTCTCCCAAACATATTCCTAGAATATACTTACCCTCTATCTCCACGCCCTAAGGGGGTTGCCATACAAAATTTACGAAAATGATGTAAAAATGCCCACAACTTCTTCAGAGTTGGCCTTAGAGCAATAAAGTGTACGACCGACCCCTACAAGTTTGTTCTCCCAAACATATTCCTAAAACATACTTACCCCCTATCTCCTCGCCCTAAGGTGGTTGCCATACAAAATTTACAAAAAGGATATGAAAATGCCTACAACTCCTTCAGAGTTGGCCTTAGAGCAATAAAGTGTACGACCGACCCCTATTAGTTTCTTCTCCCAAACATATTCCTAGAACATACTTACCCCCTATCTCCACGCCGTAAGGGGGTTGCCATACAAAATTTACAAAAATTATGTAAAAATGCCCACAACTTCTTTAGAGGTGGCCTTAGAGCAATAAAGTGTACGACCGACCCCCATTAGTTTCCTCTCCAAAACATATTTCTAGAATATACTTGCCCCGTATCTCCACCCTCTAAGTGGGTTGCCATACAAAATTTGTAAAAATTAGCAAAAAAACCCCTACAACTTCCCCGTCACCCGTGGAGCGTTAAAAAATAACCCCGACCCCACTTTAAAAATTAGAAATATTTCATAAGTGAAAAAATGGTTACAAAGAAAAAAAAGTTTGGGATTGCGAAAGGTCAATGTGAAGAGTATATAAGATTCGGCACAGCCGAATATAGCGCTCTTACTTGTTTTTATATTAAATTGTACTGTAAATATAAAAAAATTTTTCATGTGTTTTTGAGAAATTCTACTACGATTATACCTCGGATTGTTTAATTTTTTAACTATTGTTGTAGATGCCATTTTTTGTAGTCGTGCACATGAGAATTCCGCTTTAACTTGCAATTGAACGGTATTGTAAAATTTAAATTAATGTTCAAATAATTTTTTTTCTAAAATTATACATATTTTTTAACAGGGTGAAATACAACATCAGTTCGATAAAACAACATTTTCGATTCACAAGTAGATTAACCATGCAACTAGTTTAATAGTAGAAAGAACTTTACAGAACCCTTGTAAATTGAACAAATGTTTATTAAGACAATATTTTATTCGCTCCCAATAATATTTTTATATAATGTATAAAAAAACTCTTAGCCAAATTTAACATTTTTCTAATTGTACGTCTTGGCGAGACAAATTTAAATGTCAAAATCCTAATAAAAAACCCCGGCATTTTTATATTGGGTTTTTTATATACTGAGTTTGTTAAGGCATGAATATGTTTTGTCAAGACGTACAATAATATCAAAACTTTTTTTATTTTTTTTTTTCAAAATTCTAATAAAACTGTTTATCTGATGCTATAATTTTGTTTATAGGTCCGAAATACTAACATTTAACAGAATAGATAATTTGTTTGTTTATTTGCGTTTCTATAAACGAAATTGTGAAAACAGATACTATAATGGAATGTGCTCTGAGGAAATCAGGGAACTTGTTCCCGAGACCCAGTACTTTTTGCGTGATACACGTTTTTCTAGAAGAGCACACCCATACGTAGTCGACTGGCCAGTGAATCGCACCACTCATTACAGGGAGAATTCCTTCTTCGGCCGCACAGTTCGTATGTGGAATGAACTTCCTACTAATGTCTTTCCTGCCACAGTAAATATCGAGAAATTTAAATCAAATGTCCACAAACACTACTCCCTTTATCCTCCTTCCGATAAACTATTTTCCTGATACCAACACAATGCAATGCATGTGTAGGGACCATCCCCTGAGTGCAGGTTATTATTAAAAAAAAAAAAAATTGTGAAAACAGATAAACCATTTTATTATAGTTAAAAAAATTTGAAAAAGAAAATCGAAAAAAATACCGTTTATTTTAAATAAAAATTTAAAAATAATTTATTTCGATTTAGCGTTTTTTTATCGAAAAAATCAAAACCCTGGAAAGTTTTTTCCTGTATAAAATAGTTTATTACCCTCTTTCTAAGCACACAATAATTTTTTAATTTATGGGTAGGCGATGTGGCCGTGATATTTTAATTTTTAGTATTCCAAGGGCTTAATATAAAAAGAACGTAACTCGATTGTTCTGATTTTCACTGAAATTAGCTTAGGCTGTTGTCATTATACTGCAATAGTTTTGAAATATGATTTCCATAAGTTTCGACTTTGTGAACACTAATGTCAATGCGTATCGCACTAAATATGTATCTACTATGTAGGCGGGTTTTTTAATATCACAGGTCTGCAGCAAGAATCTTTTTTAAATGAAAGATTTTATCTAAATTTTCTTTTCGTTGAACTCATTGCTTAAAGACAAATTTTTGCCTTTTGTGCTAGATTAATTTAATTTAATTTAAAATAATTTAATTTCTTTATATTAGAAGAAATAAATATTTTCCAATAATGTTAAAAGAAACTTTATTTAAAAAAAGCAAGTTTTTCTATCGATAAAAAAATCAATATTTTTCATTCGCTCTTTATGATATAAAGCTTATTTTATTTGTGAAATTTAAAATTTCTGCGAAAAAATGTTTAAGATTGTCCGCTTCACGAATAATAAATGCATTATATGCATAACGTGTGAATAAATTTCCTATTAAGTATATGTTTCAAACATGATTATTTTCCTTGTGAGCGTATGATTAATATTAAAAAATAACAAAATAAATAACACGTATACTCCCTCAGTTTTATATGCTCAGCGCTCCCAGCAAAAATAAATCGAGATTTTGTAAGCAGCATATACTTTTTCTAGTATACAAATGCCGTTCGCTGCAAGCGCTTTTCTATTCCCTTAATAAATGCAATAGTGTATGGCAGTAAATGTAAAATTTTTTACTCTTTTACACATTCGCTTACTGCAGTGCATACTAAAAAGCACTAATGTAAAGCAGTAAAAACACATTTTATTTTGTTTTTGCCACGAACATATTAACAAAAACAAGTAAGAGCGCTATATTCGGCTGTGCCGAATCTTATATACCCTTCACATTGGTCTTTAAATATACCCAGCCGAGTAATTTTGTACTGTAAATAATATAATAAAAAACCTTGTCCGAGTTTTTAAGTCCATAGAAAAAATAACAAAATTTTAACGTTCGTATGAATAATAGAAATAGATGAAGAAGATTTGAGGTCGAGAGTTTTAAAAGTTTTCGACATTATTCATATTTGAAGGTTAATAAAACTTGTTAAATGTCTAGTCCCCCTGCTCTTCTCCAACTTTTTCTCCAAAATGTATGAATTATTTGATTATTACTTTTTGTAGAATATTCGAAGTCGATAGCTGTTATAGTTTCCGAGATATAGCGTATCGAATATTTTATAATAGTTGTCGATTTGTATGGGAGCTACCCCTTTTTTTGCCCCCACTCAAAAAAATTTTTCTTTAAAGCGTAGCCCTTATGGCCCAATTACTTTTTGTAGAACATTTCATTTCGATATCTGTTATAGGTTCTGAGATATAGCGTATCGAATATTTTATAGTAATTGTCGATTTGTATGGGAGCTACCCCTTTTTTTTCCCCCACCCAAAAAAGTTTTTCTTTAAGGCGTAGCCCTTTGCGTGCAATTACTTTTTGTAGAACATTTCATTTCGATATCTGTTATAGTTTCCGAGATATAGCGTATCGAATATTTGATAATAATTGTCGATTTGTATGGGAGCTACCCCTTTTTTTGCCCCCACCCAAAAAATTTTTTCTTTAGAGCGTAGCCCTTATGGCCCAATTACTTTTTGTGGAACATTTCATTTCGATATCTGTTATAGTTTCCGAGATATAGCGTATCGAATATTTGATAATAATTGTCGATTTGTATGGGAGCTACCCCTTTTTTTGCCCCCACCCAAAAAATTTTTTCTTTAAGGCGTAGCCCTTTGCGTGCAATTACTTTTTGTAGAACATTTTATTTCAATATCTGTCATAGTTTCCGAGATATAGCGTATCGAATATTTTATAGTAATTGTCGATTTGTATGGGAGCTACCCCTTTTTTTGCCCCCACCCAAAAAATTTTTTCTTTAAGGCGTAGCCCTTTGCGTGCAATTACTTTTTGTAGAACATTTTAAGTCGATAGCTGTTATAGTTTACGAGATATAGCGCATAAAATATTTCACCAAATTTGTGCAATTGTAGAAAAAATACCCCTTCCCCTGGTCCTATCTGAAAAAATTTTTTCCATTATTTAGGTCCCTTCTTTAGGAGTATCCGTGCCAAGTTTTGTGGCAAGAGTGACTTTACTTACTGAGATATATAGGGATATATGCCCCGATTTTGTCCTAAAAAAAATGGGTTACTCTGGGTTTTCGCTTATATCTCGGTCAATTGTGAACCGATTTTGCTGATTTTAAATAGCGATTGTTAGCGGGATATTTGTGATCGTTTGACACCATTAACTGGTCTGTATCTTTTTATTTGACTCCGGAAACTTGATTTCAACAGACGGACAGACGGACAGACGGACAGACGGACAACGCTAAATCGGCTTCCCTATCTATAAGGATCCAGAATATATATACTTTATGGGGTCGCAAATGAATAATAAAGAAATTACAAACGGAATGACAAAGTGATATATACCCTATCACTATGTGAAGGGTATAAAAAAATTTATTTGGATGATGCAAAAAAGGGAAAATAATTTAGTTGTTATTTTTTCGTGTTTGAAGACGGGCGTGCGCGCATGCGAGCTTGTGTGCTAATTTCAAATGAGCTTAAAACAATTAAATTAATTAAATTAACAATTTTTTTCACATAAACGTTGTATTTTGGAAAAGGTATTTATAAAAATTATTAATTTTTTAATATAAATAGTTATTTTGTTAAAAACCATCAACTACGTATATAAGAATAGGTTTTTTGCTTATTTTTGCTCTCTCTTAATATTCTTAGTGTGTATTTTTCCGTTATCTTGCTTTGTTTTTGTTTTAAGTTAGATTTTTTGTAAGCAATGGTGGGTAAAAGACAAAAAAACCGACTAATTAAAGCTGAAAAAAATTAAAACAGGTTATTTTTGCTAAAACTAACCCAAAACATAAAATCTCCACAAGAAGAGGAAACTGAAATGTTTAGAAATGTTGACGAATATCAGGAGAGTTTTGGCACAGATAGGGACCAAGAAAATTTTCGAGAAGAGTTAAAAGAATGGTACATAAAATATCGTCCAACAGTTGCCTGTACGGCATCATTATTAAAAATTTTAAGCTCAAGACATTCTGAAATACCACTAAGCGTTGCTTCCCTAATAGGAAAACAACAACAAATCGAAAGGAGAACGGTTTCACCTGACATGTACTTTCATATAGGCTTAGAAAAAAATTTGAAAAAAGTGGGCGATATTTTCATAAAAAAGAATACAAAAGAAATTATTTTAGATATAGGTATAGACGGTCTACCATTATTTAAAAGTAGTGAAGTTGGTCTTTGGCCAATATTGGGGCGAATTGTTAATATGCCCACGGTTAATGTGTTTTTAATTGGAAGTTACATATGTTGGAAAACAAAAACCTATTGACATTGACCAGTACCTTCATGATTTCGTTTATGAAGTTGAAACGCTTAAGACTGAAGGATTCGTCATAGGTACTACAAAAATGCATGTTAAAATTCGAGCTTTTTTGTGTGATGCACCCGCCCGTTCATTTGTTTGTGGAATTAAAGGACACAACTCTTTAAGTGGGTGTAGCAAATGTGAACAAAAAGGTGTACGTGTGTCAAACGTTACAACTTTTTGTACATTTGTTGGAAAACTAAGAACAGACGAAGATTTTTATTGTAGAACCGATAAAAATTTCCACAAGGAAAAATTTTATGGCCTTGAAATGTCTCTTGAAAAAGCTGGAGTTTTAATGGTGTCACAGTTTCCACTTGATATAATGCATTTAGTAGATCTCGGCGTGATGAAAAAAATGCTTTGTTGTATTCTGCAAGGGAAAACGACTGAACGTATTTTGATAAATACAAAGGAATCTATGTCTTTATTGCTACTTACTTTGTCAGCATACATTCCACGCGAATTTGCCAGAAAACCTCGCTCTTTAAAAGAAATTTCAAAATGGAAAGCTGTGGAGTTTCGTCAATTCCTCTTATACACCGGCTTAGTTGTTTTAAAGAAGTACGTAAGCGGAACAGTTTTCAAACATTTTGTACACTTATCGTGTTCCTACTAGACGTCTGCATGACTATATTCATTTGATTGCCTATACACAACATAAACAATATTCATTCAAACATTTTTCATTCTATGGGAGATAAATAAAGTTAAACCAGTAACAACACAAGAAAGAATATATTGTGTGTTACACTCACTGATACAAGAAGAACACATTCATTTTACAGTTTTTGTTTTGAATGTGTATAAACTCACTTGAAAATACAAAAACATAGCAAAGTCTCATTACAGTTAGAGTTTTTATAAAAACATTCAGGTGTTTTTTCGAGTTAATGAATATTTAATAACAACAAAAACGACAAATTTGCAATTACAAATGAATGCGCTGAATAATAATTTTTTACACCAATCATACAGCAATATTCACACATTCTATTCAGTATTTATTTATATGAATGTATGGGTAATATTTTGTTTTCGGTTGAAGTGGTTTTTAATTTGCTTTCGCTTGTGGGTTCATTCATTTAATTTGTTTAACATTGAATGAAAAACACTATGTTGTTGAAAAACAAACGAATGTATTTAAACGGCATTTATGTGTAGTCACGCAGACCTCTAGTTCCTACCGAATATTGGTAAGCTCCGACGTTTCCGACGACAAAATACTTGCAGCTCATGAAATGTTAACTGAATTCGTCCAACAGTTTTCAACCATATATGGTATCACTAGTGTCACTCACAATGTCCACAATTTGTTGCATTTAAAAGAAACGGCGAAAAAATTTGGTAGTCTTTCGGATATTAATGCATACCCGTTCGAAAATATGATGCAATCTCTTAAAAAATGGGTTCGAAAACCCCAGCATATAGATCAACAGCTATTTAATATTTTTATAGATCTACCAATTATAAGAAATTTAGAATTTAGAGGAACGAAAAAAAATTCAAAAGGGGAAATTAAGTCCTACAAATCACATTTGGGGTTTTTCTCAACGAACTGTGCCGATAGTTATTGCTTACTAGTTGGAAATATTCCATGTAAGATAATTGAGTTTAAAGAAAATGAATATTTTTTAGCACATATTTTTTTTAACTCCAAAAATTTTTTTGTGGAGCCTATAGCCTCAAAACACCTGGGAATATGCCTTGTTAATATAAATGATTATACCCGGGACACCTTTAGACTTAACCAAATATGTGCCAAGCTGGTATCGTTGCCATATAACAATCATCAGTTATTAATTCCCTTTGTACATAGTTTTAAGTGAATTGTAGATAACTTTATTGTTTGGTGGAAAAAAAATTGGTTCATTTGTTAATGCAAACATTTTTAAAAGTTTTTTATTTTTTTACTGGATGACGTTAGTTACGTTAACAAGAAATATATATTTTGTTATGTAAACAGATAAAATTGTTTATATAAAATTGTGGTAAATACATATATGTATACAAAATAATTTTATGTATATATTTTTATTTGATTCAACTACTCAGCATTTAACTCAGTTACTGGACTTTACTGAAAAAGAAAACGAATGAACCTTTACTACACCAAAAATTTTAGATTTTAAAAAACTTTAATTATTCTTCATAAAAACACAAACAAATACTTTTTAAATCAAGTTTAAAACTTTTTTTAGCAATAAATATTTTAGACAATGCCCCGATCGAAAACAACCATAGTTCAGGCAATAATATGGAATCTTTTGAATCTAATTCTATTTTAAATAAAATGGAAAACCTGCTAGCAAAACTTTCGCAAATTCAAACAGGTAAAAATAAAAAGTTCTTTCAAAAACAATTTTTATTAAAATATTTTATTTTTAGATTTTTCAAGTTTGAAATCAGATGTAAATATACTTTTACAACTAAAAGAAGAGCTTTCGCAGTTAAATGGTAAATTTGTACATTTCTTCCCCCCACCACGATGTTTAAGTTAATGCATATATTTCACTTTAGAAAATATTTGTGGTCAAAATAAAGTTATTGCTGATCTCTTGTCAAAATAAAAGTCAAAATAAAGTTATTGCTGATCTCTTGTCGGAAATCAAAATAGTTCTACAATCCACCGTAGGCCCAGCAAAAGTAGCATCCAAGTACTCTAATCTATTTCCAATTTGCAATGTTTCAGAGCTGAATGACATTGAGTTGGAAATATCTGATGAAACAAGGGATTCAATGGTAATAAGCCCCAAATAAAGTTTTTACATATAAATGTCTTACAAAGTTTTAATCTTTTATCAGATTGCTACTATATCTAAAATCGTACTCCCAGGAGGTCTTCGAAAGAACTTGACGAATATATTTAAAATGCCGCTTTTACTTCAGTTCAACGTTGATGGAAAACAGGGTAAAAAACGTTTTCTTGATTATCCCAAACTAATGGACGCTATTTATAGTAAGTACTTTTTTATAGTAACTTTTTTCTTTGACTTTATAATGACAATAAATTTATATTATAAGGTGTAATAGATTCTAATGATTCTGTTTCAAAAAAACAATTTTTGGACCAGCTTAGAAAATCTATAAGACTAGAAAAAAATTTGTACTACAAAAGTGAATCCGGAAAAAGAAACAAAAGCCCTGGTCAAGAAAACTCCTTTTTGGATAACTAATTTTTTTTAATGAAAACTTACATTTTTATTAAAAATTATATATTTTTCTAAAATAAGACTTTTAGTTTTGTAAAATTGGTTTTTCATTACATAATACTTCAGTCATTTTATATACCAAACTATATAACCGTGAATTTTGTGATTTAGTTTTTTGTGTATTATACATATAGAAAAACATGAACTATACCTATATACATATGTATGTTATTTTTAAATATATAAGTACAAAATGAATTTAATAGTGATACCTTACTTTGATTTATGCTTTATTTTATATTTATTAAAATACAATTTTAGTTTAATTTTTTATATTTATATTATTGTATATGAATATAATATGTTTGTACATATGTATGTATTTAAATGAATTATTTTTTTATTCTATGTTCCTTGTTTTATTGCATAAAACGTGAACTTTATTTTTAACAAACTTTTTATTTTAAGTTAACCTTTATATTTTAATGTACCTGAAAAAAATTTGTTCTTAAAAAAATAAATAAATAACTTTAATCCAAAAAAATATTTAAACATATATTATTTATACAGCAAGGTAGTAAAAAGGTAAATAGAATGTACAATTGATGCGCCTCTACTAAGCGCTGTTTTAAGCTACAGTTTTCAGGCATTAATGTTGCGCTGACCATATTGCATTCTTCTTTCGCTTTACAGGGTCAGTGAATTCTTTGCATACTATAATACATGATTTCATTGCATATATCCAGTACCGAAATAAGCGTTTAAAAGGAAATGCAACTAAGTGGGACATCGCGAACAAATATCATGCCATACGTAAGCAGGTTTGTAAGCCAGTGACACCTTGACATTCCCTTACAAACCTGCTTACGGCGAAGCAGCAGTTTTTGCTGGGCTGCCAGAATGATGATTTTACCATATTTTTGATGATTTTTTGTCAAAACTATGATTTGATGATTTTTTTTCTCATATAATGATTTTTTTTATTCAGAAAATATGAATTGAATTTTTTATTGAGCTTTTTGAAAGTATGCGGAAATACATAGTTTGCTTACAATTTTTATCAGCAGTAAATTTAAAAAAACAGTAAAGGTTTGTTCCAGCTTGTACTTTACATATCGTTTGGTCAATATTTCAAGGCTGTGAGCAATATTTTTTACACGCTTAGTGTTAAAAAATGTCAAAGTTTTATATGAAAATGCTTTAGAGGATGTAAAGTACCTCTGGCCTTTGTAGGCAACAGGGTTTCATAGTTGTATGCCACAAAGTGTACAAGAGTTCAGCATCAAAGATGTTTGATATTCAAACTTTGAACATCAGAACGTTTGAGCGTTATATATGCACATGACCTTGGTGGTGGGATATAATTTGCTTGTTCTAATATTTCAAACAAGAGTAAGAAATCTACCTTTACTAACACCAATCAAACAAAAACCACTTGAAAAGTCGACATTTCAACGTTTGCCCGGTCATTCGGCTGGCTGGATGCCGATGAAATCTTTTTAATTCAACTTATAAAAACAATTAAAGCATTTTAAAAAATTTAAGAATTTTGTATGTATTTTACATACCATGTGAAAGCACTTTAGATCCTTACGTTTGAGAAAATCTTGTAAAACCAGCATATGGTACTCGTATTATGATTTGGAAAATAAAGATTTTTTTATACAACGAAGAAGTCTATCTATGAATGCTTGCTGAAAAAAGTCCAGCTTGTAAGCAAATATTAAAACGATTTGGTTTAAAAGATTATTCTCTAAAAGAACTCTCATGACTTGGCCCTTTTAAATTTATGAATAGGAAAGTTCCTTCTTTGATAGGTTTATTGGAAAGAATATTCAAAAATTTTGATGATGAGTTAAGAAAACTTGGTAATCTTCGCTTGCCAACTGTAAGGATCATCTGGCAGCTCTGGATAATCTCAGTTGTAAAGAATTTTGGTAAAAATTATAGAAGTTCTTTGCGCTGAGCATCAAAGAAAAATTTGTTTTTATGCATTTAAACTTGATTGTTATTAGATTTTTTGTTTATAAAGTAACATTTTTGAATAAAAAAATGTGATGATTTTTTTTTACCAAATGAGGATTTTCTTCTCAAAGCTTCTGACAACGCTATATATGCTTATCCCAGAAGCAAAAAAAAACCAGAGGCCAAATTCCGGCATTCATGATCAAATACAATTGTTCGTCATAATTGCTTTTAAAATGACCGCTTTCATTATCGAGTAAGACCTTTCATAATATCTGTTAATATTAATCGTTAACGAGTACGCTATCGAGTACTAGCTGACGAAAAGTTCTTCGTTAGATAAACAGCGATTGAAATTTATTTAATGTACAAAATCAGACAGTAAATTAAGATAAAATGTTAAGATACAGATTTTATTTTAAGCTACAAATCATTTAATAAATAAAATAAAAATTTTATGACCAATTTTTTTCCTCATATTTTTATTATTGAATCTTCTCTAACGCGAACTAACAGTAAGTAATCAAAACTTAAACTAAATACTAACTATTAGCAAATTAATTTAACTGGTTTCATCTAAGAGCAGTACTTAGCATCCATTCTTTTCAGACGAGTGTGTCCACTATTTTGGAAGATGTTTCGAGCGAGCGGATCTTTATGTTTTTCCAGCTTGTTTAAATACTTGTCCACATAATTAGGAATTTCGCATTTAACTAGTGGAACTTGTAGATCTTTGTGGATGTTGCTGTTTTTAATATACCAAGGAGCACCAGTTATCATTCTTAGAATTTTGTTTTGACAGCGTTTGAATTTTTTCAATGTTGGAGGCGGAAGCAGTGCTCCATAATTGTATCCCGTAGCATCAAATTGATTTTAAAATTGAGTTGTATAGTAAAAGTTTATAATCCAGATGAAGCACAGAGTTTTTACCCATTAGCCAGTGGATTTGAGCAGCTTTAAGTTTTATTTGCGTAAACTTCACATCTATATGAGACTTCCATGTAAGGCGGCAATCGAGGTGAATGCCAAGATATTTTGTCTTGGACCGTTGAGATACCATATGGTTGTAAATAGTGATTGGGGAGCACGTTTCTTTGCGTAAAGTAAAAGTAAAGTGGGTAAATTTTTGTTCAATTATTTTTATTCCCCATAACTTTGCCCATTTCTCAACTTGGGCTTCGTGTTGTTGCAGTTGGTTCGAAGCCTCTTTAGGGTATTTGTGAATGCTGAGAAGAGCGGTATCATCAGCAAATGTAGACATATGCGAAAAAACTGTTGGTTAGTACATCTGCCGTGTAAAGCAACTACAGAATTGGACCTAGTATACTCCCTTGCGGTACACCAATTACAATTAAAAAAAAATATTACATTTTATTTTAATTTTGGTACGTGAGCTATCGAATGCGTTAATCCACTCAGTCAAAACGTGACTAAATCGCACTTCATACGAAAATTAACCCGATCACGAGTGCCCTTTCTTGGCCCCTGGTCTTGGAAAAATCAAGCTTTTTTTATTTGGGCTGCAATAATATCAAATTATTAGAATTCAAACCCCAAAATTTAAAAATACGAAAGTTTTAAAATCTAGTACAAGGTGTGCCAAAAGAAGTCGTCCGATGTTGTTTGACTCTCATTTTTTTTCCGATGACTCCTCCAACGTGGACAGCGCACTATGCAGTCACTTTAAGTGGGTGTAATTGCTCCTCGTGCATCACTAGTGAATTTCCAGTGCCCAAGAAGCGATAGTTTTGCTTGTTCACGTACCCGCTGATGTGAAAATGTTTTCATCGCTCATTATAATTTTGGTCGAAAAATCGTCCACTTCGGCATCGAGATTGATGATGGCTTGGGCGTAGGTTACACGGGTTTGGCGATCAACAGGTAGCAGCTGATGCTCGGACTTGACTTTAAACGGACCATACGCAGGTCCTTGACCGAAATTCGCCTTAGGGACGACCGGCTGATGGCTAATTGCGAGGCACGGTGTCTGGTAGATGTTTCTGGCGACACCTTGACATCATCCTCGCCAACAGCGGCAATATTCTCGGCAGAATGGGCACTCCGGGGCTGGCCACTGTTGGCAGCGTATAGTGTGGTCCCATATTTTTGAGGTTATACTCAGAACGTTTTGACATACGAGCGCTATTTGTGTTGTTTACAGTAACTTAAAATATTCATCTCGACCCAAAAATGGAATTATATCGTGAAAATTTTCGATATTCAATATTGCACACGCATTTAACCGTCAGGAAATCAAAAAAACCAACCTCCGAAGATGGATCACTTTTTACCACGACGATGCGAGCTCTCACACATTGGCTCAAACAAATGGATTTTAAGGCACCCAAAACATCGATTTTATGAGTCATCCTGACTTGGCACCGACTAACTTATTTTTATTCCCGTACGTTAAAAAACAAACTAAGAGATCAACGTTTTTCGACACCTAAAGAAAGAGTTGCTGTATTCAGAATGCAAGTTTTGGAGATACCTCAATCAGAGTGGCAAAAGTGCTTCAACAATGGGTCAAAAGTGTATAGATCTTCTAGGGAACATTTAAAAAAACAGTTAAGTGATTTTCGACGATTAATCTCCCTAATCCCGCAATATAAAATGCATCCCTCGTATACCGTGTATAACCGTATGAGTGATATCAACATTTTTGTCAACTTAGCTATAATTTAGCAACAACAAACTACCTATATGCTAAATTTTTACATGAAGTTATTGTTGTAGGGACGAGGTCACCTTATTATTCCCACATGACTTACATACATACTAAAATCTTTCTAGCTTTTAAAATAACTAAACACAGTTCTGAATAAATCAGCAGGGTTGCACTTTAAGTTAAACTCATTTAGTGAAGCAATTTACTTCTTTATGCTTAATTTATTAATTGAAATCTTGTATGGTAAGTTGTACTCAATTATGGCATAAATGTGCTAATAACGCAATTGGGGCCTATGTGTAAACATGGTATAAAGCAAAATTAGCAGTAAATAATTTATATTTTATTTAAAACATCACTTATCCACAAAATCTTTTACCAATAACGTATAAATCAGTGACGCAAAATGTGGCATAATAGGGCCATTTGTGGAACTTTTAAATATTTGATGGCTCTGTGGTACTTTCTGATCTATTTCGGCCCTTTCAGCCCAAAATATAACTAGATATATTATCTCATTACACTGTTAATAATTGAAGCACTATCATATTTTCAAAAATCTCTCGCCGCGAAAACTTCTCCTAAGTAACAGAGCAGAGAGGCAGTACACAGATAGTCGCGAGAAAATCGGTATTGAAATTCAACAAAATCGCCCGATAAATAACCGAGATATAAGCAAAAAACCAAGACTACCTCGGTTTTTTGAGTCTACAACAATAACAAAGAACATACTTTTACATGTAATAATAAAAAAACAACAAAAAAAGAAAAAAACAGAATCAGTCATGTCTATATTTTTGAAACACACCCAAAACAAAAATTTTATTAGTATTAGTGTTCATACATATAACAGCGTTGCCATACAGAGCTTAATTTAAACATTTTTAAAATCGCTTCTACGGCTTCCAGGGTTCTCTTACAAAGGTAAAATGTAAGACCGACCCGAATTATTTTTTCCATCCAAACATTTTTGTGTAACATAATTACCCTCTATCTCCAGCCCCTGACATGGTTGCCATACAAAATTTTAAAAAATAAGGTAAAAACCGCTATAACTTCCCCGGACACGCCCGTAGAGGAAAAAAATGTATCACAGACCCCCATTAATTTCTACTCCCAAACATATTCCTAGAATATACTTATTCCCTATCTCCACGCCCTGAGGGGGTTGCCATACAAAATTTACAAAAATGATATGAAAATGCCCACAACCTCTTCAGAGTTGGCCTTAGAGCAATTAAGTGTAAGACCGACCCCAATTAGTTTGTCCTCCCAAACATATTCCTAGAACATACTTACCCCCTATCTCTACGCCCTAAGGGGGTTGCCATACAAAATTTACAAAAATGATGTAAAAATGGCCTTAGAGCAATAAAGTGTGCGACCGACCCCCATTAGTTTGCCCTCCCAAACATATTCCTAAAACATACTTACCGCCTATCTCCACGCCCTTAGGGGGTTGCCATACAAAATTTACAAAAATGATCATATGCTCACAACTTCTTAAGAGTTGGCTTTAGAGCAATAAAGTGTACGACCGACCCCCATTAGTTTGCCCTCCCAAACATATTCCTAAAATTTACTTACCCACTATATCCACGCCCTAAGGGGGTTGCCATACAAAATTTAAAAAAAGGATATGAAAATGCCCACAACTCCTTCAGAGTTGGCCTTAGAGCAATAAAGTGTACGACCGACCCCTATTAGTTTCTTCTCCCAAACATGTTCCTAGAATATACTTCCCTCCTATCTCCACGCCCTAATTGGGTTGCCATACAAAATTTACAAAAATGATATGAAAATGCCCACAACTTCTTCAGAATTTGTCTTAGAGCAATAAAGTGTACGACCGACCCCCATTAGTTTACCCTTCAAAACATATTCCTAGAATATACTTACCCCGTATCTCCACCCTCTAAGTGGGTTGCCATATAAAATTTGTAAAAATTAGGATAAAAACCCCTACAACTTTCCCGTCACCCATGGAGCGTTAAAAAATAACACCGACCCCTATTTAAAAATTAGAAATATTTCAAAAGTAAAAAAATGGTTAAAAATAAAAAAAGTTTGGGATTGCGAAAGGTCAATGTGAAGGATATATAAGATTCGGCAAAGCCGAATATAGCGCTCTTACTTGTTTGTATATAATTTTAGATTTGTTTGTGTTTTGGTTAAATCGATTAATTAATTTTGTAATTGAAAATCCTTAATTAAATTATTTAATTCAATATGCGAATTTCTTGATAGGTTGTAATCTAATCATTTTTTTAATCAAATTAACAATTTTTTAATTGAAAATTATTTTTATTTTTTTCTGTGTGGCTTTAATTGGTAGTTGTTGCAGGGAAGAGCACACTTGTCAATTGTATCATGGCCCTTTCAAAGGTATTTTGGCCCTTTTAAATACATAATAAAAGACATCGCCATAGATCAGGCTCTACCAAGTTTATAAAATTGGTAGAATTTTTAAAAAACTTTTTTTTATTTTTATTTATTCAAAGCATGCAAATTATAACGACATGAATATAGAAACTATAGCTAAAACGAGGTGGCAAATGGAGTAGAGCCGTTTAAAAATAGATATTTAATATCTTTAAACAAACCTTTAAAATTGTTTAAACCTTATGCATGTTGTTCAATCCAATTCCTCAACAAAACAACATTTGTATAAACTCCAGGATTATTAGCACGGGCACAACCATAGCCCCATGATACAATACCTACCATTTTATTGTCAATCAAAAGGGGACTACCGGCATCACCTTGACAGGCATCAACGCCACCTTCTAAATAACCAGCGCAAATCTCAGTATCCTTAACATCTGTCCAAAAGTATTTCTCTTTGCATAAGTTCAAATCCATAATGGGTACTTTAACAGCTTTAATGTCGTCTTCAGAATTGACTTCATGTTCTGTCAGCTGGCCCCAACCAGCTACCACAGCCTTTCTTCCAGCCGTAGGGACTTCAGAAGCCAAAATTACAGGAGCAATAGTCACTCCATTAAATTTTATTTCTAACTTTAAAAATAAAAGAGCAATGTCGATGGCTTCATTCTCATGTCTAGTAATTTTCTCAACCAAATACACTTGACCATCTCCAGCAGAACTTGTGCGTTTTGAGGTACCAGCTATAACTTGAATACGATGCACCGTAGCATTTTTCAAACAAGAAGCAGCGGTGATTACAACATTCCTAGAGTAAATGGTTCCACTGCAATAATGCTCATAGGCGCAGGCATCACAAAATCGTCTACGTATGGAAACTTCAAATGGAAATTGTATAATATGAGATGCTTCAAAGTCTCCGACAGTACGCAGTGTCGCAGCTTGAGCGTTAATAAAACTAAAGGCCAAAATAATTCCCGTTGCATATATTACTTTCATAGTTTAAGGTTTTATTAAATGAATTTTTATAAACTTAATAGTACAATTATTCAATTGGTCTAAATGCTAAAGTTGAAAAGCCTTTATTTCAAACATTAGTTTTATGATAACTTATCTGTTTGTTTGTTTGTTTGTTTGTGTGAAGTTGTGTGCTTTGTTTATTAAATTGAAATCTAAATATTGATTAAAATTGACGCCTGTGCTACAAAATTCAATGGGACTATCTATGTCTATAAAAATAAGTGAGTATTAACTTACTTATATTGCGTGAAAAACTAAAAGATAAAGTCAGTGAAATAAGAGGATTTAGACCTGGAAAATCCAACACCGAACATATATTCACACTATTATAAATCTTGGAGAGAAACAAATCGGCAAATAACCCCAATACGTCGATTACAAGGCCGGTTGTAATAGCCCGATTCGTGCACAAGTGTTTGAAGCCATGACTAAATTCGGCATGCCAGCAGAGCTGGTAAGATTACATAAGATGACTTAAAGATATTCAAGATCATCAGTAAAGATCAGAAAATACCTTTCCAAGCCATTCACCATCCAACGGGTCTTCAAACAAGGCTATAGCCTATCGTGCGGCCTTTTGAATATTTTATTGAACAAGGTCCTTCGCAACGCAGCAATTAGTAGAAGTATCACCATCTTTACCAAGAGCTACATGCTAATCGCATATGCCAACGACATGGACATCATGAGGTGTATTTTGCAAGATGTCCCTGCAAAAAAAGGCCTGGCAGCTAATGAAGACAAATATTAGTTGATGGTTTCAACAAAGAGAGAATTCACGATATTAGGGGAATCTGTGAACGTTGGTACGTTTAACATCGATGTAGTAGAAGAGTTTGTATTCCTCGGTACCGCCATAGATGAAACAGCTTACATCAGTTTGGAAATAAAGCAAAGAAGTATACTTGTTTATAGATGCTATTTTGGGCTAAGCAAAGAGTTTAATAACAAGACCCTTTTTGGCAGCCAAGACAACTTTGCAATACCTTATTCTGTCTGTTCTGCTATACGGTGCGTAGGCGTGGTCACTTGTTCAAGCAGATAAAGATGTTTTTAAAGTGTTTGAGAAAAAAGTACTTCGCAAGATATATGGACCAATCTGTGTAGGCGGAGAATATTAACATCGTACAAATTCGGAGCCGTATGAGCTATATGCCAACATTAATGTAAAGAAGCGCGTAAAAATCCAAAGATTGAGCTGGAATAAAAGTGCTATAGCAAAAAAGGTGTTTGAATATGATCCCGAAGGAAGACTCAAAAAGGTACGACCGAAACACCGTTAGAAGTCTAGCAAATTCTTTTCAAACTAAATGTTAAAAACTGTAGAAGAAGCGCAGAAGACCGAAGTGCTGGGAAATAAATTTTTATGTCGGCCAATGACCCACATGGGTTGCTTTCATTGGCCAACTAAGTTACATATATGTATTAACTAACTGGTTGCAATATATGTACCTTAAAATCTACTCTTTTAACATTAAACAAATACCACTTAATGGAGTGTACATTTGAGTTAACAAAACAAATAAAAGTAGTTGCCAACGTCTTTGAAAATATTAACGCAAGTGAAGACGCCTTTTGTAAACGGGTACAATATGGGACCCTTGATCGATTGTGAAAAAAGCAATTAAATCCTAATTTCGTTTTGATAACAATATTCAAAGGGTTTTAATGGGTTTCACATAATTATTTAGTAAGTTCTTACTTTGGGTTAAATATTGTAGAGAGCGAGAAAGAAATATTGTTTTTTTATTACGCTTGATAATCAAAATGTATGTTAGATAGCCTCCGCAGAAACGACAGCGGGAAATTCATTCAATTAAGTATAAATCACAGGGTTTGACTTAATTTAGCTAGGCGAAATAACCCCAAAATACCAGCCAACCAAAGCTACGTTACCAGAGTCAGCATTAGGTGGACTGATGTTTCTTCCATTGATCTTTCATTCGAAAGTCCAGGTAACGAAAATCACAGCGTGTATAGCAGAATAACCTCCCCAATAACAAGTACTGTGGACTGGTAACTGATTCCCAAGATTTCTGACACAGACTTTGGTCCGACAACAGTATGTTTTAACGCAGGATGCCACCACTTTTTCCCCTAAAACAACAGCCCAAAGCTGTGGATAATCTCCAAATGGGGCCGTGCGAATAGGTTCGATTTAAATGCCCGTAAAACCCAATGTTGTCTTTTGACACATAAACGCACAATGGACGATGCTGCCTCGTCCGTATTAATGGATGATGTAAGTTTTGAAAAGACAGAGACTCTTGATATTCTGGGCATTAGAATCCAGTGCGATGTCCGCTGGACGGAACACATTTTTCTTGTGTCGAAAGAAGCATCGAAATGTCTTTGTTTTCTTAAACGGTGTGGGAATTACTTTACACCATCTGATCTTCTCAATATTTATACCACCTATATCCGACAAAAATAGAATACAACTCTCATGTATGTGCTGGTGCCCCAAAGTCTATTTTGGGGCTACTTGACCGCGTACAGGAACAAGCGAAGCTACTCATCGGCAACGTTGTGGTATGTAACCGTCTTGATTCACTCGAACACCGTCGTGATGTGGGGTGGGTTTCGCTGTTCTATCGATACTATAATGGAATGTGCTCTGAGAAAATCAGGGAACTTGTTCCCGGAACCCGGAACTTTTTGCGTGATACACAAGTTTTTCTAGAAGAGCACACTCATACGTAGTCGACTGGCCAGTGAATCGCACCACTCATTACAGGGAGAATTCCTTCTTCGGTCGCACAGTTCGTATGTGGAATTAACTTCCTAGTGATGTCTTTCCTGCCACAGTAAATATCGAGAAATTTAAATCAAATGTCCACAAACACTACTCCCTTTATCCTCCTTCCCATAACCTATTTTCCTGATACCAACACAATGCAATTCATGTGTAGGGGCCATCCCCTGAGTGCTTGTTATTATAAAAAAAAACGGTGGCCACTTTATCCTTCAACCGGAGAATTTTCGTGACAATTTTCATCCAATGCTTATCTGGCTGGAGTGTTTGTATCCATTTAACCGACATGACACAGTAAGCGCATTTGCTGTAAATTCGCATGACTACCTTCATGTCAGGTTTTAGCTCATGCTACTTAAGGTTTCCTAGCTGTAGATTCCAACGCAGCCTGGGTCTGGCACCCCTATTTGTTTACCGAAATCATTGTCACAAAGGCTTAGGTAGTCAACACAGGGGGCTACTTAGTCCCTCCACCACGGATGGATCTAGAAGTTATCATCACATGGCTTTTTGTTTGTAGCATTTGTATCGAATCGATCAACATGGCCCAGTTTGCGCAATCGCTGTAAATGATTTTGACTACATTAATGCCGGGATTTAGCACAAATTACTAAAGGTTTGTTCGATGATTAATACAGATCAGTCCATTAATGTTGGGAAGGATTTTGCTCTCAAAAACACTCAGCAATGCTTCATTTGCTTTTACAAGTGCCTAAAAAAAGCACAGGTAGAATATGCGTGCTATTCTAGATCTTTGAGAAGCTTTTTACTTTTCTGTCTACTTAGCCCTAAGTAGATTATAGTTTCCAAACCCTTCCCTCTATTCCCAGCATATATCATTATTTCTATGGATGTTAGAGCCAAACAGCTCCTCCACTACCTCAAAGTTGATTTTTCCGGCCTTTACAATGTCGCCTTTCCATCGCCGCGACATTTGCCTATCAGTATCATGTATACGTTTACCATAAGACCCAACTTTACCAATTTCTTCTCAATTCTGTTAAAAGCACCAGCCACCTCTTGCTCTATCTTTCTGACGTTGTAAGTGTCATCCGCATATGCAAGAAAGATGTTCCCCTTTGGAGTTTACCAAGCAGGTGTTTTATTTACTTCAGCTTCTTCCAATATTTTCTCTTTAAGTATATTACGCAAGTTGCGCGATAAGCTTCAACTCTATCTAAGAGCTGGTAGATGTCCCCTCCTATTTTTACTGAGGCTCTAGTGTTAATTAGAGCCATTCGACAAAGACGTAAAAGTTTTGACGGGATCCTTACGCAGACAGCATTTCCAAAAATTTGTTCTATTATTGACGTATCAAAAGCAGCATTGTAATCAATGAAAAGACGTAATGCGTTGCTTATCATGAATCTTTTCCAGAAATTGGCGTATTGTAAAGATTTGGTCAATAGTTGATTTGTTGGGCCTGAAACAACACTGATAGGGTTGCTTCCTTTCGTCAAATATGGGCTTCTATCTTTCGCACAATATGCCAAATAGAATGTTATTAGCGATGGTAGGAGACTTGTGTCGCGATTATAGGTATAAACGGGTTTGCCTTAATTCTTATAAATCTAACAAAGTACGCTGAGGTTTCAATCATCGGGAATACTTTCATGCTCCTAGTTGGCCCAGATAAGCTGATGCATGCATCTGCAGGTATTCCGTCCGCAGCTGCAGCCTTAATGTTGTTAAACCAAACAAATGCTGCTTTGACGTCCCCTGAGTTAGCAATTGGACATTAAACTCCATTATATATGGTTGGCTGTAGTTTGTATATCTTAAACGATTCTTTAACCGCTAGCAGGCTAGAGAAATGTTGCATTTAAGGCTTAAGTTCACTCGACGTGTTAATCACCATACTCAAACTTTAAAACCTACCTAAAGTAATGTCAGCAGGCAAGTCTTTTAATAGATGTTTTACCTTGTGGTAAATTTTCTGGACTTATTGTTGCTATCATTTACCTCAACCCCCGCGGTTTTCCATCTTTCAAATGATCTTTTCTTCCTTCGGAATAGCCAATTTTCCTTCTTCTAAACTATTGATATTACTACAACACAGCTCGTGTTGCTAGAGGCACGTGTGTTGCCCAAAACGCCTTATTAGTTTCTTTGATGTCTTTGCAGTCCTTGTCATGGCACTGGGTTCTCTTTGACCACTTTCAGTAAACAATTTCTTCTCCAGCGGCTTTTGTCATCGAGCTTTTTATGTGTTTCCCCTGTCCAGTGTTAAAATTGCGAGGAGAAGGGTTAAATAGAAGGTTTCGTAACTATATGTAAAAATGCCTGTTATATTTACATACGAAACAGATTTAGAAATGAACTAATGACCTCAAGCTCAAAAGATATATAAAAAAAAATTTGGAAATTTTAGTATCCCGAAATGGAAAAACGTTAGATGCAAGAAACATTGTTTTTATTGTTAATCTTTATAATATCGAAGAAATGATAGTATTTATTTCATTAATTGGCATGGTATTCTCGTTATCAGGGACTTAGCTTGTTTGGGCCTATGTATTCGGGGAATTTACAAGTTATGTGTAATATCGCATTGTCTGTTAAAAAAAGAATATTAGTTTGGCTTAAAAATATTATTTTTAAAAATTGTAAACCATTCAATTTACATGCAATATGACAATAAGACGTGATAACATACCTTGTGAGTTGCCCAATTGTTAAAAATTTCCCCTGCACAGAAAAATTATTTCCAATTTTTTTTTTTCAATTAACTTATTAACCAAAAAATTTTGTATTTTTAATTAAAAAATTTATTGTCTTAATTAAAATATAATTCGTTTCTAAAAAGCAATTGCCAACAATGATTTTTGTGTACAAATTCTTTAAAAAAAAGCTTTAATTTTACTTAAAGCTTTTTTTGCTATTACTTATGCAAAGCTCACCTCAAATTCAGTTGCTGGAGTTGAATTCTTGAATGTGAATGTAAAGAAAAATAAAAGTAAGTTTAACACTTTTAAAAATAGAATGACTTGTTAGCTGAGTGGATAGAGCATATAAATATATAATTAAATTAAATTAATAAATTAAAATATAAACAATTAAAAAAACAAAAAAAAATATTTTTTAGTATATAAAAATCAACTATCACTTAAATATATTTTTATTGAATTTTAGATTTGTTTGTATTTTTAATTAAAGCGTTTATTAGTTTTTTAATTAAAAATTTTTAAAATGTTTAAATAGAGTTTTTAATTGAATATGCGAATTTCTTAATAAGTTGTAATCTAAATATTTTTTTAATCAAATTAATACATTTTTTATTTGAAAATTATTTTTATTATTTTCTCTGTTTTTTTAACCTTGAAATTATCGCTTTGTTTTTAAATTGCTTAAGCCATAAATTAAACACTTACATATACTAGACATACTTATAATGAAAACTTATTAACTGAAAATTTTTTTCTGTTCAAGCATTAACGGCAATAGTATCGTCTATCCATTGCTTTAAAGGACTGACAAAGCTGTAAACCGTAGGGTAGCCAATTCTAGCGCAACCTCGTCCCCATGACACCAGCCCAACCAATTGATTGTCCACTACCAAAGGCCCGCCGGTATCACCTTGACACGCATCTCGACCACCAGACTTTAAATAGCCTGCACATACCATTCGCTCTGTTATTTTACCAACGCCATATGATTTAGTACAATCTGCTTGGCTAACAATGGGCACCTGAACTTCTTCAAGACTAGCCGATGAAGGTCCAAATTCTTCACGATAGCCCCAACCTGCAATAGTCCCTATTTTATTGGTTATAAGACGGGACTCTTTGACCGAAATCGAATTGATGTTTATGTCCTTAAAATCAAATAAATCATCAATAATTATTATTCCAATATCATAGTCGACCGTCCAAGAAGAATAATTGGGATGTGAAAACCATTTAAAAGCAGGATATGGAAGACCATCCGAACCAGTACGTGAGTTGGCTTTGGCCACAATCATAACTTTTTCATTCTCCCTTATATCCACCACACATTGAGCCGCAGTCACAACAACACGTTCGCTATATATAGCTCCTCCACACTTGTGTAAATATGGAGCATTTGGTCCTAAGCTATAACGTATTGATACTAAATATGGATGTTTTACAGCATAAACTGCTGAGCCACCAATAATGCGACCTTCAGGAGCTGAAGCAACTAAATTGCCTAAAACTAACACAAAAAAAATTGGAACAATTTTTTCCATTTTTTTTTATTTTCTCTCCATCTACAACAATGTTTCAAGTTTTACTAACTACGTAAAGTAAGAAAAGTTTGTATAAAGTTATTTCATGCATACATACGTACATACATACATATGTACTTACTTATCTTAGAAATATTAAACATTACAGAAACATAATACAACGTGATTATTTTTAATCTTTTAGATAAAATAAGTTCGATTTTTTAAACCGTAGCATGTTTAAAGCTTTTTTTTAATCTTTTTTATTTCAAACTAGCTTTACCCGGCCCGCTTTGCTGGCCTCAACTCTCCTGCTTATAAAAAAAAGTGACATTAATAAACTCTACTTCAATTAAGAACCATACCATTATTGTTTAAAAGTTTTAACTTATGGCATAAACTGAAATTTAATAAAAAAAAATGAAGCTCTCTTACATTGTTCTATTGATTTTTCTCAATTTCTCTTAATTAAATTTGTCCAAGTCGAACAACTTTAAGGGTTTTTGTCTTTAAAACACGTAAAATATATTTCCTCATCTTTATTTTTTCGTAGGAGATTGTAACTTAATTATCCAACTCTATATTTTTGTCTGCAACAAAGCAGTTATGCGAGAAATTCTATTTAAGTTCCAATATCAATACTTTAGTTCCGTATATATGTCTCAGTTCTCACAACCTTTTTTCTTGCAAAGAAAGATTAGCGTACCTTTCTACTGCTACACCTTCGCTCCTTTCCTTTCTCTAAAAGTCTTATTGATTTAAAAGTTACAAAATGAACCTAATGAACCAATACTGCGGTTTTACCCTGTCTTGCCAGTTTTAATCCAATAATTCAAAAAAATTACTAAAAATCTGTTTATATTTTCTCATATCTGCCGAACGCAACTTTAATTATGTTTCCTTTTTTATCGCTTCAGAAGTTACAAAATGGACTTAAGCAGTATGCAAATAAAGCATTAACCCTGTCGTGTTTCTTGGAGTTCAATATTTTAAAAAAGTACCAAAAATATATTTATATATATAATTTTTTTAGACCTGTCAAACGCAAGTCAAATTTGGTTTTTAATCTTTTGAAAAAGCACACAAACAAATAAACCAAGTAATCTCTACTCAAACCACACCGTAGCGGAGTCAAAATTACGTTTTTTCTTAAATCAAGTACACAGAAAAAATTCATTTTTAATTAAAAAAATTGTTGATTTGATTAAAAAAATTTTAAGAATATAACCTGTTAAGAAATTCGCATACTCATCTAGCAACTTTGATTAAAAATTTTTTAACTCAAAATATATTGTATTAATTAACGACTTAATTAAAAAAAAAAACAAATCTAAAATTCAATCCAAAAAAATTAAGTATTAGGTCCTAATTACGGAAAACACAACGCATAATAAGAAAAACAATTGTATAGAAAAAACTAAAATTTAAAAAACTTTTCCATACATTTTGTTTAAGGGCATTACGTTTTAGGAAATAAGGGTGTTAGTTTATTTATATATGTATATTCAAAAAAAATTTTTTGTTTTTTATTTTTTTTATATTTTTTTTATTTTTTTTTATATATTTATGTTTATTTAATTTAATTTAAGTATACACTACAAGACCAATTGATTGCAAGGCGTACACTTCACTCAGCCAACAAAGCATTCTATTTTTTAAAGTGTTAAGCTTAGTTTTATTTTTTTTTACCTCCACATTCAAAAATTCAACTCCAGCAACTGAACTTGAGGTAAGCTTTGCACAAGCAAAGGCAAAAAAAAGCTTAAAGTAAAATTAAAGCTTTTGTTAAAAAATTTGTAAACACACATCATTGTTGACATTTGTTTTAAAAAAAACGATTAAAGTTAAAATTGAAACAGTTAAATTTTTAATTAAAAATACAAAATATTTTGGTTACTGAGCTAATTGAAAAAAATTTGGAAATATTTTTTTCTGTGTAGAGATTTTCTTCAGCCAAGTACAATTTATCTACTATAAATTTCTTACTTTAAGCGTAAATGGGAATAATTTAAAAACGAAATATAATTTTTTCACTTACGGAGGTTTTTTTAAAGATGAAGAGTTTTTTAATTTTAGATGTTACTAAACAATTAAAATATTTATATTATAGTATTAAATCACCCTTAATTTTTTCTCCCTAAAGTCCCCTTAACTCAAAAAATAAGACTTTATTTAGGGTAAAAACCGCCAATCAAAACACACCAATATCACGGTATGCTCAAAGCTTATATTTGTAGACAAATAGGGAAAATCATTTGTTGTCTTTGGATTGTATGGGAGGTACACCCTCGTCCCGAAAAACTTCACCTTCGGCTTAAGTAAAGGTCATGAAACCAAAGATATTTATTAAAAATAAAAACGATTTAAGGTTTATGGATAAAGCAGTTCAAGGTTGAAGGGGAAGGGTATGGGGTAAACTAGGCGCCACTTCAACTTATCACAACCTGTTAACCCTTGCTAAATTAATATAACAAAAGGTCAAAGATATGTTATTACATCTTTACATTTAGCAGCCTTAAAACATAAGTAAATATATTTCGAATACCTGTAACGAATCTTACTTTCTCATGTTAAAAAAAATAATCATAGCCTTTAGATAACACTGTTAAAAATATACAGGGTGTCTGGTGGCAGATTTATATTTTCCATCTTAAATAAAAAACGTTATAATTGACACAAAGCTTTATTAAGAGCATTGCGCGATAGAATGGAAGTGTGAATTTTATTTTTTAAAGAGTCTGTCATCCAAAAGTATTTCGTCTAGTTGAACACATTGTTCAAAACGGAACCTTGTGTTCTGCGCCACATGCTGCAGTAAACTTGGTTTAATTGAGCTGGTTTCTCGACGAATATTTTTCTTTAAAGCCACAAGAGATTGGGGACTGTCATTACTTATAAGCCCCATAAAGAAATGCATGGGGTAGTTTGATCGGGCAACCTCGATGGCCATAAGAGGTCCCCAAAAGAGCTGATCAGTTTTTTGGGGAAAATTTCCGAAAGCAAATTCAGTGAAGCTCTGGCTGTGTGTGCAGTCGCCCCACCCTGTTGAAACCACGTGTGAAGAGTACGATGGATGAGCTCGCAGATTTGACACAAAGAATTCCGTAATCATGGGTCGAAAATTTTCACCATTGACATTCGTTGCCTAGCTTCGAAAATTTTGGGAAAAAAATGGTCTTATTAACTCATGCTTGAAGGAGGCACACTAAACAGTTACCCTGGAGCAATGCAATGGTAACAACAGTTTTGGTTGTTGACGTGGCCATTTAAGTAAAAATGAGCCTCGTCGTTTCAAAACATTAGATTTACAGTTGCGCGGAACGAATTATATTTACACTAGGTCCATCACGTTTTCACCGAATACCGAGTTTTGAACAAAATTGTCGACGGGCAAATACGTAAGAACAATTACTCTTAAAAAATGTCTCCACAGCGAACGTACGATACTCACTCGACTAATGCGACATCGTGATTGACAAATCCGCACAATCGGTAATTCCAACGGCGCCAAAAATATAAATTTTCGACCAGAAACCCTATATATCAATTTTCGTATTTAAGCTTTATTGGAGGTGCCACGCCCATTTTGTATTAAAAGTATAATTTAAGCAATATTTATTATTGACAATTAAACATATAACCAGCGCAAGGCATAAAACGGTAAAATGTGTCAGTTTTCAATTTGTATGATAATAACTATTAATTTGTATGGAAGGTTGTGAACCATTATTCCAGCTCAATTTTGCATATTAACACCAACACCAAAAGCTGAAACCCCAGTTGTTACACTTAATAAGTTGTACCGAAGGTGCCACGCCCCATACAGTTCAATTATTAATAATAACATTATTTACAGTTATCCCCAATGAGCTGTGTTGTCGATTGCAGAGTAAAACATGGTAGATGGTTAAGTGGAACGGTAAAAGTAGTTATAGGTCACCGACAAGGCTGCGTTCCACTTTTATTTACTGGAAAGGATCCTTGGATAAGCTCTTGATATCGCAAGGGGATAGTGTGGGGTCTCCGAGGCCGATTAACGTTCTTGGCTGCGCAGAAGAAATTTGTCTTCTGGCGCACATCTATTCAAATCTAGGAAATAATATACAAAGCGTAACGCAGACTGAGGAATCAGTAGGTAAAAATATTAATATTGTTTTTAAACCGCCATCTTTTAATATAAAATAGACAAAATCAGTATTTAAAGTCTGCTTATATGGCCCTTCATATTCATGCACGGATTAAATTCAGTTTTTTTTAAATTTTGTATATAAATACTTTACGACACATACACATAGTGTAAACGCAGTATAATATCTACTTTTGTTTGCTGAAAAATTCGATTAGATTGTATTTATTAACTTTTTTAACACAAAGGTCAAGTACAAATAACATAACCCAACTAATAAATTTTAAATTATTCGAAATAAGCTTTTAAAATCGAATAGTGTTTATTAAACATAATTTATTTATTGCAGTTGATACTACTTTTATCAAAAGTATTGATAACACTAATAATAATCATAAAAAAAATTAAAAATCATTATTAAAAAATGTTAAACATTGACGACCATAATACAACTTTTGGCGAATTGTATTTACAATGTTAAAAAGTGTTTTGCAAATAATGCATTTTTATTTGTTAAAAATTTTAAGGTTTTTGTGTACCCCGATAGCAAACTACACCATTTCCATTTGTTTTTCAAAACTTTATATTTATATATCAGAGATTTCTTGTTCAATTTCACAATATTTTATTTGCTCTTCATATATTTTTAATTTAATTGCAGCATTTTCTTATTTAATTTTAGAAGTTTCTAATTCAATTACATACATTTTTAAATCAATTTTATATATATATTTTTTTTAATTTTTTCAAAAATTTCTAATTGTATTTCAAAAACTTCTAAATCGATTATAGAGCTTTATTATTCAATTTCCGACTTTTTAATTATTTTTCGAAATTTTCTACTTGTATTTCAGAATTTTCTGTCTGTGTCCTAAATTCTTTCATTTGTATTTCAGAATTTTCTATTGGTATTTCAGATTTTCCTAATTCTTCTCAAAATTTCTTATTTGTACTTTAAAATTTTCAATTTGTTTTTTAGAATTTTTCAGTTGTATTTTAGAATTTTCTATTTGTATTTCATAATTCTATATTTAATTTCAGAATTTTTTATTTAAGAATTTTCGATTTGTTTTATAGAATTTTCTATTTGTATTTCAGAATTTCTATTTGTGTTTCAAAATTTTCTGATTGTATTTAACAAATTTTTAATTGTTTATGAAAAGCAGAATAATTAACAAAATTCCAAAAAACAAATTGAAAATTCTGAACAACAAATGGAAATTAAAAAAAAAATAAAATAAATTGAAATACCATAACAAAATTCTGAAATTAAAACAGAAATTTGTAAAGTTAATTTGAAAAACTCCTAAAATTAAATTTAGTTTCTTAAATAGTTTGAGAATATTCTGAAATTCTGAACTCTGAGTGCTGACAAGAAACCGTAGCTGACTTCGAATGTATTGCACTCGGCTAGTATCGAAATTATTTAATTTTTAATAAAAATCTCCATTCTTAGCTATCACAATTTAAAAAATAAGCTTAAATAGAAAAAGTTGATCAAAATAATTGCAAGCTAAAAATGTAATTCGCTACAAAGGCGATGCCAGATTAGTGCTTAATACGATGTCTTTTATTTTTAGATATATATTATGGTGCTTCTGGTTTTCTTAGGACATGGTCAAAACCAATTTATAAGACTTGCATTATAAACTGATGAATGGCAGATTTTTATAAAAATAATATTATTACATTTTTTAACTTTCGAAGGAGATCTGTTTACCCAGCGTTTACACATGCAAGTTAGAATTTATTTTTTATTTCTCCCCAAAACTTTTCAAAAGTGCGACACAACAGTCAAGAAATTTTGATATTCTTGTAGAGTGAACCCTAATAAAACTGAATTTGACGTTGCGTTTAAGCTCCACAGATTTTCATTAATATAGAAAAGCCAACGTTCAAATATATAAAGCATTTTGGCTCCACCAATTTCTTTTCAAAGTAAGTTAGTAGAGCCCTATATTATTTATTGTTACAATATGGCTTTACAAATTTTTCTGCAGCGTAATTCATATTATTGCATTTTTAATGATAATATATACATGTAGAGCATGCTGTGTGTTTTACTTTAATTAAACTAAAAGGCTAAACATTATTTTAAATTAAACTTTCAAGTAAATTATAATAATGACAGCATATCGATGTGCAGTCTAGAGTGGTGCTTTAAAAAAAAATTTTAATCGGGCAAGCAAAATGTTTTTAAAACGTTTAAAATTATTTCTATTTTTATTGCTAACAATTTGTAGCATTTTCACCATCCAATCATCTTTGATTGAAAATCGTATAATTGGTGGAAAACCTAACGAAATTCACAAGGTACCCTATTTAGTGTCTATACGTTATAATAACAGCCCTTTTGATCATCGTTGTTCGGGAACTATTTACTCCTCTAAAGTTATTTTAACTACAGCCACCTGTTTATTTCGCTTAAGCCCGAAGCGTCTACATGTTAAGGTTAGATCTAAACTTCGCACCCAAAACGAAGGCTACTTGTATTTGGTGAAAAATTATATAATTCATCCTAAATTCAATATATGGTTTACCGATAACGATTTAGCCCTACACAGAAAGAAAACTCGCTTTCTAAAATCAAGAATTTTATTCTTGATTTTATCCAAAATCTTTCTTGAAATTTTTAAGTACGATCCTTACTTACATTTTCTTAAATCAAGCCTATTCGGATTGCTTCAACAAATCAAGCAGAAAAAAGCTTGTTGTTTTAATATATATAGTTTTACATTTGAAAACAAAGTGTCTCGGTGGCCTAGAGGTAACGCGCTTGTGCTGCAGTGCAGAAAGTCCCTGGTTCGAATCTCAGCTTCGGTAAGTACAATTTTTAAATTAAAAATATTAAGTATCTATAAAAAAATAAAAATAAAATATAAAATCTTTTTCTTTAATAAAGCTCCATAAGTCAAAAAAAATTACATTTCATTTTCGAATTAATCCCGTTTACGCTTAAATGAATCTTTTTTTGGATTAATTGTGGCTAAAAGTAAGAAATTCGTACTTGAAAAATCGTACTTGGAGTAAGAAATTTCGTACTTGGCTTAAGAAAAACCGTACTCACCGTACTTTTGACACCGCTATGGCTTGATTTAAGTAAAGTTTTCTTAGATAATTTTTTGTGTGTAAGAAGTTTTGTGACAACAGTGGCATTATTTTCTGAGACATATAGGATATTCTAAATGAAGCACACAATTTAAAAACTAGCTTTTATCGGTCTATTCAAACAAAATAATTTCAATTACATAAAAGGCAAAAAAAACATATTTTTTAAATTAATAGTTTATGGTTTCCTGTTGAAGCAAATTTTTTAAGCACGAAATTTGCGTCAATTTCAATCTTATTATTTATATGCAAAATTGCTAAGCCGTCAAGCCTGTCATGGTTGATCTCAGCCATGTTTTAATACTGCAAAGGGTAAAAAACAGAGTACAAATTTTCTCAAGAGTGAGCGATAAAAAAACACCATTCATGAAAAATCTCGAGAGCGAAAAATCCTAAAAAAAAAATTTTCTTCTCACGTTCATAAAAGAGCGTGAAAAAATTTTTGCCAACCCTCACTCACTTATGAGAAGTTTGTCGTTTTTTTTTCACGCTCACAAATCACAAATGAAAAATAAAAACCAAATTTTATTTCTCACTCACAAATGAATGAGAAATTTCTTCTTTTCACTTTCGATTCATTCTTTTATGAGCGCGAGTGTTGCTTTAATATTTTTCACGCTTTGTAACAGAGTTGCCGGAAAATAATTTTTTAAGCGTGTGAAATTTGTACTCCCAATAAGAGTAAAAAAATTCTTGCATTTACATATATTTTTTTTATTTTGCTAATATAATAAATAATAAATAAATATTAATATAAAGGATTACTTTTAGCAGTACATATTTATTGTGAAAAAGTCATATGTATAAAAAAATTGTTTTTGTTAAGAAACTTAAATAATACATTATATTTTATGTTGTGATTTCTTAGAAATTTTATAGTCTTCACTGACACAAATTTTCATAGCAATCTTTAAAAATATTTTTGAACTATTTTCCTAAATTTTTAATTGACGTTTTCTGATAAATAAAAAGTATTTCTTGTGTATTGTGTTCAAGGTCGTAACTGCTCTTTTTTTAATTTACCTTACTTTTGCAAATAGAACTCCTTCAAACTCTTAGGTTCTATTTAATTGACCTGAAAGATAAAGTTTCAAATTGTTGTACATAAAAAGATTTGCGTGTGTATTGTATAATAACCACCACAATTTTTTGTAACAATATACCTAATACCTAAAAGGATGACGGACAGGCAGGTATAAAATACCTTTCAAATTAGTGAAAAATCCCAAACAAAATGAAATGAACAATTATCTCCTAATGGTGGTAAAGCGGAATGCAATTTTTTCCAATCCTTTTAAAATTTGCATGAGTGTGTGTAACAGCTCTATTTTTTTTGCAATATCAACATTAAATATTTGTAAAAGAACCTTATTTGGATTTTAAATAGCGTGAAGTGAATAACAATCAGTGCCTAAAATACAATTTAATTTTCAAAAATATGTGTTGTACGATGCATCTTCAAAAAAAGTATTTGCTTAATAGAATCGTGCAAAAAGGAACTTAGTGAAAGACATTACAAACTACTTCACAAACAAGATATACAAAGTAATAATGAAAGTGATGGTGACGATGCTTTTGTTTGTCACTGGAGTAATGCTTCCCATTTTTGTAAAACCTTAACCGCATATTTTTATTACTAAAATCATTAAATCGGATTCATTGAATAATTTAAATGAAATGAAGTTAAATAAATGCAAATATTTTATTATGAAAGCAAGAAAATTAAAAAAAGTAGTTAAGAACCACAACGTATAACAGTTTTTAATTTATTAAAAACATGTTTAAATAAAAAATTATTCCTACTTTTTTTAAGCATTTCAAAAATTATGCGACAAAATTTTACATATGGCAGCACCAGTAACATGACCAAAAAATTTTATGTGTACACATTTATGAATGCTTCGCGAAAAAATTCATTTATGATTTCTCACTTATGAGAAGTACTCGAATTTGATGCTTTTCATTTATGTTCGTGAAAAAAAAAAGTAAATTTTTCTTTTCACTTCTCACTTATGACTGGTGAAAAAAAAATTTTTTTTTTCTCACTCGAGAGTGAGAAGGCACAAAATGTTTTTTAAAAACTCATTCATTAATGAAAAATTGCTGTAGTAAACACAGCGCTCACACTCGTTCTCACGAATGAGAAGTGAGTGAGCAATTTCGAACTCTGGTAAAAAATGACCTTTCAGCCGTGGCGCTACTGACCAGCATTAAAACAAAAAAGATGAATATTTTTCGCAAGTTTTAGTAAATATCTGGGTCACACCTTGCTAAAACATCTATTATGTTGTATGGGCGGTTTTTATAAATTTTCAATTTTTGTTTCCAATGCAAAATAACAGCCTTTAATTTCAGTATAAGCAATTTTTTTTAAATATTAATAAATCTGCAAGTTATGAATTTAAAGTTTCTAAATAAGCATTATTTTGAGGCAAAAGTTGAGAGATGTTAAACAAATAAAGGACGCCCTTTGAGATATGTGTTTTAAAACTAGTAAAACAGATTTAATTAAGAGTATGAAGCCCTTGATGCGGTAGTATATTTCGACATCTTCAAAATGATTTTGTCTTTCAAATCTAAGCTTTTCAACTAAAACTCTCATAACAATGCAAATATTTTTTGCCTCTTCAAAAATAGTTTTAAATTCTGTTTGGGCTTCATTCCTTTAAGTCTCAAGAAACATTGTCAGGATTTTTATAAGAGATGATCCTTTTTGTAAATCTATACCCTGCTCTCGTAAAATTACAGTAAGCGAATATGTGACAGTAAATATATCATTTAGAATATGTAATCCGCAAATAACTTTGAAAATGCTCAGAAAAGTTTATAATAATAAGGCTTTTAAAGACGTATCCCTATCTTTCCACTCGGGTATCTTTTCCAATGCTTCTATTATGTGCTTTATTCTTACTGCAAATTGTAAAACTGAATCATGACGATCTACCCATTGTGTTTCGCATAATGGAGACAACTTTGTTCCTAGATATTTCAAAAACAAACTGCATTACACTTAGGATAATGTTTTTTTTAAAAATTCGCTGGTTTCTTTGGCAAACGATACATTTTTTGTGTTATTGGTACCTTGTTGCCTTTCGATATCGAGTTGTTAAGTTTATGGGAATAGCAAGGCTTTTGTTTTGCATTTTTTGCGGTTTCTTGTTTCCTTTTACTGCTCCATTTTCTGCCAACATCAAAGGACACCTGTCAGTTCTAGTCCTAACACATTTTTCCAAATCAAGACCAACGTTTTTCAAAGCTCTAAAGACTACTGATGATATTGTGTTCGCATTAATTGACACTTCAACGTCATCGCCAATATCATTGACAAACTTTTCGTTTACGTTAAAATACCTTGAAGCTAAAAAAAGTTTGGTTCTTTCCTGATAATTCAGTGGTTACGCCAAAAATAATTGAATAGTATTTAGAGTCAAACGTACATGCTGCTACCGAATAAGCGGGACATTTAACTAGAACTACTCAAGGAGGCAATTTCAAATATTGAGTCTTAAGCCGCGAACGTTAGAATGGAAACTTGCGGCATAAATCCTTCAGGCTACGGGGGAATAAAACCTCAAGTCAAGATCAGGTCTATCTGTATTGCTGTGTTACTAAATCGGCACTCCTGGTTACCCGAAGAAACGTGTCATTATACGGATATTTGTCTTGGTTAATGCTGGTATAACGGACGTAAACATTTGTGTGAATAGCCAAAGTCGATAAGAGAATTTATATCTGAATGCACCAAATCCAGGGCAATATTATTTTGCAATAATGTTATCCATAAGTACTCAGGATACGGTGAAGTATGCAAATATGAAATAAACGAGCTCCCTGTCACTGCCATACTTTTATAAGACTAAGGTCGTATGTTTTATATCATTCTGTTATAACAGTTGTAGATTACCTGACAGGTGTTAAATGGAAAATGTTAATGGAATTTGTTTTACAATTACCCAATTTTTTGTAAAGTTTTTCCTTACAAATTCTTTTAAGTTGCTAGGAGCGCACAATAAGATGTTTATTGGCTTAAGTGTATGTCCTGCAGGACTAAAGGTATTTTTTAAGGGCTCCTTATTTCAACCTAATCCAGGGCACACAAATACATGTTAAGAAGACAGCTAATTAAGAGTTCGTCTTGAAATTTTGTGAAAGTGACATCAGATTTGTTAAATTTCATTGAAATCGGGGTACACTAATAAAGGTAGTGCTAAGAACTCAGCTGATTATGAATTCGCCTTGAAAGTTTGTGAAAGTGCAAGGTAATATTAAGAGCCTAGCTGATTAAAATTAATTTGACATTATTACGTTATAAAAATTTTATTTTATATGAAATTTTAAATTTTTCTGACATTCTACCGTTCAAACACAAAAAGGATATGCAGGGGGCGAATTTTTGGAGTTCGCCTTGGGCTTACCTTGTTGAATGTGCCTTGTGAAAGTGATTGTCAGATTTAATAATTTTGTTTGAAATTTAAAATTTTTTTGACATTCACTTTCTCAAATACAAAAAGGAAATGCAGAGGGCGAATTATTTGAATTCGCCTTGATGCTACTTATATTAGTGTACCCTGATACTACCTGTATTAGTGTTCCCTAGGTTACTCTAAAAAAAAGGAAATGCTGAGGGCGAATTTTTAAAATTCGCCTTGATACTACCTGTAATAGTGTAACCTCACCTAACCAGGGTGAAAGTGAAAGTGTGATTATCAAAAAAAAAATTAAATTTCATACAAAATTTATAAATTTGACATTCACTTTTACAAAAGTTCATAGTCAACTGGGCTCTTGATATTATTTCTATTAGTGTTCCCTGCCTGCATCTAACTTTACCTATCATATAACTTGACTTATTATTGCTTTCCCTGTAGTGGCCATTTTATAATTTTTTTTTTTCACCAAGGAACTTTGGTGCTATTTTTCTAATCGACTCCATAATTATTTTGTTCCCCAGCTTTTTGCCTAAATAATACGTAAACTAATTTCGTGCCATATATCTATTTTGACTTTAAACATTTCCTGATAGGAAACTTTGGTATGTGCCACAGAAATTTGATGGTAACCTGTCTCTTATGTCTTAAGAGACAAATTTAATCGCTGGTTAAGTTTAACCATGCATAATTGCACCACCGTTTTTTTCCTTTATGTAATTATCTTCGTATATTTTTTCTTATATACGTGTTGTCTCTTTTTTAATAATTATAACGGAAAAATGGTACGATTTTTTTTAAAGAAATTTCTAGAAAGATTTTTAAAGCCAAAAGCAGGAAGAAAAGAAAAAAGTTGATATCGTGTGAGTTAGTTGGTGGAAGCACGTGAGTTAAACAGGTCGAAACTTAAAAAGCTAGATTATCGGAATAAAATAAACTATTTGAATCCTAGAAAATTTTTTGAAAAAAAAAAAAACCTTAAAGTGTGAACGCTAATTTATGACAAAGCTGCCGGAAAAAAAAAAGAACACAAAAAAAAATTTAATTAAAGGAAACTTAACTAAATAAAAACTAATTAAAACCACCACAATTTTTGTAAGCTTTCCAACAGAAAAAGTGAAAAATAAGTGTATGAGCTAAAAGTACAGCGGAGACATTACTACTCCCGCTACCTCTGTGAATCACGTTAGGATAGTGCCTC
The DNA here is from genome assembly GCA_963583895.1 of Melanophora roralis. Classification (NCBI taxonomy): domain Eukaryota; kingdom Metazoa; phylum Arthropoda; class Insecta; order Diptera; family Rhinophoridae; genus Melanophora; species Melanophora roralis. The sequence goes on from OY757191.1 coordinate 25,648,940, forward strand.
GTGAGGCCCATAGGTGGAACCAAAAATCTAGAATTACTTTTTCCTTCCCCTAGAAGTCAATAAAATAGTGATCTGTCTGTGGGCTAAAACTAGAAAAAAAAGACACAATTAAAAGAAACTTCAACCTAACCTAGCAGTGCAGTGATTAGTGACCGGAAGCGTGATTAGACCACCATTTTAAGCGATCGACAACGTGCTGAGACAACCTAGTTTTTTTTCCAAACTTGACCGTCTTCCCGGATTTGTCAACTGTAATTCCTACTTTTACTTCAGAATGAACTTTAACATAAGTATCAAAGTTAACTCTAAAATCCATATTATAAGTTGTTGTTTTGTCTCAAGACGTTTAATTGCCAATGCCGCATGTAAAAATTTTTTTGTCCTAAACTTATGTTTATAATATATTATAATTATTTGGTAATAATTATTAAATATATAATAATCATAATTCAAAATTTATGTTATAAAACTAATATTAATTAAAATTCCTAATTATACTTATAATTACGTCAATTTTAAATATTCTTAGGCCTTATAAGCCTCCCAAATCAATTGTATTGGTAACGTATGTACTTTTTTTGTTTTTTTTTTGTAATTGAGTATTTAATGCCTGTCTGTTGAAAAAAAAACTAATAAAAAAAAAAAAAAAAAAAAAAAACAAAAGCAAACCATATCTAGTTATATGAAAAAAAATAGATAAGTTATTATACCAGTGTGTCATTATTTAAACTTGGTCAAAAGGTCTTGGGTCACCAAGTCAGGAAACCTTTAAATTTCAGCTTTTTTTTTTATCAACATCGTGTGCATCGAGATCCGGAGGCCTTCGCGAACTACGACACCACATGATGGGTGAGTTTAATGTTTGGTTTTAATTACATATATTTTTTTTAACCAACAAATAAAATCTAATTTTTATATATGATTGTTTCCTCATTTGATTTCCCCTAACCTGTTGGCTCTTTAAACCAGTATTTAAAATTAAAGTAATATAACACTTAACCGTACTTTTGATTAGTTAATTATATTCCATATAAATCTAAAATAAATTATCAACTAAATATGTGATAATATTTGGCTTTAAGATAAATCCAATAATAATAAGAAACGTAATGAAATTGTAAAGGTCGAACGTTTTCTTTTACTATTATTTGTAGAGATTTTTTTTTAAATAAAAACTTAACTTTGGTCCTCAATATGGAAAAACTATAAACTGTTTTTACTTTAAAGGTTGGTAGAACACAGGGATTGCCTTTGGGGTTCTTAGAAGACTTGCAGCATAAGGACATAGGCAGTGGAAGGGTATAAGACAGAGCCCATCGAAAACAGCTGATGGCGCTCGCAGAATTGGATACAATCAAGAGAATAAGATTTTGTTTAAGTAGTTTTCTTCTTTTGTTGGTCATATCGGGCTTTTCCTGTGTTTTTTTTTATATGACCATTCTTAAGTAATCACATAATACAAGTAATAGACCTAGACCACCTCAAAAAAATAGGGAGTCTATAATAAAAACGTACTGTTATTGAGTTTGTTTGGTGAGGACCGAACTCCCCCATGCCCGACTGTTAGCTAGACCTTTTAATCAATGGCTCCCGCAGTCCTCATGTAAACTGACTTTAGCCCTACCCATTAAGTAGTAATAAAAATTCGAAATGACTCCATCTGTTCGTGTTCATAACAGTAAATATAAAATAAATGGCGCCCAACGTGGGGCACAAAAGTAATTTAACCTTTTTTAAATGCTTTTGGCTCCGAAAATTTCGATTTAAATTAAATATTTTAGTAGATTTCAATTTTTTTTGCGTTATAAAATGTGATACAGGGAAGTGAACATTTTTGGGGAATAACAAGCAGCCCTTTTATGGATTTATCGTATACTTGGGTCGATAACCGAGTAATACGACCTATAAGGCCACTGTTTGTCCTTTCCAACCATACATGTGAATGACTGTGTGATATTTTATTTAACGTCTGATAGATGTGAAAATATAGTGTCATGCGCTGTAAATAAAGTTTGTTTGCTATTGGAGAATATCTTTGGAAAATATGCATTTTTGCAAGTTGTAAATGCATATCCAAGGCTTTTCTCTAATTCAAGAAAATATTTTCTTGCGTCAAATTCTCGTTATGATAGCGTCATGTCTTGTATTAATACATCAATCTTAATAACCCGGTAATTGTAACCAGTTTGTTGCCTTGTTGTATCCAAGCTCACTATAATGGCTCCCCAAATCTATCAACCTTTAAAAGAAAAAAAAAAAAACAGAATCATTTCTATACATTTTTTTTTTTTGATAATTACTACCTAATCGATTTACATTAATTAATCGTATTTTTTTTAGCTATATAAAGACATACGTTTCCCATACTTAATAAACTATTAATTATTTTAAAATGGCCCTTTGTCACACTCCTCCCCATGAGGCATCTGCCTCCACATCTGCTACAGCGGATGAGAATAGTTGCATTGTGTGTACCACGAGTATGACTGACAAGGACAACTGTCTTATGATAGGTAAATGCCAGCACGTATTCCATCGATCGTGTATTGAGAATTATCTTTTTAACTCAACCGAATGTCCTAATTGTGGGAAGCCCTGCGAGTTGGCTGATTTAAAACGCGTGGTTGTTACAGGGCAAACCAGGACTCAAACTAGATCAAACGTAAAAGTACGAGATCGGGTAACTGTACCAATACCGTACAACACTCGAAGTCAGAGTAGGACAGTTTTACAGGATAGCCAGCGGCAATTAGCCGATAACGACATGGCTTTGTCAGAGGAAGTAGATCTCGAGGTGAATCCGCCCTCAAATTCTTTTCAGGGAAATGAGGCTGATCCTAATACCTCTCGGCCTAATCCGAATGAGAACAATTCTACTAATAATGTCGATTATTGTCGGATCAATCAAATGATTGAAGCCACCATGGCAAGACTTTTGACCAATTTGAACTTTGTCCCAAATGTACCTCAACCAGCTAATAATAGTAGTAGTGGAAACAATAGCCGTCCTGCTAACCATTATCCCGAAAACAGTTCTTTTAATAGACGAAATCAACCGAGGAATTTATCCCGAGACAATGGAAATAATTGTCCAAATCAATTGTCCTATCGTTCTTATAGTTCGGTACCATCGAACTCAAGTTTATCTCATTTTAATCCGGACAAACTGACAGCAATAATTCAGAGCTGGAACCTCCAGTTTGATGGTTCGCCCTCAAGTTTAACTGTCGAAGAATTTCTGTATAGGATCAATTCATTAACAATTGATAATTTTCAGGGAGATTTCACCCCTATTGTGAAAAATTTAAACGTTCTGTTAAAAGGATAGGCCAAAGATTGGTATTGGCGATACCGGAAACAAGTCAATGTCGTTTCTTGGGAAAATTTTTGTGAGGCTATAAAATGTCAATATCGTGATAGCAAATCGTATTTTGACCTAAAGGAAGAGATACGTAATAGAAAACAAAAAGTGGGTGAAACCTTTGACGCGTTTTATGATGTTATCTCCTCCATTATGGACAGATTGCCCTCACCAATTCCTGAGATGGAACTTATCGAAATTTTAACGCGGAATCTCAGACCTGAAATCCGTCAGGATATTCTCTATATCCCGGTCCACTCAATCTTTCACCTAAGAAAATTGGTGCAAATGCGAGAAACATTTTGGAATGAGGAACATGTACGTAAAAACCTAGCCTTTCGAACGCCCAATTATCCCATGCCAAGACGTCAAGTAGCCGAACTAGAGTTTGGGAAATCTCCTGAGTTAGAAGACTTTCCGGACGACGAAATCAATGCAGTTGTGGTCAATGAGAAGGTTAGTTGTTGTTGGAATTGTGGGGAGCGGGATCATTTTTGGTATGATTGCCTCAAGGATCGTAAAATATTTTGCTACGGTTGTGGGGCAAAAGAAACGTATAAGCCTCAATGTCCTAAATGTTCATTAAAAAAGATAAATTTTTCAAAAAACTGGCAAACGAAGTAGGAAAGCCAAATACTACAAACCTTACAGCAGATAATAATAATGTCCCTATTAAAAAGGTATCCAGGCCAGACAATACGAATACAATTACCATTTTACAGAATTCAATCCGGGGGGTAACGCCTAAAGAAGATTGCTTGAAGAGAGATTTTCCTAAGATGCCCTATCACCTTCGTTTACGTAACTATATTGCCAGGAGGGCTCACATCTTTAATACTGATGGAATTGACCTAGCTTTTAACCCTAAACCTAAAAGGTCAACCCTAAGAATGCGTAAATATTACCAGCTACGTAGGCGGTGTAAAAATTTGTTAGTTTCTGCGGTAATAAGTAACCGCACTGATAATAGGTTTTATGCAAAGGTTTCCTTCTTGAACTTTAACGAGTATGGACTCCTAGATACTGGGGCAAATATTTCATGTTTAGGGGGAGAATTGGCTCAGGAAATCCTTTTATCTTTTCCAAATGTGCATAAATGTCGCTCCCAAGTTAAGACTGCTGATGGTCGATCACAACGTGTAATGGGATGGGTGTCCGTTGAAATTCACTTTAAGGATCAACAACGTGTCCTAAATTTATTTATAATCCCCTCAATTAAACAACGTCTCATACTCGGTATCGATTTCTGGAACACTTTTAACCTAATTCCAAACATTGAATCTGCCGACACGGTAGACCAAACTAGCCTAAGTCCTCGTCCGTTATCCGCTACAAACCCCTGGTTGATGGAAATCCAATCCACTGAAGGTGTAAGTCCGCAATCTGAAGAATGTCTATTAACTCCGGAACAACGTCGTCAATTAAATGCTATCATAGATCTGTTTCCAAATTTCGAACGTCAAGGGTTGGGTAGAACCAGCTTGATTAAACACACAATTGACGTTGGTGAATCCAAAGCAATAAAACAACGTTTCTATCCCGTTTCACCGGCCGTTGAAAAGTTAATGTTCGCCGAAGTTGACCGTATGTTGGCATTGGGTGTGATTGAAAATTCACAATCGCCGTGGAGTTCACCAATGAGATTAGTTCTTAAACCCAATAAAGTCCGTCTGTGCTTAGATGCAAGAAAGCTTAGCGCTGTTACAAAGAAAGACGCTTATCCTCTTCCTTCAATCGAAGGCATATTTTCCCGACTTCCAAAGGCCAATATTATTACAAAATTGGATTTAAAAGACGCATATTGGCAAATCGCTTTAGAGGATTCTGCGAAGCCGTTAACAGCTTTTACAGTCCCCGGCCGTCCTCTCTACCAATTCACGGTTATGCCATTTGGGCTCTGTAATGCTCCTTCAACCATGTGTCGTCAAATTGATAAAATTATACCCCCAGATTTAAGAAATTCCGTCTTTGGTTATTTAGACGATTTAATAATCGTGTCCGAGGATTTTCCGTCTCATTTGTCCGTGCTCGTCCGTGTCGCAGAAGAATTCCGAAAAGCTAATCTTACTTTAAACGTTTCTAAAAGTCAATTTTGTGTTAAACAAGTTCCTTACTTGGGCTATGTAATTGGTAATGGAGGCATTTCCACTGACGCTGAAAAGGTGAGTGCTATCCTAAATTGGCCTGTCCCGAAAACTATTCGACAAGTGCGTGGCTTTCTGGGGCTCGCAGGTTGGTATCGAAGGTTCGTACAAAACTTCTCCAGCGTTGTTTTTCCGATTACTGAAGTCATTTCGAAGAAGAAAAAGTTTTGTTGGACAGCGGAAGCTAATGAAGCGTTTGATAAAATTAAAAGATTGCTTACGTCGGCCCCTGTCTTGGTTCATCCTGATTTTGAAAAAAAATTCTACTTACACTGCGATGCTAGCGATTATGGTATTGGCGCTGTGCTGGTGCAGCTTGACGAAGATAATAACGAGCGACCAGTTGCATTTATGAGCAAAAAGTTGAACAGGACACATCGGCCTTTTAATCGTGTTGGACCACATGTCGAAATTTCATTGGTTATTCCCGCTTAAGAAATTTACGTCTAAAATCATTATAGAATATATACAACATCAAATATTTAACATATACGGCGTCCCAGAAACCATTATCAGTGACAACGGTTCGCAGTTTCGCGCCAATGATTTTAATGCGTTCTTAACCAGTTTTGGGGTGGAACATATTTATACCGCTGTATACTCCCCTCAAAGTAACGCCTCAGAACGTGTAAACAGATCCCTAATTGCAGGCATCCGCGGATACCTAAAGAATGATCACCGTTGCTGGGATAAAAATCTATCACAAATTAGCTGCGCCTTAAGAAATTCGTACCATCAGACGATCCAATGTTCGCCCTACCATGCCCTCTTTGGGTTCGATATGATCACCCATGCCAATTCGTATCCCCTGTTAAAAACACTAAGGTTGCTAGACGAGCCTGCCTATCACCTCTCCAGAGATGACAGCCTGCAACTAATACGCACTAACTTACGTCAGCACATCAGAGAAGCGTATGAGGTCAGCAGAAAACAATATAACCTGCGTTCCCGCCCCAGGAGCTTTCGTATTGGTCAGGAGGTGTATAGAAGAAGTTTTGCGCAAAGTAATGCAGAAAAGGGATTCAACGCCAAGTTGTCACCACTTTTTATAAAATGCAGAATCCGAGAGAAATTAGGATCGCACTATTACCTTCTAGAGGATCTCCAGGGTCGAACAATTGGAACCTATCATTCCAAGGACATTCGTCCGTAAGATGTCCTTTTTCTAGCCAATCAAGCCGTGAAAACACCTTGATTGTCTAGTTTTGTAGTGGCCATTTTATAAATTTTTTTTTTCACCAAGGAACTTTGGTGCTATTTTTCTAATCGACTCCATAAATATTTTGTTCCCCAGCTTTTTGCTCCCGCAGTCCTCATGTAAACTGACTTTAGCCCTACCCATTAAGTAGTAATAAAAATTCGAAATGACTCCATCTGTTCGTGTTCATAACATCCGCTGCATACATAGATGTCGCTACCTTTTAACAGAAAGACCCTAAATTTAGTTTTTTTTAATCAGAATTAAATTTGCTTTTTTTCGTTGATTAGGATACCATATTTCAAAATAAGCAACAAAAACTACAATGACAAAAATTTAATAAGGGCCTTTTTATATTAAGGTAACGATATGCACATTTGTTGCTAAATTAATTTAAAAAACAGATTAAATATTTAAATTTGTACATACATACATATACATACATGCCGATATACATATGTATGTAAATTACCTCCTTTAATTCCTATTAGGAAGCACAGGGCCGTACTTTCACGTGACGGCATAACATTGTATAAATTGCTTAACATTTTTATTCTTTATTAACAAATCTTAGACCATTTAACATTTTTATTTCAATTTTCAATGATACCGTTTATCCATTCTACTACCGATGATACCCGTGAGTACACGCCAGGGAAATTAGGTTTAGCACAACCATAACCCCAGGACACTATACCCAAAATAGTATTATTGTAAAACAGAGGTCCCCCAGAGTCACCTTGGCAGGCATCTTTGCCTCCTTCAACCCGACCGGCGCAAATCATTTGATCAGTGACGACACCAAAACTTTTATAAGCCTCTACACACACGCTTTCATTAACCTTAGGCACATCAACTGCTCTTAAAGCATTAGGCAGGTCTAAAGTGGTTTTTGTTCTACCCCAGCCGGAAACAGTTAAGATTGTGCCGTCTTCAACATTATATTTTGAAGGCAATTTGGCGTATTGAATACTAAATGGCAATAAAGTTTCATCATAATCTTCTAATTGTACAATTGAAAAATCGTAGTTCGTAGAAAAAGTACTAAAGTTTTCATGTGAAAAGATGAGAGTTGGTTTAACAATCAAGCCCCCTTTGTCGACATATTTGGAACCCAAGCGTACCTGGAAAGCAGGAGGTGTAGCAAATTTTCCATAAGTACAATGGGCTGCCGTTAGAACATAGCGTTTGGCTATTAAGCTTCCACCGCAAAAGTGATACCAAGTTTGTAAGGAAACTTGGAATTGTATGTCCTTTATATCGGCTTCATATCCACCAACTATACGTCCTCCCAAGCCAGGTGATGTCACCGCTGCTATAACCAGCGTAGTTAAGTATATCAAAGTTAACATAAGACCAATGTTAAATTTTTCCATTGTTACAATTGCAAAATTTTTTACTACTATTCTAACGTGGTCAATGAAAACTAGTTTTTATAGTTCTTCACTAAGTGTTAAGTACTTTAGTTCTAAGTATAACTGTTAAATGTGTAACAAGTTTTTAACATTTGAAGGACTTTTGATATCTGTGTTAAGCGGGAAGGTTAATGATTTTCAGTAGTAATAAGATTAGGTTAGATCAATAAATATATATGTATGTATACAAAACATAAACAAACATTTAGTAAGGTACATACATACATATGTATGTATGTATATTATTTGTATTATTTTTAAATTTTTGTAGCATTTAAGGTAAATTTTGCTATGCCCTACACCATAATGGGTGGTAATTCTTAACGCCTTTTATTACAAATATAACAGAATTGGTACGCATGACTCGTGTGCCTTACCTATTTTACCCTTAATAATTTTAAAATTAAAAAAAATATGTAACTACATCTCAATATCAATATTTATTCCCAGTTTATGCTATTAAACCTGATTTCTGGAAGTTTGCGTCTTATATGAGAGCTATTGTATTAACATTAAGAGACAAAAAATACAACATGACTAAGAGAAAATGTATTGGTGCTTTTTCACTTTGTGTTTAGTTGTTGTTTTTATTTTGTTTATTTTTTCTTAATGATACCCATGTTGTGTAAATGTAAAACCCGATAAGTGTTCGTTCCTCAGAGATCGTCATGACTTTTAATGGTACAGGGTGTCTGGTGGAAAATTTATATTTTCAAATAGGATTATTTCAAAAAGTAATAAATGGTGCAGGGGAAGGGTAGCGCCGTTGGGATTATCGATTGTGCGGATTCGTCAGTCACGATGTCGCAGTGGTTGAGTGAGCATCGCGCGTTCGCTGTGGAGTTATTTTTTGAAAGTAATGATTTTTACGTAATTGCTCATCGATAATTTTGTTCAAAGTTAGATATTTGGCGATTACGTGATGAACCTAGTGTAAATTAAATTCATTAATTGGTACAGAGATTTCGCACAGCTGCTTCGGATATAAATGTCCCACGACCATAGCCCAGTCGACCTTCAAGGACTCCCGAAAATATTAAGCTGGTTGAAAGCAGTGTTCGTGAAAATTCTTGTATTTTAAAACGGAAAAGAGCAGCCTCACTGGTACTTCATGAAATTTTAAAAAAGGTTCTGAAGGCCCATCCTTTTAAAATTCAAATTGTTCAAGAACTAAAAGTGACTTTGGTTTACGCAAAAATTTTTGTTAAATGATGTTGGAGCGTTTTCGCACTGTTAATTCAATTTTTTGGAGCGACAAGGCTTATTTTAATCTTAACTTACGTACGTGTGTACATCCTTTATAAGGCATTCAAAAAGGCTTATTGTGGTCAGGCTTGCCATATTTGCCGATTTATCAAATATGTATCAAAAAATTTAAAATAAAAATTTACTTTAAAGCAGTGATCGGCACACGCATACATTCTTATGTTTTGATTGTGTTGGTTGTTTATTTTTAAGCGTAATTTTTTGTCTTTTGTGGAACTAGGGCGACCATAGTTGAAGGTTTAAAATATGATAGAATTGCACTGAAAAAGTTTTAGAATGTAATATTATAGTATTGCATAATCTCATAAATATTTATTGTATATTGACAATATTTTATGCGGATAAGATATTGGACATGTTTATTCTTTATTTTTTTTTCTAAATTTGTTCTTAATTACTTTTATAACGAAAATAAAGACTCGCAGATATAAGTTAAACCAAGCATTTAACGTAGTTTAAACATTTGTCCATTAAATACTTTAAAAATCCTAATGGTTACCCTGGTTGTCTGACACAAGAGACTACGAAACCTTTTTTTTTTCTTACTCTATTTAGTGCTCAGAGAGTACGTAAAGATTTATTTTTAATGGTGGTTTTCAGACAAGACTAATTGTGCTGGCATAAAATCGCAGTTTGTAGGCTTTTTCGGTGAAGAGAGTGGTTTTGGTTGGCATAATTTTTTCAACCAGCTTCAACCCCGCACAAGCAGAACAAAACTAACACATACACACTAATGAACGTGAAATAAGCAAAGAAAATCCTAACACACACAAAGCTTTATATACGTGCACAGTTTTATGCCAGCATAATTAGTCTTGTGTGAAAACTAAAGAACAAAATTTTGTGCGGATTAAAAATTAGTCTTGTCTGAAAACCCCCAATGATTTTAATGTCATTTTATGTTATTAACATTAGTGTTAATGAATTGTTTTTGCGTTATTTTTTTGTAAATAAAAATATGTTTTTTGTTTTGTATTTAAAATGTGTATTTTTAATTTATCGATTTTTCCGATTTTTTAAAATTGAAGTGCTGATAATACAAATTTTTTTTTTAAATTACGCCGAATTTTTATCAAAATTATATGGTGCCCCTGGTTGTGGTATCGCTTGTTGTTTAATAAGAGTACGATTCTTAAGAGAGCCCGAACAGCACAAATACCATTGTAAATGTAATAGTATAGGTTGCCTATGGCTGGGCTATGTACAAACCTTACCTAACAAACCCACAACAAACCCTATAAATGGAATAATCCTGAATAACCTTTAGAAATTGTTGTAATACAAAAAGGTTTCGTTAAATTTTGAGAACACCAATTCATAGGTGTTACACACAAACGTTTAATACCCCTGCCACGAACATGCATACGAATGTGGTGTAGGGTATATGTCAAAAATTGTAATGTAAGTTATAGGTTGATTATGCTTGACTGATTATAACTTTGTTACATTTTCGATAAGCCACAATGCCAAGGTATTTTACAACATAGGAAGCCGGAAGCATCTGATTACTTGATTTTTTTTTTTTATTTAAAACAATCAATATGTATTTGCTATAGAAACAACTGTGAAACCTAAGTGTATGAAATACCGTAAACAAATTAAATCAAAGTTCCTTATTTATAAATAATTTCAGTTTATGCTAGATTTTAACTTCACTATCTAATTCAAAGTCAGTTGGTTAATGTCAACAAAGTAAAAGAAACGCCGTTATATTCATATCTCTAACTTAATCACGTGCTTTAATGTCATACGGGATTTTCTAAGGCAGTGGTAGGCACTCTGCCACGCCACGCAAAATCCCTCTCTTATCTTCACATCACACGTGTACAAGCAATAGAAATTTTAACCAGCCTCCACTTTCAAACAAGGCGGATACTTATTGTTTGTTTGTTGACCTAAACCCACAACAATATGGAATTAATATTATCTGAACATTAACTGAAACCGCGCATATACAAAAACAATTGTAATATTTAGTACTAGTTGGCTACCACTGCTCTAAGGTTTAATTAAAAAAATGCTTAAAAATAAATAAGAGCTACCTAAGAGTCTAGGCCACTCTTAAGTAACTTAAAAACTTTCAAGGTTAGCAAAATTAAGTATTTATTATCGATTTTATAGACATTCACATCCAATTGCTGTTGTCATATTTAAATAAGCTTAAAAAACTTTAATTAGAACAAGAAAACTTCAAGGCGCGAGGACATTTCGGTTTTATTCAGATTTAAAGAATAAATTTTTTGTATACTTAAAAATCATAATATTAAAAAAGGCCAATAGAAGAAGCCAATAAAGAGGAAGGTCACACTCTTAGGTGAATTCGGTCCCTTGATGTTACGTAAAGAGGTAGAGAAGGGTTGGGAGTAAGGTTAAAACACAGAAAAATATAAAAAAAGGAAGAGAAGAAGTCGCAATATCTGCCCAGCCAGCAAAATTTGCCAACATGAGTAAGATATCTAACAGATATACGACAGCAAAACATGTGGTTGACATAAAATCTGTCTGTTATGTTGGCGAAACCCAAAATTCCAAAATCGATAAATAATTTGCATAAACGAAACTAAAATCCTATTAACATATTTTTTCCTTTTTTTATGCTTTAAAAAAAATAACCAGCAAATTGGAAGGCTACCCTACACCACCGGGAATATTTACCAGACCTATAAGTTTATGTTTGCTACGGCCAAAGATATATTAACATATTAAAACCAAATATCGAATATTAGTTAAGCCAACGCCAGACTAAAATTTACGTTCTCAAAATTAAGATATTTATTTAGACGATTTCATCTAAGAGCAACAGTGTCCCTACTGTTTAAACGAGTGTGTCGTCCATGTTGTACAATGTTTCTAGTAAGTTTATTTAGATACTTGTCCACATAGCTTAAACTGCCGCATTAAACTAGTGGAACTTTTAGCTCTTTGTGGATGTTGCTGTTTTTAATATACCCGGAGCCCCAGTTAACATTGGTAGGATTTTGTTTTGACAACATTAAGAATATTCAGAGGCAGAGGCAGAGGCAGAGGCAGTGCTCAAAAATTGTAAACTATAACACCAAATGGGTTTTAAAATCGAATTGAAGAGCAGAAAGTTTGCAATCGAGACGAAGCGCTAAACTTCTACCAATTACTCAGTGAACTTGTGGTGCTCTAAGTTTTATTTGTGTCAACGGTCGAAATGAATATCAAGATGCTTTACCTCAAAGTGTTTGGACACCATTTAGTTATAAATAAGGATTCAGAAGTACGTTTCTTTGTAAAGTAAAAGTTACGTGAATACATTTGTGCTTATTTATTTTTATTTCCCATAACTTTGTCCATTTTTTACTTAGATAATATGGCGGTGTAGCTCGTTCGAGATCTGTCAAGGAATGTCATTAGTCCTAAGAAAATCAGTATCATCAGCAAATGCATATTGGCATAATTGATGTTTGAAGGTTTATTTATACGTGATTTACCCATGCCACAGTAAATTGCTGTTGGAACCAAACTTATGGACAACACTGTATTTGGTTATAGGTGACTTACCCTTACGCCATAACTATAACCTTAGAAACTAATTGAGTTTTGGTTTTTATGGCTACGGTTATGGTTATGGCGTTATGGTAAGTCATATATAATTGAACCTTAAAGCAAGCGCGATTCCAAAAAAATAGGCTGCAAAAAAGTACATTGATTTAGCCAGCCTCTTCTTTGATTATAAATTGTAGGTCAGTTATATATTTGTAAAAAAATGTTATAAAGATTTACTGGCAAGTTCAGCTTTGGTTTAGTCAACAGTCCTTCATGTCATACTTCATCAAAAGCCTGAAAAGCCCAGAGCACTACTTATTTTTCTTAAAGGCTTTTCTTATAACTTGTTCCAAACTTTGTGATGATTGGTAATGCAGTTGTTATCATTTCAAATAGGAGTCAGTTTGTTTTGTAAGAGGCTTCTCGAAAAATTTTGACATTATTGGTAGCAGACTTATAGTAATGTTAGATTGTATCTTCGAAGGCTCCTTTCCAGGCTCAGGAATCATCTTTAAGTAAGGTAAGTTTACAAGAGATAGGGACGAATGCTGTCCACTACCTCCCCCCAGAAGCCTGTAGGACCATTGTAAATCCCTTCAGGGGAGTTAAAAAAGCAATAAGCAAAACAGCAATAAAATTGGAAATAAAACGATTAAAAAAAGAGACAAAAAACGCCGTCAGCAAAGAGTCAAGAAGAAGTCAGTTTATATCAAATCACGCGCAATCGCCAAAAACCCCTTATAAAAACTACCTATTTACCCATCCACCTAAGCCATTTGATGAACATGATGATGCTCCCCAGGCCATAGCCAGAAACCTCACCAAGTCTATCTAAGAAGCGCCCCCCAGCCCAGGCCAGTAAATCTGCGCACTTGGGCATTTGCAGACAAGTTGATCTGCTGCCGCTATCTTTCCTCATCGCCGCATACCCTGCAGAAATCTGGAGAGTTATTGTCCCATTTTTTTGTCATATATCTCACACTGCAGTGTCCTGTGAGAGTTTCAATTATATACATTAAAACCCCCTGTTCTCCTTAAGTGATCGGTGAGTGTCCTATCTATCCAACGTGGGCCACAGAAGCCAAATATCCCGCAACAGCCGTGTTCCTAGTGACGAATCATATCAAATCTGGTCCTACCTTTTTTAAGCCCGGGTCGGAGGAAGAGTGGCGCTGTTGGAATTATCGTTTGCGCGGATTTGCCAGACACGATATCACAGTGGCCAAGTGAGCATCGGCCGTTCGCTGTGGAGACATTTTTTGAGAGTAATGATTCTTACGTAATTGCTCTTCAACAACTTTGTTTAAAGTTCGGTATTCGGCGAATATGTGATGGACCCAGTATAAAATTAATTCGTTTGTGGACGCAGAGATTCCGTGCAACTGCTTCGGCTATTAACGTCCAACGGCCAGGGCCCAGTCGATATTCAAGGACTCTCGAAAACATTAAACTGGTTGAAAGCAGCTTACGTGAAAATCCTTGACTTTCAATACGGAAAAAACAGCCTCACTGGGACTTCTAGGAGCAATTATTCATGAAATTTTAAAAAGGGATCTAAAGTTCCATTCTTTTAAAATTAAAATCGTTTAAGAACTGAAAGAAAGTGACATTGATTTACGCAAAAATTTTAGTGAAATGATTTTGGAACGTTTTTGCACTGTAAATATTGAATATCAACGGTGAAAATTATCGATGCATGCTTACGGAATTCTTTTTGCCAAACCTGTGAGCTCATCCATCGTACTCTTCACATACGCAGTTTTAACAGGATGGGGCAGCTGCACACACAGCCAGGGCTTTCTTCCAAAAACTGATCAGTCGCTTTGGGGACATCACATTGCCACCGATCTAACTCCCATGTATTTCTTTAATGGGGCTATCCCAAAAAGAGGGGTTTAATAAAGCTTTTGTGGCGCAGAAGGCTTCGTTTTAAACAGTGTCTTCAACTTGACGAAAGATATCTGGATTCCATACTCTTTAAGAAATAAAATCCGCATTTCCATTCTATCGTTCAATGCTCTAAGTAAAACTTTATGTTTACTATTAAGTTTTTTATTTAAGTTTGAAAAAAATTATTAAATTATTTAAAAAAAAAGTTTGGTCTTTCAAAATACCAATGTGAAGGGTATATAAGATTCGGGTAAGTATATTCTAGGAATATGTTTGGGAGAAGAAACTAATGGGGATCGGCTGTACACTTAATTTCTCTAAAACCAACTCTGGCAAAATTTTGGCCGGTTTTACATAATTTTTGTAAATTTTGTATGGCAATCCCCTTAGGTGATAGATATAGGGGATAAGTATGTTCTAGGAATACGTTTGGGAGGAAAAACTAATGGGGGTCTGTGATACATTTTTTTTCCTCTAGGGGCGACTCCAGGAAAATTGTAGCGGTTTTTACCCTTATATGTTGAAAATTTTTATGGTAGCCCTATTACGGGGTAGAGAAAGGTTATGTTCCACAAAAATTTTCCTGAAGAAAAATTAATTGCGGTCAGTCTTACATTTGACTTGTAAAAGCACCCTGGAAGCTGTTGGAGGGATTTAAAAAAAATTATTTTGTCTGGAGTTAGGGGGTGGAGATAGGGTGTACGTATGTTTCAATAAAATGTTCATAAGCAAACTATTATGGGAGTCGGTCTTACATTGCACCCGTGTAGGGGCAACTCCAGGCCAATTGTAGTGGTTTTTATATAAAAACTTTAGAGAAATAAGCAGAGGTAATCTTGGTTTTTGGCTTTTAACTCAGTCAGTTATCGAGCCATTTTGCTGAATTTCAATGGCGATTTTTTCTTAGATATTTCTGATAGTTTGGTACCACCTACGGGTCTATTCAAAAATGGGGAGCAAGATAATATATACTTTATATACAAATGGATAATAAAGAAATTACAAACGGAATGACAAAATTATATATGTATGTATAGCCTTTTAACTTATGTAAAGGGTACAAAAATATTCACAATTTTTTTCAAATAATATTGCTTAACAAATGTGCCACCTTATTATATGCATATTTTTAGTGTCGCCACATTTTTATAAAGAATAAACAACTAGATTAATAAATAATTAAAAACAAAAATTGTGTTTAAAATTATTATGTTCTTAAAAAGAAATAAATCTGTGATACTCTCTCAATACTTTGTAACCTGTGATATAATGAAAACCTATTACACAAACTCCACCAGATTTTGCTGGGTACTTATAATCCTAACGTCTTTTTAGTTTTTTTTTTCTTTGAAATATATCTATGATTGTATCAAACATAATGAAAAATCACTGATATTGTGCAGTTGCTTTTAATATCCAAGAACGCAAAGTCCAAACATTTGCATACACCCCAGGATGATTGGGCTTAGCACAACCTTCGCCCCATGAAACGATACCAGCCAATTTATTGCGAACAATAAGAGGACCACCAGAGTCTCCCTGGCATGCATCCTTACCACCTTGGCCTCTCCAACCAGCACATAGCATAGATTCAGTAATTCTGCCTTTATAATCTTCATTACATGCCTCGTTTTCAACTATAGGAACTTTTACCTCTTGCAATGTTGAAGATGAGGGGCCACCCTGTACCAAAGCACCCCAACCGATTACTGTTGCCATCATACCAGGAGTTGAGGGAAAATCTATCAACTCTATGGGACGTATGGAAAAACTATCGAATTTTAAAGAAGCACCCAATACTAAAACTGCCACATCATTATTGTTCGTCTTAGGATCGTAATTTTCGTGCATAATTATTTCCTTTATCGGCACTAAAATGCCATCATTGCCATTTTTAATGTTGCTACCAGCCACGACTTTTAATTGGCTCGGAACAGTGGCTATAATACAGTGAGCTGCTGTTAACACAAAATTTTTTGAGTACAAACTTCCACCACAAATATGTGTGTATGGAGCATGTGAATTAAACAGGTTCTTTTTACGTAAACTTATTTGATAGCCGTGTTTGCCAATGTCTACCCCATAACCACCGACAATACGTTCATCCGTTTCTTTGATACTTCTCAATAAGAATCCTTGGCCTAAGGACACCAACAAACTAATAAGTAGAAAATATTTCATTTTTAAACAAAAGAAGAAAAGCAACAACTTCACAGTATAGTCGTTCTTAATATCTTTATTGTTTAAAAAATACTAAAAATTCAAATTACTTAAGAGGGTTTACAAAAGCAAAATGGATTTTTAAAAATAATTTAAATGGCTTTTAACAACCATACTATCTTTATATGCCTTGGCTTTATCAATATTTTTTTTTATAGAAATACATACTATGCATGTACTCATGTACACACAAATGTATGTATATTAGAGCCTTTAACAAGCTACGATGTTCCTCTCTATAACAAAAAAGACAACCCAGCCAATATTTTACTACTAAAACTTAAACTCACAGCATTAAAGACATTGGACTTCGGGTTGTTAATCTAAAAAAAAATTTAGAAAGTTATAGCCGATCAAGCCCTACCTTTCTATACCCTACATCAGTTGATAAGCTTTTGGCAAAGAAGAAAGTCTTCGTATATACCTTCCATTAAAGGCAAAGCCAAAGTCTATTTCCGCGGAGTATCAACTAAGCAATTTTAAATAAATTCGCACGGCTATCAGGAATGGTTATTTTGACTCTTTTTCTTCAATGTGCTCCAGGTGGTTATACCACCTTGGCATTAGAACGGGGAGATTTTAGTGTTTTAAAATCCACTCTGCCTCTGCCGTTTAATATTGTAGTTTACCATATGATTCGGTAAAGAATCAAAAAGCCTTCATCTTGAACGATTACTTCCTACCTCCATCTTGGTCAAAAAATATAACAATTATATACACATATCTAGAGCCACAATCTCAATAAAAAAACAAAAATGTGAAAAAAGACAAAATTTCCTTATAGTTTATCAGGCTAAGTGGTTCAATTTTATTGTAATAAGAATTTTATTGAAGAATTATTTTGGAAAAGTTTAGTTCCCCGACACTAGCCGAGTGGAATGCATTTTCAGAGCCCGCTACAACTCCTCATCAGCGCTTTTTGTTTGGTACTGAGCATTGGTAGTGAATATCTTCTATTTAACTTAAGTTTAAATTGAAATTTGAATACAGAAATATTATTTGTATTTTACATATACACTCATTACCAATTGTTAACTCTTGAGTTATAACAAAATTTACGGCCTATCATTTTTTCCTCTCATGGCAACATCTTTTTTATACCCTTCACATATTGATAAGGGTATATATCAGTTTGTTATTCCGTCTTTAATTTTTTTACCATCCATTTGCGACAAAACAAAGTATATATATTCTGGATCCTTATAGATAGGGAAGTTGATATAGCCAGGTCCGTCTGTTAAAGTAAGTTTCCGGAGTCAAATGTAGTAATACAGACGGAGTTACTGGCCCTAAAATATTGAACAAATCCTGGAAACAATCGCATTTAAAAAATTAGCACGATCGGTTAACTACCGACCAAGATATAGTCTAAACAGTGCGATTGGCTAAGTTTTTTAGAACAAAATCACAAGCTCCATACAAAATATGTAACAAATGAAAACTGGCAACGCTGTTAAACATATTAAAATGTATGGGCATAAAATAATACAAAAAAAATATATTGTATGCTTGGACGTCATTTGGATGTATGTAGGTACATATTTATGTATGTATACATGTATGTATGTAAAAAATACCAATGTGAAAGGTATATAAGATTCGGCATAGCCGAATATAGCGCTTTTACTTATTCCAGGCATAAATTTATTTCGTCAAGACGAACAATTGTTCATCCTTAGTAGCTTATCTAAAGCAATGTTAGCCAAGAGTGTCTCCGGAGACCAAACTCTAATCATGTTTTACATGTTCACAACACGAGTACCCACAAAAACCGTAACAAAGAGAGTAAAATTGAGACAAACAAATAAGAGCGCTTTATCCGGCTTTGCCGAATCTTATATACCCTTCACATTGGCCCTTTTGTATACCCACTCCCCTTATTAGGCAAAGCTGCTTTTAAGCCGCAAATATTATATCAGACATTGTTGCACAATTACTTTTTGGGGAAATTTTAAGTCAATAGCTTTTATAGTTTCCGACATAAAGCGCATCGAAAATTGCTTCAAAATGGCTAACTTGTATGGAGGCTGCCGCTCCCACTGGGCCTTTTCAACTTGCTTTCCCTGGCCTTTTCTAAATAATTTCTTTTCTAACTTGTTAGCGTTGTTGCACAATTATTTTTTGACAAACATTTGAGGTCGATAGCTGATATGGTTTCCGAGATATCCCAGCAAAAAATAATCGAGATTTTGTAAGCAGTAAATACTTTTTCTAGTATACTAATGCGCTTCGCAGCAAGCACTTATCTATTCCCTTAATAAATGCAATAGTGTATGGCAGTAAAGGTAAAACTTTTACTGTTTTACACACTAGCTTACTTAAGTGCATACTAAGAAGCACTACTGTAAGGCAGTGAGTAAAAAAAATATTAGTTTTTCGTCACGTAACGAACATAAAAACATGGCAAAACATTTATTTCGATGACGCAATAAATTAAAACAACTAAAGAAGCACCAAAACTACATGAATTAATTGGATATTCATAACGCCGAAGTAAGCACTTAACATGAAATGCAACTAAGTGGGACATCGCGAACAAATATCATGCCATACGTAAGCAGGTTTGTAAGCTTTGCTGTCTTGATATTCCCTTACAAACCTACCTACGGCGAAGCAGCAGTTTTTGCTGGGATATATTGTATAAAAGTTACATAAAAAATTTTCAGTTGCATGAGGGCTACCGCTCCTTCTGATCCTATTTAACTCACTTTTTTCCCGAATGTAGGCATTGTTATACAATTAACTTTGTAGAAAATTTTAAGTCGATAGCTTTTATAATTCTTCATGTATACAGTATCAAAAATTTCTTAAAAATGGTCCATTTGTATGGGTGCTACCGCTTTCCCTAGCCCTATCTAACTAATCTTTTTTTCAAATTGTAGGCAATGTTGTACAATTACTTTTGAAAGGAAATTTTAAGTCGATTGCTTTTATAGTTTGCCAAATATAGCATTTTAAAAATTGCTTCAAATTTGTAATTTATGTGGGGCTACCACTCCCCATGCCCTAATGAAATGATTTATTTTTCAATTTGTTAGCATTGATGCACAATTTTTTTTTTGTCAAACATTTAAAGATGGTTTCCGAGGTGTAGCATATCGAAAATTTTATAAAAAATTGTAGCGGCAGCCCCCTGCTCCTCACCTGTCAGTTTATTCAAAAATTTAGACAATGTTGTACATTTACTTCTTGTAGGAAATTTAGGTTGATAGCTAATATAGTTGCCGAGATATATCGTATGAAAATTTCATAAAAATTTTTCATTTGTATGGGGGTGACTCTCCCTCTGCTTCTACCCAACTAGTTTTTCTTTCTGTAATGTTAGTATCATACTGGAACTGCTTTGCAGCTTGTTTTAATTCTATAGCAGTTAAAAGTTCTCAGATTTGGCGCATGAAATATTTCACAAAGTTTGTGCAACTGTAGGGGGGATACCACTCCCCCCTGCTTCTATCCGAAAAAAATGTTTTCCTAGTTTAGGTCTCTATTTTCAAGGTATCCGTGTACAAGTTCTGTGGTAAGAGCAGCTGTATTTACCGAGATATATACGGATATCTGCGCGGATTTCGTCCTAAAAATATGGGTTATTTTGGGTTTTCGGGGTCAACAGTGAACCGATTTTGCTGATTTTAAATAACGATTGTCGCAGTGGCATTTTTAATAGTTTGATATTAAAACGCTATCCGTGCGACTTTATTTCGCTCCCGAAACTTGATTTCAACAGACACACATGCATACTTATACATATGTAATTAACAAGCTCAACACAGGTTGATTCGATAATACACACAATGAAAAATCAACCTTTCGTTGGGCAACGTCTTTAACATTTAATGATCATTATATCAATACCTTAATATAGAAAGGGCTTATATCGATTTTTTTGTTACTTAAAAAAATGTTAATGCAATTTTTAATAAAAAAGACTAAAAAATTTCTTTTCAATAAAAAAAACAAATAATTTTTATTTAACTCGACATTTGTTTGCCAAATTAAGCAAAAAACACTATTTTACAAAAATCGAGGTACGACCTGTTTGTTAAGCCATCGATATGTATTACTGGCAAAAATGAAAGGAGCTATAAGTTTATACGTATTTAATAAGCTTTTAAAATGCAATTACACCTTTATCCTGATAAAATATTAGTTTAGTTTTGCAAAGGTTTTAGAAATTTTATTTTATTAAAAGAGTTTTATGACAATCGAGCAGCTTGGGCTTCAATCCAATTCCTTAAAACGGCTACATTAGAGTAGACACCAGGAGAATCGGGTAAGGCACAGCCACGGCCCCAGGAAACAATACCAGCTAACTGATGATTTACTAAAAGAGGACCACCCGAATCCCCTTGGCAAGCATCTTTGCCTCCGTAGCCTTCAATACCAGCGCATATCATACTTTCGGTTATACGACCAGGACCATAAAAAGCAGCATATAAATTTTCACAACGATCATTGCTAATTATAGGCACCTCAGCCTCTAAGAGTGTATTGGAAAGAATACCACCAGCTGATGTGGTACCCCAGCCTGTTATGACAGCCCTAGAACCATGTTTAGGGGGACTTTCAGTTCTTAATGCAATAGCAGCGATTGTGACTCCATTCAAGGGCAAAGGCGTTGCTAGTACTAATAAAGCCACATCATTGCTTATTGTAGATGGATCATAATTTTCATGTCTGACAATTTCACTTACTAGTGCTACAGCACCATCACCACCATTTCGATTATTTGTACCGGCAACAACTATAAAATCTTCAGGCTCACGCCTATAAACACAATGGGCAGCTGTGACAACCATATTATTCTTGTAAATACTGCCTCCACAGGTGTGTGAGAAGGCGGATTTAGTTGTACTTTTTCGTCTCAGCGATACCTGATGCGGATGCACAGAAATAGGCACTTTATGGCCACCCACGATTCGCTGATCATTTTTTAATTGTTCTAACTCATCTAAAGTAGCTGTTGGCAAGGACGAAGACAATGCCGCTGCCAACAAAAGTAGTGCGAACTTTAAATATTTCAACATGTTCCGAAGACGTTTAAAGTAAAACTAAATTTTATAAATAAATTTTGCAAAGCTACCAACTTAACATTATCTCTGTTTTATGAGAGCAATTAAAAATAATAAAAAAAATTGTACTTAGCAATCAATATTAAATTCTAAAATTTGTAAAAAATTTATAATTCTTATAAAAAGAAAAAACCAACGTGTTTAAAGTTCTTAAGTTTATGTGTATCGACCAACAATTGACACAACTTTGGCGCCTCTTTATCTTTTTTTTTATTATTTTTTGTTCCTACTTACGATTTCTTATTATTTTTTGTTTTATTACTTGTTCATACACATGTACGTACATAGAAAATATGTAAAATTTATTTCAATTAAAGAATGTGTAATTCCAAATAAACTTTTGATTGATTTTCAGCCTGCGTACAAATTAATAATATGAGTTAAATTTTTAAAGTTTAAAGATACACATTACAACTAGTCTAAGCGACGACCTGAACCTGGGTGTAAACTACTCCAACAGGGCATTCTGTTTTTCAAAGACTTTTGTTTGCCTTAACTTTTTAGCAAAACAAACCCAAAAATCAAAAGGGAAAAGTGAATATTCAGTTTTTTTTTTTAAATTTTAGTCATACCAGGGCAACCAAAAATATGCAAAATCATATTTTTTTCTCTGCGTCGACATAACCTGTAATATTGTTACTTATCCGTTCAAGAGAACTTTTTCAAAATTTTGGCATCAGTGTTTTAGGGCATATTTTTCATATTACAGCATACTTTGGCATATATTTCCTTTAAAGTCCGTTTTTAAAGCATTTTTGAATTTTTATATATAATTTGAAACTCCCCAACAAAAAATCTTTCAAGTGCTTATTTTTACCTTTTTTAAGTTTTGTTTTTTTATACCCTTCACATACTGATAGGGTATATATCACTTTGTCATTCCGTTTGCAATTTCTTTATTATTCATTTGCGACCCCATAAAGTATATATATTCTGGATCCTTATAGATAGGGAAGTCGATTTAGCGATGTCCGTCTGTCCGTCTGTCCGTCTGTCCGTCTGTTGAAATCAAGTTTCCGGAGTCAAATAAAAAGATACAGACCAGTTAATGGTGTCAAATTATTAGAAATATCCTGGAGTCAATCGCTATTTAAAATCAATAAAATCGGTTCACTATTGACCGAGATATAAGCGAAAACCCAGAGTAACCCATTTTTTTTAGGACAAAATCCGTGCATATATCCCTATATATCTCAGTAAGTATAGTCACTCTTACCACAAAACTTGGCACGGATACTCCTAAAGAAGGGACCTAAATAATGGAAAAAATTTTTTCAGATAGGACCAGGGAAAGGGGTATTTTTTCTACAATTGCACAAATTTGGTGAAATATTTTATGCGCTATATCTCGTAAACTATAACAGCTATCGACTTAAAATTTTCTACAAAAAGTAATTGGGCAAGAAAGCCTACGCTTTAGAGAAAAAAATTTTTGAGTGGGGGCAAAAAAAGGGGTAGCTCCCATACAAATTAATAATTATTATAAAATATTCGATACGCTTTATCTGGGAAACTATAACAGCTATCGACATCAAATGCTCCACAAAAAGTAATTGAACAATAAGGCCTTCGCTTCAAAGACAAATATTTTTGAGTGTGGGCAGAAAAAGGGGTAGCATACATATTAACAATTTTTGTTAAATTTTCGATATGCTATATCTCAGAAACTATAACATATATCGAAATCAAATGTTCTACAAAAAGTAATTGGACATTAAGGGCTACGCTCTGAAGAAAAAGAGTTTCGGATGGGGGGTGAAGAAGGGGTAGCTCCCATACAAATTAACAATTTTTATAAAATTTTCGATACGCTACTTCTGGAAAACTATTACAGCTATCGACTTCTAATATTCTACAAAAAGTAATAATCAAATAATTCATACATTTTGGTGAAAAAGTTGGTGAAGAGCAGGGGGACTAGAACATTTAATAAGTTTTATTAACCTTTAAATATGAATAATGTCGAAAACTTCAAAAACTCTCGACCTCAAATCTTCTTCATCTATTTCTATTATTCATACGAACGTTAAAATTTTGTTATTTTTTCTATGGGCTTTAAAACTCGCACAAGGTTTTTTATTATATTATTTGCAGTACAAAATTACTCGGCTGGGTATATTTAAAGACCAATGTGAAGGGTATATAAGATTCGGCACAGCCGAATATAGCGCTCTTACTTGTTTTTAATTTAATTATTTATATGGAAGCGAAACCCATTGTTATTATTATCCGTTTTAAAACAATCGCCAAATTTTGGCATCAATTAGTTAGGGCATATTTTTCATATAACAGCAAGTTTTGACTTCTTTAAGAGCATGTTTTTAGCATAGGCCGTTTTTAAAGCATTTTTCGAATATTTTCATATTAAATTTAAAAAAAAAACTAATAAAAAATCTTTCAAGTGCTCTTTGTCACCTTTTGTTAACTTTTGTTTTTTTTTTAAATATTTATTTAAAAGCGAACCCCATTTTGATTTGTTTTTATTTATCAAAAAATCGATACCCAGCTAGTTTTAAAACCGTTTAATTAAACATTAGTTGACATCATTTCGGTTTCCTCTTTTTTTCATTTTGTACCGTAATTCTTAAATAATGTCAATTCGTTATTTCGTTAACGCAAATTTATTTTAAATTCTAAGCCACAAAACCGCTTTTAAAATTTCTTTACAGAGAGGTAAATATTTAATTGCAACAATTAAATTATTTTTTAAAGGCAGTTACTTTCTTAATCAATGCGATTAGTAAAAAAACTTAGAATACTTTTTTGTGTACGTTTTTAAAAAACAAATAGATTTAATTGAAAAATATATTGTACTGCTCTAATGTACTAGATATGTATATCTTGTGCCCTTATCGGCTGGAAAACCAAAAAAAAAATCTTTCAATAGTTTCGACTTTGATTTTTTACTACCTTTAAATCCGGCATACTTTTATCTGCACCTTTTTTTTAACTTTAATATTGAGTAGTTCTTTAGGAAAATATAAGCCACACCAACTACGTACATAAGCAGATACTCAATTCTTTTTATACCCAAGTATACCGATCGACCCAGAATTACTGCCTGAGTCTATTTAAGAATGTCTATCTGTCCATCCATCTGACTGGGTGTCCATGTATTCTTTTGAACTCGTTGAACAGTTCGAAATTTAAAAGATATTGAGATAAAATTTAGCACAGGGAAGTTTTTAAGCCTTGGCACGAAGCCTATTGTTTTTGATGATCGGTTCCTTTTTTGAAATAGCCCCCATATAAATGTCGTCCCAGAATAAGCAGGGCTGTAACTGACTCGAATACTACTTTATCTTTGCAAAGTTTTTCACATGTGTTAAGCTTAATGCCACTTACTACAGGTGGGCCAATAAAAATCACCCTATTAGAAGTCTCTTATTTTTGCAAATGGCGGCCAATGTCAAATCTGTTTTAACATTTCTAAGCTAGACAGATGTAGAATACAAGTGAACAAACCATGGAGCAAAACACTCCCGTTCTGCAGAGAACATCGCTGCTGTTGGCGAGGATGTCAAGCTGTCGCCAGAAACTTTGACCAGACGCCGGTCCTCGCACTTAGCCATCAGCCAGTCGTCCCTAAGGCAAATTTTGGTCAAAGATCTGCACATGTTCACGTACAAGGTCCAGTTCGTGCAGCTGCTGTCTGTCGACCACCAAACGCGTATAACCTACACCCAAGTGGACAATTTTTCGACCAAAATCATAATGAGCGATAAGGTTTATTTTCACCCCATCGAGTACGTGAACAAGCAAAACTCCACGAGTGATACACGAGAAGCCAATACATCCGATCAAAGTGACTGCATGGAGCGCTGTTCATGCTGGAGGAGTCATCGGGCCATTTTTTTGAGGACGCTGCTGGTCAAACGACAACAGTGGACGGTGCTCGCTAAAGGGTTATGTTAGCCGAGTTTTTTTGCCGCAATTGAACGAATTAAGAGTGGAGGACAAGTGGTTCCAACAGGACGGAGCAGCGGTACATACTGCGCGAGCCACAACGCGGCGTTCCAGGGTCGCCTCATCTCTCGTTTGGGTGATTTATATTGGCCCGCAAGATCGCCCGATTAAACCGTTCCAGACTTTTTTGTAGGGTTTTTTATAGTCCAGTGTTTACTTGAACAAGCCCGAAACCCTGGAAGCTCTTAAGGACAACTTTCGAAATGAGTACGAGTATCTGTCGCCCGAAGTGATTAAAATAGCCATAAAAAGAGTCCGTACAGCAATCAATTATGACTGCGCCTATTTGGCCAATATCATCTTCTCGAACTGCCCAATAAAATTCTAAAGTTTCAAAAAAACATAACCAAGAAACAAACAAAGTTTTCCATTTTGAAAAAAATTTAAATCCAAACAACATCGCATGACTTCTTTTGTCCCACCTGTAGTTAGTTGAAGAAAATAATGATTGGTCCATTTTTTGATAGGGGCTACAAATGTCCTCTCGGAATAAGCATTTTGAGCTATAAATTACTCGAATATTGCTTCGCCTTTTAAAAATTTTGCGCAAATGTTTATTTTAGTTACATCAACTATTGTACTGGGTACAAATAGTTTTGATCTATTTTTTCATTAAGCCACCATACAAATGTGGTGTAGGGTATAATATGGGTGGGCTTGACCGACTATATCTTTCTTACTTGTTTGCAGTGAAATACATATTGGCAATGTTACAATGAATAGGAGGTTATTTTATTGTACTTCAAAAATAGCACCAAAAGCATTAAAAAACGTAAAATATGCAACTGCATATACAATACCAACAACTTTATGGCATTTTTACATTGTAAATCCGGGGAAAAACACGTAGATGTCAAAAAAATACAAGCAAGCACACGTCTAAGTGTTGGAACAAAGAAAAGTAAATAATAATTAGCTGACGAAATAACACCACCTTGTGTAAAAGTCCACTTTTTTATAACTTTTAACATTTTGGTTAAGAAAAAGAAAAACATAAACAAAAATCAGTAAATTTTGATAAACTTTTAATAAATTTACCTTGATATTGATAATCATATAATAACAACATAATATTTATAATTTTTATTTGACAAGAAGTAATGATGATAAGCATCATACACATAAATACAGTAAAAGAAAGTGGTTGGATGACACTACCCTTTACCGTATCAAGATCCCAAGTTATCTACTGTCAACATTACTTGCATACATAAGTATGTACATTTCTATATACCAGAGCGCATAGTGGCTCTTTTTCATACAAAAAAACCGGCAAAAATATATGGTACAAAACTACTAAAGATTTTAATAAATAAAAAATTCTAAAAAAAATTTATAGTTATTTAAAGTTTTATAGTTATTAAAAGGCAAAAAGGAGGGCTCAAAGAGAATGGCAAAAATATAGATCGCCTTAACCTAAAACTAAGCTGAGAGAATGTACACTCAAAAAATTATTACAGTAACTGACTGTAAGCTATGTCGGAAGTATCCGTTAAGTTGTTTTTAAATAAAAAAAACAGTTAAATTTTAATACAATAATTTTTTTAACTGATTTAAAGGGTTATTCAAAGCCTCAAATAAACAAAAATACTGATTTTCAGTTGTAGATATTTTCGTCAGTTATTTTTTTAGTAATATTTAACTTTGTTATTTTTTTTTCTGATACTTTGTGTTTTGCTGTAAATGACAGAAAATCTAGCAAGTTTTAGACGAATATGTCAGTTAATTTTTTGATGTCTGAATTTAAATGAAATATTTTGTTAATTTTAATGAATATCTTGTGTGACGGTTTTTAAATAAATATCCAGTTATTTTAAATAGATTTCCAGTTGATTTTACCTTAATAATTGTTTGAGTGTACAAACGGATTGAAAAATTTGCTGGAGGTACACAGGATGGCATTACTGAAGGACCACTTGGAAGGTCTAGACGCGACTCCCCAGACGAATTATTCTCATTGGAGATTCACCAGACGTCGCAAAAGACCCGTTGTTGCAAACCCACCATAACGGGTCGAAGAAAAAATGCGATCTGCTCGCAAGTCATTTAAGGAAAGTGTTCACTCCCAATACATGCACTGGCGTGAGGGAGTTACCGCCTGTTGTTGCTAGACGTCCTATGGGCGGATTTATTACAATTTTCCAAACTTTGAATGGGAGCCCCCTCAGGCGATGAAGATGGGGGTAAGGGGAAACTAATAGGGATCGGTCGTATATTTTATTTCTCTAAGGCCGAGTCTGGGGAAGTTATGGGCATTTTTACACAATTTCTGTTAATTTTGTAATGCAACGCATTATGTGATAGAAATGGCGGGTAAGTATGTTATAGAACTATATTAAAGAGGGAAAACTAGTGGGGGCTATGGTATATTTTATTTCTCTACGGGCGACTCCGGGAAGTTGTAGGGGGTTTTACCCTAATTTTTTCAAATATTGTATGGCAGTCTTGTTAGGGGATAGAGGTAGGGGGTGAGTATGTTTCACAAAAATGTAAAAATATTCGGGGTCGGTCTGACATTCGACCTTTAAAAAAAATATTATTATTTATTTTAAATATATTAAAAAAATTAAATTTATATGGCAACAAACAAAAATGTTCGTAGGGGAAAATAATGGGAGTTTCCCCTACTCCGGGGCAGTTGTAGAGGTTTTCTACTATAAAAAAGTTAATTTTAACTATAACACGGGCAGTCGGTCAGAAGGGCAAACGAACATCGCTAGGTCGACTTCCCTATCTATAAGGACTAAAACATATAGATATGTATACTTTACGAGGTCGCCGGTGGATATTAAAGAAATAACAAACGGAATGACACACTTGTATATACCCTTATTACTTATGTGAAGGGTATAATAAGTTGTTATAAAAAAGGCACGTTTTATTCTACACTAATTTTAAATGAAATTTTTCTTTGAGAAAAAAAATAAATATTTTTCAAACAAAATTTGTTTAAATAGAACTTATCCAAACTAATGTAAATACATAAAAAATCATTTTCTTAAAAAATAGAAAAAGGCATGTTTTGTTCTGCGACCCCTCATGTATGGGTTTGGTCCCTAAAAAAAATGGCAATCGTAATATTTATTCTATATCTCGGTCCGCAGTTAATCGATCTTGTTGATTTCAAATAGCGATCATCTGAGAGATATTTCTGCTGTTTTTCCTCCCAATACTTAATCCGTAGTACTTAAATTGACTCCGGAAACTTAATTTCAACAGATACACAGACGGATGGACGGACATCTATCTGTAAGAACCCAGAATATATGCACTTTATGGGGTCGCAAATGGATATTAAGGAAATTATAATCGTAATGACAAACTTATATAAAATAAAAAAAAAATTTTAAAATATCCTATTCTTCTAATAAAGAGAATACTTTTTATAAATTCCTATATTTATGAATGTTTATGTTTTGTCCCAAAAAAAACACGTTTCGGGCTTGTTCACGTTAACACAAGATTTCAAAAAACTCCACGAAAAAAGGTGTGGAACGGTTAAATCTGGTGACCTTGCGCGCCAATGTAAATCGCCTTGCAATGCCTTGCGCAGTGTGTGCCGTTGCTCCGTCCTGTTGGAACCACTTGTCTTACAGTCCTGATTCATTCAGTTGCGGCAAAAAAAAATCGGCTAACATGGCGCTATAGCGCGCACCGTCCACTGTTGTCGTTTGATCAGCGGCGTCCTCGAAAAAAAATGGCCCGATGACTTCTCCAGTGTGAACAGCGTACCATGCAGTCACTATGAGCGGGTGCAATGGCTCCTCATGCATCACTCGCGGATTTTCGGTGCCCCAGTAGTGATAGTTTTTCTTGTTCGTCCATCTGTCCGTTTTTTAAAATCCGGTTTTGTAGTCAAATTCTACGCTCCACGTTTTGATTTCAAACTATTAGAAATATTCTGAAACAGATCTCGATCTATAATCGGCTAACTATGAGCAGAGATGTAAGAAAAACCATAACCCCTTTTTTAGGATAATATCCACTCATATATCCCAAAATATCTCAGTAACTATGGCCACTGTTACCATAAAACTTGCATGGATGGCAAGCTAATTTGAAGGAAAAATTTTTTAAGAATTAAGAGAAAGTGTAAAACGCTTACAAATGCATACAATATATGTATAAAATTGTTTGATACGCTCTATCACGTAACTATAATTTGTTAAAAAGGAGCACGAAGAGTTGTAGCATATTTAAAATAAGGTGTCTAGTATGATGCGTATTTATGCTAAATGATGTAAGCTACTGCAACACAATAGAAAAAAATTGTAAATTTACATCATTTATCATAAGCACGCAACATACTAGGCACATAACTTAAAGCCTTACGGTCTCCAGGACTCTACCTCAATTGGTTAGAGAGATGTAAAGGAAATATATTTTGTTTAAAAAAGCTGGCCTTTTGCAGGTCTTATAGCGTCCTCTTTAATTAACTAATATTGCTGTTTCTTAATTTAAAGTTGACCGACTCAAAATATTTGAACGGTATTAATTTTTATTGCAAATTAAAGCCATGTATGAATGAATGTATGTACATATGTTTTTAAATATGAATGTATGCTAATCAGTCGTCTTAAAATGTATGATTTTTCAATAATGTTTGCATAATGAATTTTCGGTAGCTTATCTAAAGTGTAAAACACTTTATGACCATTATATTGCTGGCAAAAAAAACGCTACAAATTTATAAAATGTTAAATGAGCTTTTTAAATGCAATCGCCCCTTTACCCCTATAAATTTAGATTGAGGTTGTCAAAGGTTTAGAAGTTTCTTTCGATGGCAAAGATTTATGTATATTGAACACTTTTAGCTTCAATCCACTTCCTTAATACGGCTACATTAGAGTAGACACCAGGATAATTGGGCGAAGCACAACCACGGCCCCAGGAAACAATACCAGCTAACTGATGATTAACTAAAAGAGGACCACCCGAATCTCCTTGGCAAGCATCTTTGCCTCCAAAGCCCTCTATACCAGCGCACATCATACTTTCGGTTATACGACCAGGACCATAAAAAGCAGCATATAAATTTTCACAACGATCATTGCTAATTATAGGCACCTCAGCCTCTAAGAGTGTATTGAAAAGAATACCCCCAGCTGATGTGGTACCCCAGCCGCTAATGACAGCCCTAGAACCATGTTTCGGGGGGCTTTTAGTGCTTAATGTAATAGCAGCGATTGTAACTCCATTTAAGGGCAAAGCAGTTGCCAGTACTAATAAAGCCACATCATTGTTTTTTGTAGATCGATCATAATTTTCATGCCTAACTATTTCACTTACTAGTGCCACAGCACCATCACCACCATTACGATTATTTGTACCGGCAACAACTATAAAATCCTCAGGCTCACGTCTATAAACACAATGGGCAGCTGTGACAATCATATTATTCTTGTAAATACTGCCTCCACAGGTGTGAGAGAAGGCGCCTTTAGCTGCACTTTTACGTCTCAGCGATACTTGATGCGGATGCACAGAAATAGGCACTTCATGGCCACCCACTATTCGCTGATCATTTTTTAATTGTTTTAACTCATCTAAAGTAGCTGTTGGCAAGTTCGAAAACAATGCCGCTACCAACAAAAGGAGTGGGAACTTAAAATATTTCAACATGTTCCGAGGACGTTTAAAGTAAAACTAAATTTTATAAATAGATTTTGCAAAGCTACCAACCTAACATTATCTCTGTTTTATGAAAGCTATTGAAAATAATAAAAAAATATTGTACTTAACAATCAATAAAAACTATGTTATTCTAATACAAAAATGACCAAATTTTTTAAAGCCTTTAGCTGTTTTTTTCTCACCAAGTAGCCCACAAAATTTTTAATTTTTTTTCGCCCTCTTATAATTTTTATGTTTTATTCATAAACGCAAACGCACACAAAAATATATAAAATTAATTTTAATTAAAAAATTTTTAATCTCAATTAAAATTTCTTATTTATTTTTAACCCGCTAACAACAAGTAAATTTATTTTTACAACAAATTAATAAACTTAAGCATACACATTACAACAAATCTAAGCGACGATTCAAACCTGGAACCTTTAGATTGCCAGACTTACACTCTATCAACTAATCCAAAGAGGCATTTATTCCGTTTTTCTACGTTAGTACTACTTTTTTTCTTTTATATTTAAGAAAAGCAAACCCAAAACAAAATTCAAAGCGAATAAAAACTAAAATAGAATAAGACCATTAGTGACATGGTAGAACGAACAAGCTAAAGTCAAAAGCAGAGCTGATAGTATTTTGCTCGTGTTTTTTATAATGGCTAGTTGTCAAGCTACAAAGATCAAAAAGTTAACAATAGTTTTTTATATAGAGTCTACATGAGAAATAAAAAACACGAAATTTTTTTTTGTTGGGGAATCGGGGTTACTTTGTTAAATATGCTTTGATTAATGCCCTCATCACGGCTTGACTGCCAAGCAATGACCCTACCAATGAGACCAACAAGAAAGAGCAAATTTTTAAAGTTTGAATTATTGCTTATGTTAGCCCTTACGTTTGTAGCTAATTTTTGAATACAGATTTTAAAATGAGTTGCAGCTAACAAAAAATAGTTTTTTTTAAGAATTTAACAATGAAATATTTTTTTAATTAAAGGCAGTAACTTGTTTAATTATTGCGGTTATTAAGAAACTTTAAATATTTTTTTGGGTTGACCTAGGAGAAGTTGGATACCAAGTAATGACTCTCATTGGTCAAAGCAAAGCCCAGGCCCCTCCTTCATCTGAATTATGGACACTGACCTCCCCGTAATGTCTCCTGTGAGCTAAAAAGTGCCACGCGTTAACTAGCAAAAAAGATAAAATTTGGTTGAGGCGTCAGGTTAGAACCCCAGTCTTGTAAAACCTTCCCTACTATAAAAAAAACGAAGCAGAAGATTAGTTAACCCTCTTATGTTGACATCTCTTACAAACTTTTTAAGGACCTTACAGAAAGTGCGATAGAATGGGAAAGGCGTCACAACTGCACGAAAAAGCGACACGCTGTATTATAGCTGACTTGAAACAAGACATGAATTTGGCGATGCACTCGTGGTTAGCCAAAGGCTCGATCATCTTGTCTCTAGATTTACACAAGTGGATGAGAGGCTTGCCACAATTTGTATAAAAGCTAAATTCTTTAACATCAGTCCTATTTGTGCCCATGCCCCGACCGAAGATAAGGACGAACAGATCAAAGATATATTTTACGAGCGACTACACTCAAAAAATTATTAATGTAAAATCAACTGGAAATCTATTTAAAATAACTGAATATTCATTTAAAAATCGTCCAACATGATATTCATTAAAATGAACAAAATATTTCATTTAAATTCAGAAATCAAAAAATTAACATTACTTTGATTAACCCTTCAAATCAGTTAAAAAAAATTATTGTATTCAAATTTAACTGTTTTTTTCATTTAAAAAAAAACTTTACGGATTACTTCCTAAATAACTTACAGTCAGTTACTGTAATAATTTTTTAAGTGTAGAGAGATCATATGACCACTAGCCAGATCATTACACTAAAATCGTCCTAGAAGATTTTAACGCGAAATCGGGAAGGGAAAATATCTTTGTCCAACAGTCGGAAAATTTTGCCTCCACGAGGAAACATCCGACAACGGAATGAGGCTAGTAGACCTCACCAGATTTCGACATCTCGATATACATAAAGCCACGTGGCTGCCGCCAGATCAAAACACGTGGAACCAGATGGATGATGTTGTGATAGACTGAAGGCATTTATCTAGTGTGTTAGACGTACGTTCGATCCGAGGAGCGAACATCGATTCGGATCACTTCCTTGTTGCAGCAAAGGTTCGCACCCGTCTGACTGTGGCGAGAAACGTACGATCTGACACAACACGGAAGCTTGATGTGGGAAAGCTGCAGACACAACAAACAGCAATATCTTACTCCGCTTAATTGACCTATTACTAGTTTTGTAGAAAATACCTATAGTTTATACTAAACAAATATTTTGTGAAAAGCACGTAACCTTTCTTGCTGGAAAATATACACATAAATATATTCGCAAATTTAATTTAACACAACTATTGTATAAATTTTTATTTTTAAGTGAAGGCAGTCACCTTAAAAAAATGAACCTTCCGTATTTGCATCGTGTAATTTATTAACAACAAACATATCTAATTGTGTATTATTAATTGATATGACACACAAGCTTATACTAAATTTCTTTTAGGTATATTGCGCAACTTTGGATTCAATCCAATTATTAAAGTAGAATACATTAGCATAGACGCCTGGATATTTGGGTAAACCACAACCAACACCCCAGGATACAACGCCAGCCAACTGATGATTCACCACAAGGGGACCCCCTGAATCATTTTGGCATGCATCCCTTCCACCGACATTTTCTATACCAGCACAAATCATACTCTCAGTTATACGACCAGGGCCATAAGAAACAGCACAACGTTCGTTACTTATTATATTCACCTCGGCTTCCAACAACTTTTCTGACTGCCTACCGTTAGATGTTGTTAGACCCCAGCCAGTTACGAGAGCTCGAGCACCATGTCTAATAGTCTTATTTGCCAAAGTTATAGGTGCAATTGTGACTCCATTTAAAGGCAAAGGGGTTGATAAAATAATTAAAGCCACATCATTGTTAATGGAAGATGAATTAAAGTCTTCATGCACAATTATTTTACTAACACGTGCAACAGCACCATCTGCACCAATGCGGTTATTTGTACCGGCTATAACTAAAAAGCTTTCAGCCTTACGTTTGTATGTACAATGAGCAGCTGTTATAATCACATTAGCATTATAAATACTGCCTCCACAGCCATGAGAGTAACCTTCCGAAGGAAAATCTTTATCTCTTAACGATACTTGATGAGGATGCTTGGCAATATTTACTTCATGTCCTCCTACAATTCTTCCGTCGATTTTAAAAAATTCTGGCTTATCAAAGTTGTTAGCTGGCTTGGAATCTGATAATGGCGTTATTGCCAAAAATAAAGCAAACCCAAAATATTTCAACATATTTCTATAAAACTACTGGTAAAACTAAATCGAAGTACTCGTTTTGAAAATATATATAAATATATAAATACAAACTTTTATAAGTTTTAATTATCTGTACTAAAGAGATAAACAAATTCTAATATGTAGATTGTAGGATTTCGCGTGTTTTTATACCCTTCACATAGTGATAAGGGTATATATCACTTTGTCATTCCGTTTGTAATTTCTTTATTATTCATTTGCGACCCCATAAAGTATATATATTCTGGATCCTTATAGATAGGGAAGCCGATTTAGCGTTGTCCGTCTGTCCGTCTGTCCGTCTGTCCGTCTGTCTGTCTGTCTGTGTGTCTGTCTGTCCGTCTGTTGAAATCAAGTTTCCGGAGTCAAATAAAAAGATACAGACCAGTTAATGGTGTCAAACGATCAGAAATATCCCGCTAACAATCGCTATTTAAAATCAGCAAAATCGGTTCACTATTGACCGAGATATAAGCGAAAACCCAGAGTAACCCATTTTTTTTAGGACAAAATCCGTGCATATATCCCTATATATCTCAGTAAGTATAGTCACTCTTGCCACAAAGCTTGGCACGGATACTCCTAAAGAAGGGATCTAAATAATGGAAAAATTTTTTTCAGATAGGACCAGGGGAAGGGGTATTTTTCCTACAATTGCACAAATGTGGTAAAATATTTTATGCGCTATATCTCGTAAACTATAACAGCTATCGACTTAAAATGTTCTACAAAAAGTAATTGTACGCAAAGATCTACTTTTTAAAAAAAAATTTTTTTGAGTGGGGGCAACAAAACGGGTAGCTCCCATACAAATCGACAATTGTTATAAAATATTCGATACGCTATATCTCGGAAACTGTAACAGGTATCGACTTAAATTGGTCTACAAAAAGTAATTGTACGCAAAGATCTACTTTTTAAAAAAAAATTTTTTTGAGTGGGGGCAACAAAACGGGTAGCTCCCATACAAATCGACAATTGTTATAAAATATTCGATACGCTATATCTCGGAAACTGTAACAGGTATCGACTTAAATTGGTCTACAAAAAGTAATTGTACGCAAAGATCTACTTTTTAAAAAAAAATTTTTTTGAGTGGGGGCAACAAAACGGGTAGCTCCCATACAAATCGACAATTGTTATAAAATATTCGATACGCTATATCTCGGAAACTGTAACAGGTATCGACTTAAATTGTTCTACAAAAAGTAATTGTACGCAAAGATCTACTTTTTAAAAAAAAAATTTTTTGAGTGGGGGCAACAAAACGGGTAGCTCCCATACAAATCGACAATTGTTATAAAATATTCGATACGCTATATCTCGGAAACTGTAACAGGTATCGACTTAAAATGTTCCACAAAAAGTGATTGTACGCAAACATCTACACTTTAAAGAAAAAATTTTTTGAGTGGGGGCAAAAAAAGGGGTAGCTCCCATACAAATCGACAATTGTTATAAAATATTCGATACGCTATATCTCGGAAACTATAACAGATATCGACTTAAATTGTTCTACACAAAGTAATTGTACGCAAAGATCTACTTTTTAAAAAAAAAATTTTTTGAGTGGGGGCAAAAAAACGGGTAGCTCCCATACAAATCGACAATTGTTATAAAATATTCGATACGCTATATCTCGGAAACTATAACAGGTATCGACTTAAAATGTTCCACAAAAAGTGATTGTACGCAAACATCTACACTTTAAAGAAAAATTTTTTTGAGTGGGGGCAAAAAAAGGGGTAGCTCCCATACAAATCGACAATTGTTATAAAATATTCGATACGCTATATCTCGGAAACTATAACAGATATCGACTTAAAATGTTCTACAAAAAGTGATTGTACGCAAAGATCTACGCTTTAAAAAAAATTTTTTGAGTGGGGG
This sequence comes from Melanophora roralis, assembly GCA_963583895.1. Classification (NCBI taxonomy): domain Eukaryota; kingdom Metazoa; phylum Arthropoda; class Insecta; order Diptera; family Rhinophoridae; genus Melanophora; species Melanophora roralis. The sequence continues at coordinate 25,685,904 of OY757191.1, forward strand.
CAAAAAAAGGGGTAGCTCCCATACAAATCGACAATTGTTATAAAATATTCGATACGCTATATCTCGGAAACTATAACAGATATCGACTTAAATTGTTCTACACAAAGTAATTGTACGCAAAGATCTACTTTTTAAAAAAAAAATTTTTTGAGTGGGGGCAAAAAAACGGGTAGCTCCCATACAAATCGACAATTGTTATAAAATATTCGATACGCTATATCTCGGAAACTATAACAGGTATCGACTTAAAATGTTCCACAAAAAGTGATTGTACGCAAACATCTACACTTTAAAGAAAAATTTTTTTGAGTGGGGGCAAAAAAAGGGGTAGCTCCCATACAAATCGACAATTGTTATAAAATATTCGATACGCTATATCTCGGAAACTATAACAGATATCGACTTAAAATGTTCTACAAAAAGTGATTGTACGCAAAGATCTACGCTTTAAAAAAAATTTTTTGAGTGGGGGCAAAAAAAGGGGTAGCTCCCATACAAATCGACAATTGTTATAAAATATTCGATACGCTATATCTCGGAAACTATAACAGGTATCGACTTAAAATGTTCCACAAAAAGTGATTGTACGCAAACATCTACACTTTAAAGAAAAAATTTTTTGAGTGGGGGCAAAAAAAGGGGTAGCTCCCATACAAATTAACGATTTGTATGAAATTTTCGAAACGCTATAACTCGGAAACTATAACAGATATCGAAAACAAATGTTCTACAAAAAGTGATTGGACATCAAGGGCTACGCTCTGAAGAAAAAAATTTTCGGATGGGGGGTGAAGAAGGGGTAGCTCCCATACAAATTAACAATTTTTATAAAGTTTTTGATACGCTACTTCTGGAAAACTAATACAGCTATCGACTTCGAATATTCTACAAAAAGTAATTATCAAATAATTCATACATTTTGTAGAAAAAGTTGGAGAAGAGCAGCGGGACTAGAACATTTAATAAGTTTTATTAACCTTTATATATGAATAATGTCGAAAACTTTTAAAACTCTCGACCTCAAATCTTCTTCATCCATTTCTATTATTCATACGAACGTTAAAATTTTGTTATTTTTTCTATGAACTTTAAAACTCGCACAAGGTTTTTTATTATATTGTTTGCAGTACAAAATTACTCGACTGGGTATATTTAAAGACCAATGTGAAGGGTATATAAGATTCGGCACAGCCGAATATAGCGCTCTTACTTGTTTTTTAATTGAACGAAATTCGAAATCAATACTTAAGATAACAAATTTATGTATGAAACCCCCCAATAACATCTTACAATGCCCTTAAATGTTGTAGAATTAATCAATGTGATTATCTAGTCCCGAAACGGAGTACACATATTGATAACAAGTAAGAGTGCAATATTCGGCTGTGCCGAATTTTATATACCCTTCACATTAGTATTTTGGAGTACACGGTCATCTGATCCATTATCCGATTTGAATTCATAATCAGCTGGGTTCTTAACACTACCTGTATTAGTGTACGCTGGTTTATTATATAATTTATTTTTATTAGAAGAAATTAGTATTTTCCGTTAATGTTGAAAGAAACTTTTATTTTGAAAAAAAGCAGGGTTTTCTACCTAGCCGAGTAGAATGCATTTTCGAAAGCAGCTACGCAATTTCATTATCAGTACTCTTTGAACGGTAGTAATGTCTTTTGGCTGTTAACCTCACCTATTTAACTTTCCTTTTCCTTTTTATTTTGTTTTTTTTCTATGCTACGCTAAGCTTTTTTGTATTAAAATCTCTTTGAAAATACTGGAAAGAAAAATTTGAATAAGCAAATGATTCAGTATATAAATATTAACAACATGCTTTTCAGTAAAAATTCTGGGTTCCGCGAGAGCCATAGCTGCATAACGGCGCTTGTTAAAGTAAGTGAACACATTCGGCAGAGATTGGAGAATGGGAATATAAATTGCTTAGTACTAATGGACCACTAAAAAGCATTCGACACTGTAGACCATTACACATTAATTAATAAACTAAGACATTTTTTCAGATTTACTGCAACATAAATTAGCCTAATTTCATTGTACCCCAGTGAAATCTTTTTGAAATTGTGTATTGGGCTCTTATTATTTCATAGGTTACTAGGTCGTGAGGTTGTTACTTCAGAAAAATTACATTTTGGCAAGGGCGCTAATAATTACATTTATAGTTATGAATGGAAAAAAAGATTGCTGAAAAAGACTTTGTAAAACATATTTGTTTAAAAATCCTCTAAAGTGTCGGAAAATTCATATTATATACGGCGAGGCCTGCACTAAAGCTTAAAGTTCGTTGCCCAGCCGCAGGCTACAGCGAAGCCGGCGGTTTGAGTCCACTAGGGTTTATTTTTCCTACGTCCGGCCGGAGTCCACGACAGCACCCTTTTGGTTGGCGCCACTAATACGGACGGAAAAATTTATGGCAGCGGAAACTGGTATTGGTCTGACAAGAAGCGGGGAAAAGGTTTTGGACACTGTTCAAACCGACACCACAGCAAAGTCGGGCAAAGAGAAAAAACAAAGGACAAAAGAGCAGAGGGCCAGAAAGCCTAAGGGTAAGGATCTTACTACGCTCGCAGAGAAATGGGGCTGATAAGGAAGAGCTGTAAGGCAATGTACCCGTTTTAAAAGGGTCAATCCAACAGTCTCTAAGAATCACGACCTTGTCAGATCCATTTCTGTCATAAAGATGATCAATAAACGTGCCACGACTACCAACGTCACAGCATCTAAGGAGGATAGTACGATCACAGCCTTGAGAAAAGGTAAAACCAACCCATCCTCCAAATAGAACGGACAAAAGCAGGTGTGGGACAGCACTCCTCACTACCGGTTCCGCCCTATACATTGTAGCAGACTTAGGGCAGTTTAAAGACCCGAGGAAAGGTCCACGGAACAACCTCAGTCTGATGCGAAAAGACATAACGCCAAAGCCATTCAGGGTGAAGAAATCTGTTCCACCAACTTCTCACCTGGCGAAATCTACTGTTGAAATTGTTTCCCCACAATCAGTCCCCAAAAAAGGTTGCAACTCGAGGACAAACTCATGTACTCTTTGATGTAGCTACCTGGCAAAGAGTCGTCAAGGTCATCGATTGCGCAGATAAAAAATCCTTGGATTTTCTTAAATTCGCAGATAACGGCATTGGCAAAGCTTGGCCAGTGACTTCCTTCAGGAATATGTGCAGCAGGACTAAGCTAGCGGCTGCCTGGAATAGCTATAGGGCAGGCTTCAACACGTACAAATTTGCGGACAGGAAGACTAAATGAAAGTCCTGAAAAAGTTTCCGTGAAGGGTTAGTGAAACGGCAAGATGCTGCAACTAGGGACGCCAATGATAATTCCTTTTTAACAAGGATTTTTAGGGCTTGCCTTTGTCTGACGCACGTTCCGTTAAAATGGCGAGAAGTAAGGGTTGTCTTTATAACAAAGGCAGGGAAATCAAATAATTCAAATCCAAAAATATTTAGACCTACCAGCCTTTCATCGCTTTTTCTGAAGACTATGAAAATACATAAGAAATAAACATGATCCCAGGTTTTTTTGTCACACCAACACGCCTACATTAAGGCTACATAGAGTGTGACACGGCGAACTCCGACTCGACAGTAGCGGTTTTATCGATATCGAAGGGGCATTTAATATTGTGGCTCCTGGTGATCAACGAGATTTTAAGAAGTTTCAAAGGTGAGGGAAGGATAGTTTTAGCCTACGCGGATGATGTGTTGGAGGTAGATTTCTGCCTACCTGACTAAACTCATGCTAGGGCCGTTGACGAAACTTGCACGCTGGGCTTACTTCAATGGACCCCGGAGTGAACCCATCGAAGCGGAGCTGGTACCATTCACCCAAAGACATAAGCTAAAGCTCTCTACGGAAGCTAATTACCTTGGTGTTCTACTGGACCAGAGACTTAACTGGAGAGGGAGCATCAAGAAAAGGGTGAATAAGGGTCTGAACACCCTCTACGCCTGCAGAAACTCAGTGGGGAAAAGTTTGGGACTAAGGTCTAACTCTATCGACTGGATATTCACGGCGACCTATAACTGCCTATGGTTGCTTGGTCTGGCGAGATGCTGTCTCAAGGGACTGCCACCGTAGAATGTTAAAAAAGGTTCAAAGGAGTGCCTCGGTTTGTATAACGAGAGCTGTCAGGAGTAATCCACAAGCTACCCTTGATACAATACTGAACCTAATATCTTTCGGACCTTTTTGTTAGGAACTCTTCAAGTAGGAGTGCGTTGAGATTTAGGGAGACAGGTTCATGGCGCGATAGCCGTTAGGGGCATGCCAGCATACTGACAGATATGAAGGATCGATCGGCGCTTCACACCGACCGTGAAGATACTTATTCCGGACTAATCGGCTTGGGTATTTGTCACTTATCACTTGAGGAAATGGCTATGTACACCGATGGGTGCAAGACGGGCACTATGACTGGAGCATGTATCTTCAGTGAATCTCTTGAAATCACGGAGTAATTCAGATTGAACGATCACTGTAGCGTATTCCAAGCGGAGATATTAACAGCAACGCACTTATGTAGCCAAGTTGCTCTTAGGGCACTGGGCTAAATTCTGGCAAGATCAAAGGTGGTAAGAGACTGCAGATCAGCGCTCCAGGCAATTTAAGGAATTACTTTCTGTTGACTGAAAGGGTTTAATATGGTAACTGCAGCCGGCCTTCGGCGACTATTAATTCAAAATTCTAGGGTTGAAAAAACAGCCTTCGACCGGGTGCAAGAAATAAAAAATCTTGTGGATTTGATCCGCCGGGTTCGCTGTAGCTTTCGGTCTTTTTTTTAAGTCAGTGATTTACAATCACATTCACTGTTTAAAAATTTTTTAAATCACGACATCGCTCATCTTTATAATCTACACTACTTTGTCTGATTATACTGTACTGTTTATCAGGCATGTTCTAAAAACCACTTTTTATGAAAGTGATTTGAAATCGCAAAAAAACATAAAACTTTTAAAATTTGAAAAACATAAAATCACAATTGTGATTTTAAAATTACAAGTGATTTAAAACCACGTGATTTCCAAAACATGACTGTATATTACCGTTTCAATTACTTGTTTTGCATTTTAAATCACTAACACAAATTCGCCTGTTTATTTTACAGTTTCCTAATTGGATCAGCTTTTGTTTGGATGTTTTTGCTGCGTTAAAATTACGTACATGCATATACACATTAACAAATATAGTTATATCTCTCTAGCCTTGGCCAACAATCTTCTTAACATCTTTCTTTATTTTGTAATTATCATCTGGTTTAAACTAGTTTTTTGCTTTGTTTTATTTGTGAATGCTGCACAGATATACTTTGGATTAAATTTGGGAAATGACACTGGTTCGCTCGTTATTTAAATGGTAATCCAAACTTAGTACGCTAAAAACGCATGTTTCTCCCTTAAAAAAATTGGGAAATATCTGAGCTCCGTGATTGTTATTAAATAAAAAATGAGAAAGCGAATCACATAATTTGGCGGTTGTATACACCTGCTAATAATAGGGGTGACACGCCGACATTCAGGAATGGGGATAGGGAGGCAGTTATAGATCTCACGCTCACCAATGTAGGCAGGGATTTTGTAGGGGAATGGAGGGTGTCGAATGACTATTCCTTCTCGGACTATAGCAGAATCACCATTAGTTTGAACTTCGAGAGCCCCAGAAAGGCTCCCTATAGGAATCCAAAAAAGACGGACTGGGAGATCTTCAGGGAGGGCTTTTTGTAGAGGATGGGCGATAGTAACCTTTGTGAGGTTTCGCACAGGGAGTTAGAGAGAGTGGTGAACTTGTTCAGTTTCGATGAGGGAGAGCTTTTAACGGGCATGCCCGGAGGTCTTTCCGGGCAAGAGGGAATAGCCAGGCTGGTGGATCAGGGAGCAACGGACCATGGTGAGAAGGCTGTTCAATAGGGCGAAGCTCACGGGGAACGATACGGATTGGGAAAGGTACAGGGCATCCTTCAATAAGTATAAGGGTGATCTCAGGAGGGCAAAAAAGGATTCATGGGCGAAGTACTGCGAGTCCATTGACTTCGTGAACGAGATGTCAAGATTCAGGAGAATACTATCCAAGGGTTCTAGCGGACTTGGGTACATTCAGAGAACGGATAGCTCGTGGACGGAGTCTAGCTCGGAGACCCTTGAATTGTTGATGAGTACCCGCTTCTCAGGGTGTAGGGAACCGGCTGCAGAGGAGCTATCCGGGGGCGTGGTTGTACGTCCCGGGGGGATAGCGGACATGACAGGGGTGGCAGAGGACCTTGTAACGCTTGATAGGGTAAAATGGGCGGTGGATACCTTCCAGCCCTACAAGTCACCGGGACTGGACGGTATTTATCCGTGTATGCTACATAATCTTTCGACTCAGGGATTGCTACTCCTAACGAGGGTGTTTGCTGCTAGCATCACACTCGGCTACATACCCTTGAGGTGGAGAGAGGTAAGGGTGATTTTCATACCCAAGGCTGGAAAGGCCAGCCACTCGAAGTCAGGGGATTTTAGACCGATCAGCCTATCACCTTTCCTGCTGAAGACGCTGGAACGGCTGATTGATCTTTATCTTAGGAACACGATTGATACGCACGTCATTAGTAATGCTCAGCATGCTTACCTTAGGGGTAAATCTGTTGAGAGTGCGCTTCATGATGTGATGGGGTTCATAGAGCGCGAGTTGTACAGGAAAGAGTACACACTAGGCGCGTTCCTGGACATTGAGGGGGCCATCAACAACGTTTCGTTGGAGGCCATTGAAAGCGCACTGAGGGAAGTAGGACTTCAGGGCATCCTCATTAAGTGGATCTGTTCTGCGCTCGGTAGCAGAATAATCAACTCTGAGTGGGGAAATGAACGTCTGGAAAGGATTGCGGTTAGGGGAACGCCACAGGGAGGGGTATTGTCGCCACTACTGTAGATATTGGTAGTCAACGGGGTATTAAAACGGTTTGACTCAAAGGGAATCAAAGTAGTGGCTTATGCGGACGACATCGTGGTTTTAGGGACGGGAAAATTCGTGTCCTCTACGAGCGAGGTAATGCAGAGTGCATTTTCCGACTTGTCTGCTTTGGCCTGGGACAAGGGACTAGAAGCAAACCCAGGGAAGACAGAGCTAGTTCTCTTTACCAGAAAGTACAAGGTGGCAGAGTTTGAGCGGCCAGAGCTTGACGGGGTTCAGTTGGAACTAGCGGATATGGCCAGGTATCTGGGTGTCATCCTGGATGGCAAGTTATTTGGAGGGCGAACGCAGAGAAGAGGGTTAGGAAGGCTCTCAATGCCTTTTATGCCTGTAGGAACGCCATAGGTAGGAACTGGGGGTTGCAGCCGGCTATGGTAAATTGGATTTACACATCCGTTGTAAGACCAGTTCTTACGTACGGTTGCCTTGTATGGTGGAGAGCGCTGGAAAGGGGCGACATAGGAAGGTTCTTGACAAAGGTCAGAGATGTTTAGTATTAGGCATTACAGGGGCCAGGAAAAGTACACCACAGGATATCATTCTGCATCTTCTTCCCATCGAGGATTTTTTTGCTGGAATGGCGGCCAGGAGCTTGCTTAGAATTAGTGAGTCAGGTATGCGTGGGGTATGTTTGGATGGACATGCCGGCGTTTTGGGAAGAGTTGCGGATGGTCGACTCCTGGTACAGTCAGGTGTGCGGACTACATGGGAGCGAAACTTGACTTTGGGATCCTGCCCCAAGTAGCGTTTCCGGATGGGGAGGCATGGAGGGGATTAGAGAAGCTGTATGAGGGGTGTGCAGTCTTTATTGACGGGTCGAAGATGGAGGTAGGCACCGGGGCTGGTGTCTATGTAATGGAAACTGGGGAAGGAAGGTCCTATAGACTTCCGGACGAGTGCAGCATTTTCCAGGCTGAAATTCTGGCAGTGATGTAGGCCGCGGAATTGATAGGGGAGGATGCGATTGGGAAAGGGGACGTGACAATCTATGTACGTTGATAGTCAGGGCACGCTTAAGGCTCTAGAGGGGCATTATGTCAGGTCTAGTCTCGTGCGCGACTGCATACGTGCTCTTGGAGCGATCATGGGTACACGCAGGGTCAGGCTCTGCTGGGTTTTGGGTCATAATGACATTTTCGGCAACGAAATTGCCGACGAACTGGCAAGAAAGGGATCGGCCCGGGATATTGAACTTAGTTGTGAGCCTCCAGAACTCTTCAGATTTCTGCAGTGTATGCGGGGACGAGGAAGAGATAGAGACGGTAGAACATCTTGTCTGCCACTGCCCTGGGCTGCAGTTTCGCCGACAGAGGTGGTTTGGAGGACGCTTCTTAGATGTACTTGGTGAGGTTCCTGGCAGTGGGCTGGGGAGCATCATAGGTTTCGTTAAGGGGGTTTGATGGCTGGGCAGATAGGTGATTCAGGGCCTATGACTATGTACTTCATTGGACAAATTGCGGACGGTACTCTGGCTTTCTTTTATCCTTACCTATAAAATGTTTGACTTACTTACTTTATTTTTTCTTCTCGACTTTTCTGAAGGGATTGACAATGGGCCTGATGGCCTCCGAGTGGAGGTGGCGAGTTGGACTCGCCACTACCCTTCGTAACCTAACCTAACCATACACCTGCTACTAGGTTAGGTTAGGCTACGAAGGGTTGTGGCGGGTCCAACTCGCCACCTCCACTCGGAGGCCCTCAGGCCCAATGTGAGTCCCTTCAGAAGAGTCTTGCTACCTGTATTCGGGGTTTCGTTTAAAACTACGTTCAATTTTTTAACATAATAAAAAGTAATATTTATTTCAAAATATTTCTTTCGTACTATAACAAATGTGATGGTTTTTACAAATGCGTTTTCAGGACAATTTAAAACTATAATAAAACGTAAATAAAACCATAGATATGTATTTTTAATCTACGAGACTATACAAAATGCAACAAAGAAATAAAACTAAAATGAACAATATTTTCTTTAGGTGATATTAGGCAAATAAAATAAGAAATAATATGTGCATTTATAAAAAAAAAACATTATGTCAACATTTTTTCACCACTTTATGTTCTCTATAAACAAAAACATAGGGATTTGGTAAAAAATTAAGTTTTCTTCAGATATTATCCATTCCAACAGAAGGCATTACGAGTACTTATTTCAAATGGATCGGTTTTCATTTTTAGTTGATTATCATCGACACAACGACCAACCGGGTCTACAAAATGGGACTTTTCATCTTCCATCATGGGAGTCCATAATTTAATGTCATGATCTATGCCTGAAGTAGCCATAAAACATATTTCCGGATGAGGTAAAACACAATTAACTATGGCACTATCCCCTTTGTAGATACTGTGCACATTACCCGATTTACGCTCCCAAATAAAAAAATTTCCATCATCTGAGCCGGCAACAATGTATTGACCATCATAACCAAAATAATTGGCTTCCTTTATGTCTGTGGTTGTATTGCAGTGGCCCACAAATCGTTGAGAATAGTCCTTAGCCTTGGAACGCCAATAGAACTCCATATTAGACATTTCTCCACGATCTAATATATTCGCTCCTGGCGAATGCTGATTTTGTGGTTGAGCCTGCTGAGGTGTAGTCTGTCTGTTTTCTTTAATGTCTTTGTTTAGCATAAGCACTCCGTGATTGTTGGCATAATTGGGAAAGCGCCGTATCAATTCTTTTAAGCACTCGTCAGCTTCTTGGGTTCGTCCTAGTTCCAACAATGATCTAGCCAATCGAAAATGAGCTTTGACGTATGTAGGGTCCAAATTAAGAGCTGTGTGACAATCTTTTAAAGCTGCATAAACATCACCAAACCACAATCGCCTCATATATGCTGTTGCTCGATTCAGGTACAAGACAGGCCATTCATGTGCCAGGCTGATAGCATCCGAATAGGAACGAATGGCAAGATAATACTTTTCATTTTCTAAAAATTCATTACCCATCTTTTTAAACTCTTCTATATTTGCGGGCAATTTTCGACGGTTGGGTGTGTGAAGAGGCGCATCAACAACCACACCACCATCACCACTGGCTCCCTCAGTAGCATTGCTGGCCTTAAACTCTGGCAAATTTAAAAATATTGGCTGCTCAGCATTGTAAAAATCGTATAGGTAGATGTGTTCAGCACCCATATTCACTAATAACTCAGTGCCAGTTGCATTGAACGTGAGATGAGTAATAGCGCGAGATTCGTGTTCAATTCTTTTTGTATTGTTTTTACTAATGTGACCAGGGCAAAAGTATGTAACACACTCTTTAGGTATTGCAGACAGTTCTGATGTATCTAATGAATTAATAAGTTTAATTTTATTCAAACTGGTTGGATATATAAACACCTACGCCATAGGGCAATTCAAAACGAATTTTTTTTAATTATTCTAAAACCTAACATTTTTAGTTGCATTTTCTAAATATAAGAATTTATCAATCTTGCGTTTGGAATAGCCCAAGGCTACTTACTTACCATGTGTGCGCTCAATATTACGATATCCCGAAGCCATCTTTTTTAACATACGCCTGTCATAGACACGCGCATAGGGATCATTTGCTCCTACTGCAAAATATTCAGTGCGTACGGGATTTACCGCTATACATTTTGCTTCAGCATTTTCATCAATTTCAGATCTAAGATAAATAAGGCACACTTGGTTTTCAAGCGAACGACACGTGTGTTGTTCACGATGATCTAACTGCATTACAGAACCATCTTCTCCAGCCGACCTTAAGAGTTTAAGCACATTTAAACTAAATAATTAAATTTTAGGAACAAAACAAATTACCAAAATATAAAGGGCGAGTCTGGTGCTGTGGCCAATCTTTTTACTCTAGAGAAATGGCAATGACACGAATAGATCGATTCTGTTGGATGATTAATATCAAACAGCATTATTGTTTTGTCTGCCGCAGCTGTAGCAATCAGGCTGTCATTGTGCTTAGGCAAAAATTTTACAGAAAAAATATTTCCAAAGTGTTTGGTATTAATACTCTGAATTCTTTTTTTACGAAATGGATCCCAAAGACATAATTGAAAATCGTCGGAACCAGATGCTAATACACGGCCATCACTACTCCAGTCTAGACAGTTCACACAACCCTCGTGACCCTTTAAAATTCCATCCTGCTCTAGTCGATGTACAAATGGCGGTGCACCTTGCAAACACCGCCTGATATAATAACCAGAATTAGAATACAACGAACGATCATTTAGGAGTTGGCTTATGTTGGTACGTTTTGACTTATAATGCCTTGGGTTCATCATTTTGAATTTTTATACTGCAGCAGCAGAAAAAATATAAAACAAATTGTTTGAATCTTTTATCACTTTAGACACTTGACAATCAAAAATGTCTGGTCATTCAACTTTACCTTTTTTAAAATAAAACAACCCGAAATATATATTTAAATTGGGTTTACAAAATTGCCCTCCTGCTTATCTATCGCTCAATCTGTTGGCCTTTTTTATGTCCAAACTTCTATTTTTGTATTACGAATTTTTTTTTTTCAACTTGAAACCCATTCACTTTTTCTCTATTATTTTAAAAATTTGGAAAAACTTTTTAGTTTTTCTTTGATTCTCAATGCAAAAAAACATAATTTGACTATTCGCAATTGTAAAAACTTTTTTCAAATTATATTACATATGTGTTATGGTAAAATTACCACTTGTCTTTTCCACAAAGGTTCAATAATTTTAACGATAAGAAGCAAAACAATAACAAAACCATTGTACCATCCCTTACAAGGTAGTATCGCTACGGCAACAACTACAACAAACTCGATACCAAAGTTATGAAGTTGTTGTAAAAATAACCTCGTTTTTGTCAAGAAACGTACTGTTTGACAGATTCAACGAGTGAACAAGCCCGACCAAAAAAATATAGTCAGCTGTTGAATTGATACTACCTTGTAATGTATTTGTACCTTGAACAAGACAATTATTACACTTGTTTTTGTAAAACCAGGCTTGCCTTTTTTACATTTTTAGTGCTAGATCAATCATTTGTTTACTTGTGTATCACTCTTTCTTCAGCTATAAATTGTTAATAATTTGGTAACAAATGCCATACAATTCCATTTTTTTTAATGTACAGATTGAGATTTTTATATAACTAAAATAAAATTATTTGCATATAAAACTTTTATGGAATAGATTCAGCATTTTATATAGAGTACAATCTTAAAAAAAAGGGAATCAAAATGTTCCAAGGGGTAGAGTATGTATGTATGTTATAAATTTTATATGCCAATCGCTTTCCGTCCACACCTTGAAGAAGCATTTTTAAAATCTGCACGTTTTGCTGCAAATCCAACCCGATTTGTGATGATTTCTTTTGCTTTGGTACTGTACAATTCCCATAGCTTATAAAACTGACGACTAACAAGAGCTTCAACAGCAATGTTGCAGATGGACAACATTTATGGAGGCTCAAAATAAAAAGAAAGTTCGGGGAATACATATTTTTTAAACAAAAATAAAAATTTAGCGTTGCCCCTAAAAAGATTTTTTTTGTGATCAAGCTGCCACTATTATCACTGAAACAGCTGTTGTTTTAAAAAAAATATACACGCCCTAAAAAGTTAACTTTTAGAGCTACACGTTGATAACGAAAAACTGTTAATTTATGCGCGTGCTTAACTTTTACGCGAGTAAACTTTTCTAAGATTCTACTGTAATTAGAAAAAATTCAAACTAATATAACGATATAAATAATAAATTACTAATACAATTTTTCAAAATTATAGCACTTATTTTGGATTTGTAGAACATTTTGGAATTTTTTCCAACCATTTGGCACTTTTCATTTCATGGCAACACTGATTAAACGGAATGCAGCAGTAATGCTAATAACTCTAATGTTTTTGAAAATTGTAAAACAAGCGTTGTACAATTACCTTACAAGGTAACACAAAAGGATATGCAGAGGGCAAATTTTTATAATTCTTATACTTGCGAAAAGTTTTTGCTTCGAGAAGTATTCTAAGAATTTAAAAGTGTTCCAGTTCTTAATATATAGTTTGAATATAATGCAAGTCAACATTATTAATATATACAAAAATTTTCCTTTAATTCAGTCTGTCTTTGACAGGGCGAATATAAATTTCTCGACTAAAGAACTTTTTACATACAATACAGAAACAAAGCACAATACTGCACCTCTTTTTACCAAATTACATACCATGCGACTAGCAACTTTGGCCCTGAAACTACCTGTATTGGTGTATGACAATAGCAAGGCGCATGTATCAGGTGGTATCGGTCTTACAAAAAAAAATTAATCGTCATAAGAATGTCAACAGCCATATAACAAAATACATAAACATACACAGAATTTGACATTAATATTCTAAACACTGTTACCCAGCTGATTAACCGAGGTCACCTTATATACATGCGCCTTGACAAAGAGCTTATCGTTAATGAAAAAAAGCTTCAATAGCCATACTTTTTCGTGTTTAATGTGAAAATTCAATATTTTTTTTACTTTTCTATTAAATAAAAATGGTTTTCTTTTTAAATCAAATTATAAAAAATGCTAAATATATTTGATTAACAAAAGCGAAATGTCTAAAGTGAAAGAAAATAAAAATGATATAACCCCAAACGGTATATTACCGAAAAAAACTTGGGGCGGTATAGAAAAAAATTCAACTATTGTAATGACAGACAGCAATCAAAAGGCAACAACAAAAAATAAAAGTGAAAATGTTTCCAATTCTATGTACAATGGTAAAGAGGATGAAGACGACGACGAGTTTGAGGATCAATTTCATTCAGCATCAACTACACCAACTAGGAATAGTTTTAGCTCTATAACCAAAGAACCCTTGCCTGCTGGCCATGACTTGCCCTTACACAAGTGTGTATTTCTCAATAATCATGAGGCATTAAAAGCGTTGTTAGAAACTAAAAGTGAGAATATATCACGAAAAGACAAACATGGTAATACAGCTTTACATTTAGCTGTTATGTTAGGAAACAAAGAGTGCATTTATCTACTTTTGGCTCACAATGCCACTGTGAAAATTAAGAACAACGAGGGTTGGACGGTATTGGCAGAAGCTATCTCCTACGGCGATCGCAGTACAATTTTAACTTTGCTTAAGAAATTACGACAGCAATCAAGGGTACATTTAGAGTCAAGAAGAGCCGTAATGATAAAAGGACTTAAGCAGATGCAGGACTTTTATATGGAACTGAAATGGGATTTTACTTCCTGGGTTCCGCTCGTATCCCGCGTGTTACCCTCTGATGTTTGCCGAATATACAAATGTGGAGCATCGTTACGTTTAGATACGACACTAGTTGATTTTAATGACATGCGTTGGGAAAGGGGTGATACTTCATTTATATTTCGAGGAGATCAACCCATTAATCATTCCATAACCGTCCTGGATAATGAATACCAATGCTATAAGCACATACACTATGAAGACACGGACATTGAAGATGAGGTGGACATATTAATGTCAAGTGATATCCTAGCCGCCCACATGTCAACAAAAAGTATACAGTTTACCCGAGCCCAATCTGGTTGGATATTTCGGGAGGACCGCAAAGAAGTTGTGGGGGGCCAATATCAATCCGAGCTCTATACTATACATGGATTAGTGCTAAAACAACGTAAACGACGGGAACATTTATCTCAAGATGACATACAAAAAAATAAAGCCATGTTAGCAACTGTGTCTCAAGGCCGCCGTGTAAGTTTTCCCAACAGTAACAGCAATTCAACGGATACTAATTCCACCAACGCCTCCATAGAGATTGCTAGGCGATCTTCTATACCGCCACCACCAAAACCCTCCATAACATGGGAACAATATATAAATGCGGAGACTGGTAAATGCCCATCTCTTGGTCGCACTCCCGTCCATAAACAATCAAATAAATCTCTAAAAGCCACCGTTGCCATGAGTAAGGATTTTCCGCTTAGTGTCGATATGCTTTTGAATATTTTAGAAGTCGTTGGAACTTTTAAACACATCAGTAAATTACGTGATTTTGTTGCCCTAAAATTGCCTCCCGGCTTTCCGGTGAAGATTGAAATTCCTGTTCTACATACTGTTACCGCTAAGATAACATTTCAGAAATTTGAGTTTCGTGAAAACTTTTTACCGACACTTTTTGAAATACCCAAACACTTTGTTGAGGATTCTAGTCGTTTTCCAGACTTATGACCTGCTGAACCAGAACAACAACAAGCGGACTTTAATCGGAATTCTAATAAAATTTAGAATTTTCGAAGACAATCTTCAGGATTATTTAAACTATAAAGCCCTCTTTGTGGTGGATTAAAAAGATGTAAGTTATAATTCCTTTCACCTGGGTTTTTATTTTTTTATTGAAACTAAAACAATAGAAAACAAAAACAAGTAAGAGCGCTATATTTGGCTGTGCCGAATCTTTATACCCTTCACTTTATTCCTGATATATTTCTAATGCTGTATGCAATTTATTACAATTTCCAAAACTTTGTATTGAAAACGCCTTAAACGATGGTGATAGGGGGTAAGTATGTTCTAGGAATATGTTTGGGAGGGAAAGCTAATGGAGGTCTGTCATGCATTTTATTCTTTTAAGGGTGACTTAATAACGGTTTGTAAGGCTTTTTTTAACTTTTTTAGCATACGGCCGCATAAATTTAAGGAACACATTGAATATAAAGGTAAAAAAATCGGAGAAAAATCGGGTTTTTAAAAGAATTAGAAACAAAATTTCTATTTTAACAGCGATTAATATACATATATAATATCATTATTAAACCGCATTTTTAATACGGATCCACAATTATATAAACATGTTGTACAGATTACCAGCTAACAAGACTACAGAAGCTACAAAACAAAGCAATGCGCTCCAATCTTAATTGTAATCGTTTTACACCAATAATATTTATGAAATGTCTAAATAAACAGCAAGGGCTTGAATTTAATACAATAAATTTCATCCAAAAATTAAAAAAAAGGATATGCACCAGTCTGTCTGATTAAACAATTAAGATATGTATGTAGGAGATTCCTAACCATACAAGTGATTTCAGGCTTCTTAATGTTAATACAAATGCGATGCAAAGGTCACTTTTTTACAAAGGGCTGAAACTGTACAGCTCGATGCTTGATGTTATTAAAAATAAAAAAAATTAAAATTTATTTAAAAAAAGTTTGAAAATTTAAAATGTTAATATATAATAGGGTTGTTAACCGTCCTCTTTTTTCCGGACACTGTCCTCTTTTTTGGGCATCCGTCCTCGAAAAAAATCGGCGTCCGGAAAAGTCCTACTGTGGCAGTATATTTGCTATAGGGTGTAATTAGTTCTGCGTATACTATTATTACTTTATTTACAGTATGTATATTATTTTAAGTAGGCATAGCGGTTTTTAGTTTTTTATATTTTCTAGATTGTTCTAGAGAACTATTCTTATCTCTGTTTAGCATGTTTATATTTATAGCTGAATAAGAATAACGTACTTTGTATGTAAAAACAATAGACGCTAGCTTGTAAGTAACCATTGTAAAAATATAAGAACAATAAAGTTTTGATTGTCAAAGAATAAAGACGTGTTGAACATTTTAACCTTACAAATCAGAAGTGGGATCTCGAAAAAAATATTTTTTTTTAATCTACGCCTTTAAAAAAGAAAAAAAAATTAAATTGTTTAAATTAAAGACTTGATTTAAAGAAATAACATTAAAATGGAAAGTGTTTGTGGTGAAAAATATACAGCAGCACAACTACGCTTGTGGCTGCAGCATCTAGGTTTGTCCTCAACAGGAACCAAGAGTGCTTTGGTACTGCGTTTGAACGCATTACGTCCAGAGGAAAGAGGAGAATATCCAGATAAGGAGTGGGAACATCAGGAAGCAGAATTAATAAGCTTAGAAGATGATTGTGCAGAAAATGAGTGTGCGGAGCAGCGAGTAGAAAATGAAAAGCAACAAAATGATCGTACGCTAGTGGAAACAGCAAATGAGTGTCGTCAGAACGAAAATGATTGTGTTTTGCAAAACGTGTGCCTGGAGAAAAATAAAGATAGCTATGAGTTTTTGGGTGGAGTGGTGAAAAGAGAGTTAGAATTAATAAAACGTGGAAAGGAGCTCCTACGCCGAGAAAATGAGTTGTTAAAAAAGATAGCAGAAATTGAAAAGCACAAAAATGAAAAAATTATTAAAGTTACAGAAAATAAAAAGAATGAAACTAATAAAAACAACAACGAAACTAATATCAATGAACAATTGTGTGCAAAATCTAACGATAATAATTTTGTTGTTTCTTTCGGTGTCTTGAAAGACATGATTCCTGATTTTGAAGGCGGACTATCATCAGAATGTTGGGTAGCTCAATTCAATAGTATAAATGGTATGTACAACATTGAAGAAAATACTAGGAAGGCTCTTTTAATGTGTAAATTAAAAGGAAGAGCACAAGTATGGCTACACTCTAAGCCAAATTTCGTTAACGAAAGTTCCGAGCATATATTAGAGGAAATGATAGTAGTTTTTGGGGCAAAAGAAAATAAACTCGTTAAGCGGCGTAATTTTGAGTCACGCAAGTGGAAATATGGCGAATCATTTTTAAATTATTACAACGAAAAGAAAATGATGTCCCAAAATATTGAGATTGATGAGGAAGAGCTTGTTGACCATTTAATCGAAGGTATACCTGAAACCCAATTAAGAACACAAGCGAAACTACAATGTTTTTCTGACACATCACGACTACTTCAAGCTTTTTCAAAAATTGAGCTAAAAGAACCAGGACAACAATTTCAAATGAAAGGTGACAAGAAAAATGATGGCAACGAAAAGAAATTCAGGTGCTATAATTGCAACTCGTTTGGACATTTTGGGTCAGACTGCCAAAAGCCGAAGCGAGAAATAGGAGCATGTTATGGATGTGGAAGTATGAGTCATCGTGTAGCAGCTTGTCCTGAAAGGAAGAAAACTGTTAATCTCTTGAATGAAAATGAATATGTAAGGTATTTTAAGTTTTATTATAGTCCTAGTTTTAATTCTGAATTTTCTTTAGAATGCTTGCTAGACTCAGGTAGCGCAGTCAGCTTTGTGAGGCGGTCGAATATTTTAAAGTACATGAATTTGGATAATATTTTGTGTTCATATGGTAATTTTTTTGGAATAAATGGTTCTAAATTAATTGTTTATGGGAAACTAAAGTGTTTTACAGTTATTGAGAGTAAGAAAATATGTATCGAAATGTTGGTCGTTTCTGATGAAACAACGTCATATGAGTGTGTGTTGGGTAGGGATTTCTTAGATAAGGCGGGGTTTTGTTTGAAACGTTGCATTAAAGATAATGTTGGACAAAGTGGCGAGGATTTTGAGAGTTTTATCTTAACCATCGATATTGAGAGTAATGGCGGGTTTGACTTGATTATGGGGGATAGTGTAAAACATGGCG
The DNA here is from genome assembly GCA_963583895.1 of Melanophora roralis. Taxonomy (NCBI): domain Eukaryota; kingdom Metazoa; phylum Arthropoda; class Insecta; order Diptera; family Rhinophoridae; genus Melanophora; species Melanophora roralis. The sequence continues at coordinate 25,704,312 of OY757191.1, forward strand.
ATAGGACGAGACTCATTACCATGTTTGATAATTACTATATACGACCCGAGCGTCCCGCTGAACCAAAAGTGTATAGTGAAATTAAGTTGAAACTAAATGATGATAAATCTTTTAGCTGTAATCCGAGAAGGTTATCGTACGCGGAGAAGATTGAGTTGCAAAAACTGTTGGACGAATATTTGGAAAAGGGATATATAAGGCCGAGTGAATCAGAATTTGTGTCACCTATAGTTTTGATTAGGAAAAAGACTGGTGATTTACGGATGTGTGTGGACTATAGGATCTTGAACAAGGTTACTGTTAAGGATAGTTATCCAATCCCCTTGATTGATGATTTATTGGATAGACTTTCCGGGAAAAAATATTTTACGAAGTTGGACTTGAAGAATGGATTTTTCCATGTTTTTGTGCACCCTGATTCAGTGAAATACACTTCCTTCGTGACCCCTTTAGGACAATTTGAATTTTTGAGAATGCCTTTTGGTTTGAAAAATGCTCCTTCTGTTTTTCAAAGGTTTGTAAATAAGGTTTTTGCTGATATGGTGAGAAGTGACAAGATTATAATTTATTTGGATGATATAATGATAGCTACAAAGGGCATTGATGAACATTTTGAAATATTGAGAGAAGTTTTTGGTAGATTGGTTGAGAATAATTTGACACTGAGAGTTGACAAATGTGAGTTTTTACAGACGTCGGTGAAATATTTGGGGTATACTATAGATGGAAACGGTATTCGGGCGGACGACAATGGATTGCTGGCTATAAGAAATTTTCCGGTTCCAGATAAGCAGCATTCGGTACAAAGCTTTTTGGGTTTATGCTCATACTTTCGTAGGTTTGTTAAGGATTTTTCTATAATTGCGAAGCCACTATATGACTTGACTAGGAAGGATAAGAAATTTGTGTTTGGGGATTCTGAGCTCAGATCTTTTGAGTTGCTTAAGAGTAAAATGACAGAATCGCCAGTGTTAGCATTATACGATCCCAAGGATGAGACTGAGCTTCACTGCGATGCAAGCTCTATTGGTTTTGGAGCTGTTTTGGTACAGAAAAAGGATGATGGAAAGTTTCATCCAATTTTTTATTTTTCGAAGAGAACTACAGATACGGAATCCAAGTATCACAGCTTTGAACTTGAGACATTGGCAATAATTTACGCTTTAAAGCGATTTCGTATATATCTGCAAGGGAAAAAGTTTAAAATTGTTACTGATTGCAATTCTCTGGCTTTAACGTTGAATAGGAAGGAACTTAATCCGAGAATTGCACGTTGGGCTCTTGAGCTTCAGGACTATGAATATGAATTGGAACACAGGTCAGGTACGAAGATGCAGCATGTTGATGCTTTAAGTAGGTGTACTAATATAATAGTGATTGAATCGAACACATTTGAGGAGAACTTATTGATTTGCCAGAACAGGGATACAAAATTAAGGGATTTAAAGGATAAACTTCAAAAGACCGAACATTATTTGTATGAGATGAGGAATGGTGTATTGTATAGAAAGACTAATGACGGTAATTTATTATTTTACGTTCCAGAGGATATGGAAAACCATGTTTTATACAAATATCATGATGAGATGGGCCACGTTGGTGTTGACAAAATGACAGAACTTATTCTTAGGAGTTATTGGTTTCCGAAGGTAAGGGCAAAGGCTGCGTGCCACGTACTGAACTGCATGAAGTGTATTGTATATTCCTCTAAGCACGGAAAGGAGGAAGGGTTTTTACATAGCATACCTAAGTCGAATAAACCATTTGACGTTGTACACATAGATCATTACGGACCAGTGGATAATGGTCGAGCCTTGAAACATATTCTGGTTGTAATAGATGCATGCACTAAGTTTGTTAGACTATTTCCCGCTAAAACTACCAGCGCAAGGGAGGCTATTACAGCGCTAAGGGAGTATTTTAGATCTTATAGTAGGCCAAGATGTATTATAAGTGATCGTGGAGCTTGCTTTACATCAAAGGAATTCGCGAACTTTTTGCAGGAAAATAATGTTGCTCATGTTTTGATTGCTACCGGTTCCCCTCAGGCAAATGGACAGGTAGAAAGGGTGAACAGATCATTAGGCCCAATGCTAGCGAAATTGGTAAATCCTGAGAAGGGAATATATTGGGATACTGTTGTAGAACAAGTTGAGCATAGTCTTAATAATACAGTTCATAGGGCGGTCGGGGAGCATCCTAGTGTGATGTTGTTTGGAACGGGTCAAAGGGGAGAGATAATAGATACTGTAAGAGAGGTTTTAAATGATACGAGGAGTTCCCAGCAGGGTGATCTTGATTCCATTAGGCAAGGAGCGGCTGAAAGACAGAAGAGAATGCAAGACTATAATGAGAAATATGTAAATAAGACTAGAAAACCGCCTAAGGAATATAGGGACGGCGATTACGTAATGGTAAAGAATTTTGATTCAACGGCTGGTGTCTCGCGGAAGCTAATTCCAAATTTCAAAGGTCCCTATAAAATAACGAAAGCACTTCGAAACGACCGGTACATTCTTGAGGACGTAGAAGGATTTCAGCAATCTCGTACGCCTTATAGGGGTGTATGGTCAGCTGCTAACATGCGCCCATGGTTCAGGGGACGTGATAGGTCCAATGAATAATGTGAGATCAGGAGATCTCATAGTCAGGATGGCCGAGTTGTGGCAGTATATTTGCTATAGGGTGTAATTAGTTCTGCGTATACTATTATTACTTTATTTACAGTATGTATATTATTTTAAGTAGGCATAGCGGTTTTTAGTTTTTTATATTTTCTAGATTGTTCTAGGGAACTATTCTTATCTCTGTTTAGCATGTTTATATTTATAGCTGAATAAGAATAACGTACTTTGTATGTAAAAACAATAGACGCTAGCTTGTAAGTAACCATTGTAAAAATATAAGAACAATAAAGTTTTGATTGTCAAAGAATAAAGACGTGTTGAACATTTTAACCTTACACTACATTTTTTAACAAACGCTAATTTAGTTATTTCGCAAAATGCAACGGCTAAAAATAATATTAATGGTATTGAAATATTTGGAAACAATCCGTTTGTTTATTTTTCCGAAAAGAACTTATCTTTTATTTTAAAAAAAAATCAGAATTCTTATCATATTACATATTTAGGTTAGGTTAGGTTACGAAGGGTAGTGGCGAGTCCAAGAGCCCGCCACCTCCACTCGGAGGCCCTTAGGCCTATTGTGAATCCCTTCAGAAGAGTCGAAAAGAAAAGAAGAGAAAAACAGTAAGTCAAGCGATTCATAGTTAAGAAAAAGGATAAAGAAGCAAGAGTACCGTCCGCAAGATGTCTAAAAAAGTCAGTAGTCCTAGGCTCTGAATCACCTAGCTGCCCAGCCACCCAACCTCCTTAATGAAGCCTATGATGCTCCCCAGCCCACTGCCAGGGACCTCACTAAGTCCATCTAAGAAGCGTCCTCCAAACCACCTCTGTCGGCTAATCTGCAGCCCAGGGCAGTGGCGGAGAAGATGTTCCACCGTCTCTATCTCCTCCCCGTTCCCGCATACCCTGCAGAAATCTGGAGAGTTCCTGTCCCATTTGTTCGTCCTGTATCTCACATCGCAGTGCCCTGTGAGAGTCCCAATAATGCACCTCATAAACCCCCTGCTCTCCTTGAGCAGCAGGTCAGTGCCCATCCTATCCAGCCTGGGCCATAAAAGCCTGGAGATCCTGCAATCTGCCCTGTCCCTCCAGGTTTGGCCCACCCTGTCCGTTATCCAAGTCCCTATCAGTCCATAACAGAAACTCAGTGGTGGCCTCACCGGCTCACAACTAAGTTCAATATTCCGGGCCGATCCCTTCCTCGCCAATTCATCGTTCCCGGAAATGTCAAAATGACCCGGAACCCAGCAGAGCCTGACCCTGCGTGTACCCATTATCGCTCTAAGAGCACGTCTGCAGTCTCCCACGAGTCTAGACCTGACATAATGTCCCTCTAGAGCATTAAGCGCGCCCTGACTATCAACGTAGATTGTTACGTCACCTCTCCCACTCGCGTCCTCCCCTATCAATTCCGCGGCCTTCATCACCGCCAGAATTTCAGCCTGGAAGATGCTGCACTCGTCCGGAAGTCTATAAGACCTTCCTTCCCCAGTATCCATTATATAGACGCCAGCCCCGGTGCCTACCTCCATCTTCTACCCGTCAGTAAATCTTACATATTTACTTCAAGTACTTTACTACTGAATTACTTTGAAAGTATATTTTTGCCGTTAAAGCATATTTTTTTTAAAGTTTATTGTGACTTAAACCTACAAAAAACCCTATAAATAAATATAAAACTGTTTGAAACTATTTCTTTTGTTGATGCCCGGAAAAGTCCGGGTTTTTTGCACTGGCTGTCTTTTTTTTTTTAATTTGGAGATAACAACCCTATATATATTACATATTAGAAAGTGTTTAAATACTACTTATTTATTAAATTAATAAAAAAGAAATACGTGAAGGGTACAAAAATGATAAGGTATTCCTATCACCAAATATTAATACACTACTCCACGGTACCCAAATTAAAAAATAACTTTAAATATTATTTCTTTGCAGCAATTATAATCGGCAAACAAGATTGCAGCATTTTTTAAGAAACATATATTTTAATGTAACGTATTATTCATATCCTAATTAATTTTCAACTACACATTTAAAAACCTCCATATTTTTTCGGAATCATATTTTATTGTTAAACCAGATAATGTTTTTGCATCCGATACATACGTTTTAAGTATTTTTGTAACACGCTATAATACAATTTATACACATTCACACTTATTAAGACATTGTATGTGTTTTAAATATCATATATGCGTATATGCAGGCATATTAATTATAATCTTAAAAATTATTTATAAGTAAGCTTAAAATTACCAACATACTATATACCTTATTTGAATATTAAATACATATTTTCAAATGCAAAAAAAAAATTATTTTAGTAGTTAGCATCGTTTTCGATAAAATCGTAGAGGAAATTTTCAAAAATGTTACAACTTATGTGTGTACACTTAAAACAAAACAATCAAAACTCTACTAAGTTTTTTATCATTTATTTATTAAATTTTTTTTCTTTGACCTTAAAGGTAACTTTTTAAGAGGCATAGCTTAATTTAAAGAAAAAAAAGATTTATAAGCACATTTAGCGTAATTAATAAGAAATATAAATATAAGCGTAATTTAAGTTTATATTAAAAAATTAAAAAAAAGTATATGTACATACATACATTAACATTTTCCAAACTGATTTGTTTAAGAAGGTTAAGACCAGCAATTTGCAAATAAAACCAATTTGCAAACATTTAAGCCAGATTTAGCCTAAAGATTGCAAGCATAAAAGAAGATGCCAAATGGCAGAACTAAAAACAACAAAAACCCTTATATGTACTTAGTTTATTTAATTTTTTAGTTTATTTAATATTTTGTGTTTTTTTTTTTTTTGTTTTTTTTTTTTTAAAAAAAATAATACTATTAAAAAATTCTTTTTATTAAGATTTTTTAAAGTATTTGTTTTTTTAATTTAACCAATATGTGGCTTAATTTTTTTAATAGTTTTAATTTTATTTGTTTTTTTTAATAATATTTGATTTTAAACCAAAAAAAAAAAAACATTTCTAAAATAAAAAAGCAGGGTCCCAAAAAAGTAATAATTTTATTAAAAGAAAAAACAGAATCAAACGAGGCACATTATCTTGATGGCTTTAAACATTATATTTTGCAATCCTTTGAAGTTCTGATTTTTTTTTATTTTTTGCAAAAATAATATGTATGTAATTATTTGTCTTCTGAATTTTATTTTTTTGTCAGAAATATGTTTTTTTTGCAAAACTGTTACGGGCTCTGAAAAAAAGAATTACTCGGCACGTAAAAACTAAAAATGTTAAAAATAAAAAAAAATGTTATTATTTCTTGGCATAAAAATAAAAAAAATAAATTAAAAAGTACAATGTTATAATTTAATTTTCAACATATCATTTTAAAAGGTAAATATGTATATGTATCAGTCAATTTATTACTTTTTAAGTTTAAAATACATATCGTCGGTTGATTACTTGCATGTCGCATGGCACAAGAAATCACTATATTTTACATATCGATACCTTAATGTAGAAAGGCCTTAACTCATATATTTAACTCAGATTTTTTTTATTTCGATATCAAGGTAACGAAATGTATAATGATTAATATGTCCCTTCTTAAATCTATTATCCATTTTTTGGCATCTCAAATATATTGGAAGATATTAAACATAAAATTTCATTTATATTAATAATTTCAAAGTTTACTAAACATAGTTTTGCTCCATAATTAGCATTTTCCAATATTTATATTAAAGAAACGGAAATCAAAGAAAAATACAATGAGCGGCTATTCCACGATAATAGTTTCCCTTAAGATATGCCAAAATTTCGAGTAAGACGTAAAATTCGTATCGCGGTAACAGCTTTTCAGGCAAATGCCGTTTTGGCGAAACAGCCGCGTCGCCGCCGAAATCATCGGCTTATCGGCGGCTTGTTGATCAGCCGATGTTACTAATCCTGTTATAATTTGGCCAAAAGTGTTCAGAGTACACATACGTTTTTCTCAAATCTTCTATAAAATGAGTGATTCGATTTAGCAAACTCTTTTTGTGTAAACTTCTTTAAGCAATTAGTTACGAAAAATTTTAAGAGTTTATCGAAATTGTGAAAAACAGAATTCAAAATTTTTGAACACAAACAGAAAATTCTGAAATAGAAATTGAAAATTTTTAAACACAAATAAAAAGTGTATTTTTAAATAAAAGATTTTTTGAATTGCATTTTAGAAAGGTGACAAAATTTGTAAAAACAATTTTTGTCGTTCTAATTCGTTTGAGGTCATTATTGATTGTAATATTTATTTATTGAACTGATTTATATAGCAATAATTTTAAAAATAGTACCGTTATTTTTTCATATGTTGTTTTGTCTTTGCAATTATAGTTGCAAATCAGTCCATATTTTATTCCGCATACGTTAATACAATAATTTCGTGCAAATTTCAACTTAATACTAGTTATGCGACGATGTTTTATCAATGAAAATGTCATAAGAGCCATGTCGCTCAATTACGCCACCGGGAATATATATTTTTAATTACGAAACAATCTTAACTGCTTCGAGTTGATGTGTGACAGTTTTTCGATTTTTGTTCGAAAAAGCGTACGATATTTAGGTATCGTTGCATACGACATTAGGATGTACGAGATAAAATAATTAAAAAAAACCCAGAATTTGTTTAAAGTAATAAATTCATTTCTCTGCCGCACTTCAAGCAAAAGTGCTAAAAATGATAATAGCATAACAGTAACATTTTTTTTTGTGTTGTCTAAGATAAATGCTAATAACTTTTAATATATTATTTAAAATTAAGAAAAAACCAGTTTTTTTGAAACAACTGTCAGTTTTAATTTTATATTTAACGAAAAGTGTAGCGTGCATATTAATCAGTAAAAATAAAACAAAATTTCTTCGTCTTTTTTTTCGAAAACACATCGTTGTGCCTTGCGGCAAAACAGTATTCAGTACACAATATGTAAAAATTCTGAATATGTAATTACATAAATTTGTATGAAAATCATAAGTGTTTATCTTTTTTGCTTTATTTATTTACCTCCAAACTTTTTTTAATAATTCATAATGTTTGTATGATTGTCAATTAAAAACAAGTTTACACTTGAAGCCCAATTACTTATTTTGCCCTCTTATTCGTGATTTAACCACAAAAAGTAAATTGCAATGCTTTTTATAAAAATTTTTGGGAGAGAGTCATAAGTTGGATTACCAGTTAAATTATGAGTAAGCCAATGTCATCCTTAACTTTAATCGACAGTTTACCTGCACAACCATTAAAAAAATACATAAATAAATAAAGAATAAATATAAGATAAATAATTTCATTAAAAAAACAAAAAAATTTAAAAAAAAAAAAAAAAGCAAGAGCGCTAAGCCTAATCTTATATACCCTTTACACTGGTCTTTTTGTATACCCAGCCATTTGATCTAGCCAAGTTGTTTTGAAACCGAAAATATTAAAACAAAATTACTTTGTGCCTGGCTTGAAGTCGATAGCTATCCTAGTTTTTTTAAATAAAAAACTTCACAAAGCTTAAACGTTCATATGGGTGAAGCTACAAAAAAAATCTAAATAGATATACCAAATATAAGGTCGATAGTTTTAACAGTTTCCGACATATTTCGTATAAAAAGTTCAATTAAAATTGTTTAATTGTGTGGGAGCTGCCCCTTCCCCTGCTTCTATCCAACTAATGTTATCTTTTCAAATTAGGCACTTTTGTACGATTACTTCTTGTAGGACCTTTGAAGTCAATAGCTGTTATAGTTTCCGAGATATAGCGCATCAAAAATTTCGCGTAACCTTATTTGTATGGTGGCTGCCCCTCCCCTGCTTCTAACTAACTAATTTTTTTCCAACACGTAGGCGTTGTTGTACAACTACTTCATAAAAGTTGTTCATTTGTATGGGGGCGGCCCTCCCCCTTCTCATATCCAACTATTTTTTTCCAAAATGTAGTCGATAGCTGTTTTAGTTTCCGATATGCATATAGCGTATCACAAAGTTCATAAACATTTTTCATTTGTATGGGGGCTGCCCCTCCTCCCATTCATATCCAACTAATTTTTTTTCTATTATACTGGAACTACTTGTACCTGGTTTCAAGCCAATAGTCATTATAGTTTCTGCCATTAAGCGCATGAAAAATTTTACAAAATTGATACAATCCCCGTACGATTGCATTACCATGTCCCTGTTCCGAACCAAAAAAGAGTTTCCATCATTTAAGCCGCCTTCTATAAAGTATTTTCTGAGATATAATAAAGGGATATATGCATTGATTTTGTCCACAAAAATTAGTTATGTAAGGTTTTTTCTGGATGGATCTAGGGCGGAGGGCAAACCTAGGTATCCTTGTTGAACACCCGGAGACTGAGATTTTCTTCCGCCTCCCTGACCACAATACTGTCCTACAAGAGGTCCGGCTAATCACGGAATGTCTTTCATGGCTCAGGGCACACACAGATCCAACGGATGTAAGCATCTGTTTAGATAGCCAAGCATCTATTAAGGCCTGCCAACACCGGATTTAGGACGGTTTTGCAGTGCAAGAGAATGATAGATGACTACTTGCAATATGAACAGGCTCGCATAATATACGTTCCTGGTCATCAGGAGGTGGAAATGGGCGGAAATGCCCACAGGGTGCAATGGAACAACGAGACCAATATGAGGTCAGAACAAGAAACATTCTGGGACTTGGGAAGCCCAAACTGGGCATGATCAGGATCACACCTCCATCGGATGGGAATGGCGAAGGACAGCGAGTGCTGGGCATGCAGGGAGGACATCGAAACGATCGAGCATATCCTGTGTCCGTTGCCCGGCTTTTGCACAGGCCAGAGTCCAATGTTTTATATCCGATGTTTTGCTAGATGTGGCTCACTTGCGAGGTGTGGAGTGGGAGTTGTTAAGGCAATTCGTCGACATCAAATTTCAAATTTATGTGAAAAAGTTATACAAAGTCTCTTTCATAATGCTATTTTTCTATATGTTCCTACAAATATGATTACTTGTACTTAGCCATTCACCATTACTTTGGTGTAACAACCTCATTACTTTATAGTCTTTTGGCCTTATTCATAAACGTACAAAAGTGTTTATAAAAGGCTTATTTGACAATTATTCCATATATACTTGTCAAATAAGCCTTTAATAAACTTTATTGTACGTTTATGAATAAGACCCTTTGAAATAATGAGAGCCTATTACAGAAATTCAAAAAGATTTTACTGGATATTAACTATTACAAACAATTGCCGAACTTAATTACGAAAAACAGGCAAAATCGTGTTGGTAATTCGGAGAGCAAAGTAGTAATTGGAGTTCTTGTGCGAACATGCTACAAAAGGTGTTTTAAATGAATAGAAAATTTAAGTTTTTATAACTTTGGGCTTACATTTGCACTTGCATATTAAAAAAATGCCTTGTAATGTATTTCTGCTATATAGAATTGTTTAGAGTACAAAAAGCAGGAAACAAAAATATGTATATATATTTTTGACAAAATCAAACTTTGTTAAATTGAATAAAATACGTCTAATAAGTACATTTGAATGTAAATTTGTGTAACAGAAAAATACAGGGACCGAAAATAACAGTTGTTTTTAAAATTTTAAATCAAAAAGTCAGGTGGATATAATTTGTCTATCAGATATTTAAATACAGCATATTGATGCTGGTATGCTAAGGAATAATAAACTTAAAAGACTTAAATTTTTTTGACTTTTATCAAAAAGTCACTTTATAATAATTATTTTGTGACCGATATTTTTGTGGTCAAAAATACAACTTAAAATTTGACTTTTATTTTTTAAGTCAGAAATTAAAGTTAAAATTTGACTTTTGTTCCTATCGAAAGCAGATGTTGAAAAAGTTAAATAAAATTTTAATTAAATATTAACACAGTTTTTATTTTTAGAATTATAAGTACATGTTGTATTTGTATTAAAACAAAAAGAAAAAAAATTATAATAGAGTACATATGTATACAAAAGTGTTTATTGGCTAGAAAGTTAAGGAGTTGGTGTTTTGCATATTTTTCTCTGAAAATACAAATTACATTTAACTTTTATTTTTGACTAAAAAAATAAAAGTTTAATTTTAACTTTTATTTTTGACCGAAAAAATAAAAGTCAGATTTTAACTTTTATTTTTGACTTAAAAAATAAAAGTCAAATTTTAGCTTTTATTTTTCACCGAAAGAATAAAAGTCAAAAAATAACTATTATATTTTGAATTTTTTGAAAAAAGTCATAACTGTTACGGTCCCTGGAAAAATATATGTTTATGGGTGTTTATTAAAAATATGAATGTATTGTTATTTATTATTTAAAACTTTAATTTAATTTTTAGCACACAAAATATTTTGCTGTGATTGAAAATTGTTGCAATCAAGTTTATTTGTGGACAATATTTATGTATGAATTTACATACCTGCATACATATGTAAGTCTGTATGTTAATCTAAAATTTGATTTATAGATAAATATGTATGTTAACAATTAGCTGTCATAATGGATTTTAAATTCATGTTTTGAATATGTACGGCAACCCAACTTCGGTTGGTAAAATATTACCCATTTGTTTATTGAAGTTGGCAAGTGCTAGTTGTCAGTTGCCATGTATAATATGATTTCGGCAACTGACAACCCAAGGCGAATTTATTAGGTTCACTCAATTTTACAGCTGATCGCCATTGCTTTTGTCAAAGTTTTTTTGAGTATTTGTAACCATGGTAAACAACTAAAATTTCAAATAATCAAAAAAAGGAAACATTTGTAAATTTTTAAGTAAAATATCAAAAAAAGAGTTAGAATAAAATTAAATAAGAAAGCTTTGACAGTACCAGCATATGGATTTTGTTTTTGTTATATCGAGCGCACCTGAAATTGATTTGCCTTGTGACAACCGAACTGAAGTTGGGTTGCCATACGTAATCGACACCTCTTACTTACCTATTACTCTTTATTATTATTTTTTTTTTTTTAACTGTTTATGTTCATAATTTAAATTCCAAATAAATTTTTTTATAATAAACAATAAAAAAAAGCAATTGCTTAAATATAATAAAAAGTATTTATAAAACCTGTATGTTAAAAACAAATATATAATAAAAAGAAATAAATAATTTAATAGTTTTTCAATTAGATTTTTGGTAAAACATTTGTAGTTAAACGTTGCAGAGACAAAACTGCATTGGATTTTAAAAGCATTGAAGCTTAAATCTGTGCCGGCCAAAAACTAAAGCGTCCCTTTTAATCGGTCCCGCTGTGTAAATCGTTCGATTTCAAAAACATGCCATTTTTCAAAGCAAATAAATTGTTAATCAATGTTCTGTTTTTAAAACGAGTAATAAGTTTTACAAACTTTTTAACCTTTATAAATTTTAACAAACTTAAATATAAAAAAAGATTACAACTCAATCGCCAATTGTTGTCTTCGTGTATATCTGGCATTTAGTATTAGAATAATAAAACATTCAATTTATTTTCGACCATGTTTGCTTATTCGGTCTTAAAACAAGCAAATTAATGTGTTTTCGTTTAAGAGAACACTAAAAAATGGGAATTAGTTTTTAAATAGAAATTTGCGTGAGTTCGGTTTACTGAATAGAGCCGAGTTTTGAACAATAAACAATAAAATAAGTTAATTTAAAAAATATCTAAAACTGGGATTTTCTAAAGTCTGCAATACCTTTTCAAAAAAAGCCTTCAGGGATAGTACTAATGAGTACATGTTTGTACATCGCAAACTTATGTGTCGACTACATTCCAGAAATTAAATTACAGATGGCAATTGTTAACACATTAAGTGCCAAAATATGGCACAGTTCTGCCTACTTAGTTAACATATAAATTTTTTTAAGCGTAATTGAATATACATATTTCAAAAGCCTTTTTGATTATTAAAGTAAAATCATTTCAAAATAATGTTTTTAGACTTAGGTCAGTATTGCTTGTTACCACAGATATATGTTCATACATGTTGATTGACTAAGGTTTTCCCTAAAATAAACAAGTTTATTGTCAGTAACTTTACATTCACTATTTTTTTGCATGTCTATTTTGCTGGGATAATATACTTAATCGTGTAAAAAAAAATTAGTAAACTTTATTAACGTAGGATGAAAAATTTTAACATAACATTAGGGTTTTTTCCCGGGAGTTCCCGTCCCGAAAATTCCCGGGCAATTCGTCAATTTTCATTTCCCGATTTTCTGGGAATTTTGTGCGGGAATCCCGGGACATACAAAACGTCGCACTTCAAGTATTTTCATAGCATATTCACAATTTTTTTTTACTTTTTTCCTTATTTTTGGATTATAAAACATTAAATACTAACCCTCATATTCATAAAAAAACTAAAGTATGGTAATTAAGGGCTTATTTAAGAGACGTCTATACGAATTGTCAAATAATCCGTTAATAAGCCTACTATAATAATTGGGCTTTATTGTGTTTGGCGTAGTCGTGTCGAATGTTGTCGAAATTTGCCACAAAAACATTCGTACTTTTCAAATGTGTATTTAATTTTGGATGAAATTTTTAATTTTTTTTTAATTCCAAACACAAAAATTAAATGCAGAGGGCAAAGTTTATGAATTCGCCTTGATTACCTGTTTATGTGTACCCTGAAGTGCGATTCCGTAAATTTTTACGGTTTGACGATCGTTATATTTATCGACATAAATTGTCGTATTCTGCTACGGTAAGTGATTCACTAAGAAGTTTGTAATGATAGTGGAAAAGTGGATTTTTATATGTATTTTATTTAAGAAAATTGGTTGTAAAACAAAATTTAACAAGCTTAATTATAGTAAATATATAATATACAAAATAAGCTTTTGTCGATAAAACTAACAACACAAAAATTATTGCCGTTAAATTAACAAGTATAACGATTGTAAAAATCGCCAACAAGTTTTGCTGTTTACTTAACAAGAACAGCTGACTTTAATGATAACAAATATCGTAAAAAAACCTTAATGAATCGCAAAATCGTTATATTTATTGTAAACTTTATTTAATGATGCAAATATCGTTAAGATAAGTTGCTGAATCGCACTACTGGACTGAATTATTAAGTTTTACTGTGATCTAATTATTTTATTTAAAAATTGAAACAGTTTTTTATTAGAACAACCGGTAAATTTTTCTTTATTTGAAGAGCGGGATTCCCGGAAAATTAATTTTTGATTTCCCGTTTCCCGGGAAGCAAAAAAGTCCCTACATAACATCTTTCTACAAGAAGCCGTATTGTGTTGTTTATTTTAAATATAAAAAATTACCTTGAAAACTGCACTCCAAAAAGAAAAGTTTTGCATTTATATAGATGAATCCGATATTAAGTTTTATTTTATGTAGCACTCGCGATATATGTAATATATATTTGTTATAATACTAATATATAATATACATATTAGTGATTTCATATTTCTAATATGTGTGTACAATATTAGAAATATGAAATCACTAATATGTATATTATACCAATATTTTTGCCCTGCATAAAGAATTATTTTTATCATGCAAAAGAGTGGAAAAAAGTATAAAATATGTTAAAAAAAGCTAATTGCTTTATGTTATATGAAAAAACTTTTTAGTTTCTTAATTTATTAAATTTGCATTTGTAGGTAGACTGCAATTGTTTCTTACATTTCTACCAAACTTTTTAACCCTAATTTGCTCACTTTAATGCAGTTTTTACTTTTTAATAAAGTTTTGTTTTATATTAATATTTTTTACATTATTTATGTAAATATGCATTTATTTTAACTTTAACATGATTCACATATAAACACATGTATTAGGAAAACACTTTTTAAATCAGTAAGAATACGTATGATAAAAACCTCGTTTTGCTACTAATACTAAAAGTTAAGAAACGGCTAAGTAGACTTTCGCGCCAAAAATATTATAAAATCAATACAACCATGTTCTAATATTTCCTGTTTCTAGCGGACTTTAAAGAAGTACAAAGTGTATTAAAAGGTGACCTCGCCCAAACAACACCTACTTATAGACATACGCAGCTTGCGTGCAGCTCTAGCCAACTTGTAAAAATCGTCATATATTTGTTATTGGAGTAGCTTATATGTTGAATACATATTACTATATTGTAAAAAATTCTCTGCACAAATTTGACAAGATAACTAGTATCCATATACTGGATATAAAAGTCAGTTGATCAGTTGCTACCCTATTTAATGAAACTTGATGGTACCATTAACTAACTTTTTTAGTATTAAAAACCATTATTGTATGTCTTGATGAGACACATTCATGCTTAGACAGATTTTAGACTCAGCATACTTCTAAAAAACCCAGTATAAAAATACGGAGTTTTTTATTTGGATTTTGACATTTGCCTTGGCATGAATTTGTCTCGTGAAGACGTACAATTTCATATAAGAAAATAATAACCTTTTTTAATTCCAATCTACTTTCCCACCACACATAAAATTTAATTCATTTTAACCAAGGCACATTTAATAAGGTAGGCGCAACTGATCACGCTGACTTTTACTTCCGTCTTATGACTTCTAGCTATCTTGTCAAATTCATTATAGAGACTTTTTTACAAGATAGTTGAAAGTATATAGCAAATAAAATACTACAAAAATAAATATATAACGATTTTGATTCATCTAAAAATATTCAAAAGGTTTGATGAACATGTTATCTTTCAAGGTAAATAGAATAAGGTAGGAGCAACTTATCAGCTGACTTCTATATATGGTATATAGATTGTCAAATTTGTATTGAGTTTTTTTACAGGAAAGTATTAAATATACAGCCAACCAAAAAAATTTTATATATTAACAAGATGGCTAGAACTCATGCATACTGCATTGTTCGCAAATTGTTGTTGTATACATGTGGTCACCTTTTTAATACGTCTTGGTATCTTCTTTATTTCCCTTCTACACAAACAAATTTCATATTTTCCTTTGTTACATCATTCTAAACATCTTTTATATCATTGGCTTGGATGCACTTTTTCTGTATAAAAAAATTGCGTAAAACAGCTGTCCTATGATATACAATGCTAAAGCAGACACAGCAGTGTAAACCAAATAAACGCGAAGTAGTTCACGTAAAACAAACAGAAAAAGTACATTCTTTAACTTTTACGCAATCACTAGTGCAAAAATAATCAATGAATCAATAATTAAAATTTAATGCTACTAGATTTAAACATTAAACTCTATACGATATATATTATTAACTTTACTAATAATAAGGCCTAAAATGTCTAATTACGGAAATTTTGGACCCCTAATTGGTGTCATTTATGTTAGCAATACGCACTGTAACTTTATGGTAAGTTTAGTAAACAAACAATTGGATCACATATATTTAAAGATAACTCTTAAAAAATTGCAGATATATTCAGCAAAAAATGCTGAAATATTGACATCACATGAACTGAAATTAAAACAAATTGTCCATAATGCCGGCTGGTGTGAATACGAACCTAATGAAATTTGGAAACATACACTGGAGTGTATAAAAGTATGTAGTTAGCTAATAATGTGCTAACGTTTATTGCAATTATTATTTACACATTTATTGTTTATGTTTTAAAGGTAGCCTATAAAAATCTTGTTATATTAGAAATCAGCCCTGATGACATCATTGCAGTAGGAATTTGCAATATGAGAGGAACAACAGTCGTATGGGACAAAGAGACTGGTTTAGCGTTACATAACGCTATCGGTGAGTTTTGTTTTTTAATGAATAAATGTAAATAATATCTTTCGATTTTGCTAAAGGGTGGACAGATAGTCGTTGTATAACGCTGTTGAAAACTATACTGAATAATGTTAAACACAATGTGAATTATTTAAGATCTTTAACTGGATTGCCGCTGAGCACGTGTTTTAGCGCTTTGAAAATTAAATGGCTGATGGAAAATAGTCCATCTGTCCGCGAATCTCTGGAAAATAACACATTATATTTTGGCACTATTGACTCATGGTTGTTGTGGGTATGTGGATGAGAAAATATCTTTGTTTTATTTTATTCATATCTTATGCTAGCATTTCTCTTTACGAAATTTACCACCTTATTTCCTAAAACGCAACGCCGTAAAACAAAAACAATGTATGGAAAAGCTGTTTAAATTTTAATTTATTTTTTTTATTTAATTTTTTTTTCATTAACGTTGTGTTTTACGTAATTAGGCCCTTAATCATAGGCGGCCTTTCTAAACAATTTGCTTAGCAGTTTGAAATCTCAAATTCTTCCTTACAACAAAGCTAATGTGCCAAAAGTGTAAAGTTGTATCAGGGAATAAATTAGACTTGGAACTGCAAAAAAGCAACATTTAGGGAGGCAGTCATACTTTTTCAATTAACTGGAATCTTTTAGAATTTAACTGGCTCAGAGATATGTGGAATTCATGCTACGGACATAACAAATGCTCAATATACCGGCCTAATGAATGTCAACACTTTGCAATGGGATATACAACTTTGCAAGTTTTACAAAATACCAATCAATATATTGCCAGGAATACGTTCCAATTCCGAAATATATGGCTACATCACAGAAGAACCTTTAAACAATATACCAATTGCAAGTGTAAGCTTTCACTGTTAAATAGTTTAAGTATTTTATTTTCTACTTACATATGAAAATATTGTATTTAGTGCATAGGTGATCAGCCAGCTGCTTTACTAGGACAACTTTCGCTGAAGGCCGGTCAAAATATGTGTGCAATAGATGATAATTGTTTTGTTCTGCTTAATACGGGTCAAGAATATGTTGAATCCGATAATGGTCTATTGTCGATTATTTCGCATAAACTGGGTCCAAATGCAACATTAAATTTTGCTTTAGAGGGCGCAATAGGAAATGCTGGTTCCACAGTCAATTGGCTTAAGGATAATTTGCGCATTAATACTGAAATTAACTCAAATGATAATGCTGTTGAAGTTTTGAGTACATTTTTAGGTGAAACTTCAATGATATCATCGTCGTGCTCATCAAACTTTTTGAATGCAGAATGTGGCGTAGCTGCCAAAAGATCTGAGGTGACATTTGTGCCCGCCTTTCACGGTTTATATGCTCCATATTGGCGTTATGATGCTAGAGGGTAAGAATGTTTTTATACCGTTTTAATATTTTTTAACACACCTTACTAATAGAGCATAAACAAGTTTTTATCGACGTGTACATCACTTACCAAATAAGTAATTCCAAAGCCTTAAAATTTTATTAAATTTTAAGGAGCATAGAACTCAAGGTTCTTTTTCATGTGTTGATTTCAATTTTACAACTTTTTGTTTAGAATACTCTTAGGACTAACCAGTCAAACGACTGCAGAAAACGTGTCACAGGCAGCTTATGAAGCGACGGGATTTCAAATCCACGAAGTATTAGAGGCTTTTAAGCACGATACGAAAACATGGGATTGGTCCAGTATAAAAGAATGTCTAATATTCGGCGGTGATTATTCTGAAAATACAACATTTGTGCAATATATAGCCGATATTGTGGGAATAGTTATGAAAAAGCCACAAACAACATCGCCTAGTGGACTAGGCGCCATGATTGCAGCAGGGATAACAATGAAAGAAGTTAGTTTGACATATGCTAAAATTGCATATATGCCGCCATCAGATGTTTTCAGTCCTACTACCACACCAAATCGTATGACGATATTAAGACAATAAAAAATATATATGTATTGACTTATTAAAATTAATTTTTTTTAGGACGTTCTCTTTTGTACAAACGTTGGGAGTATGCCATACGAAAATGTTTAAATTGGGACAATTTTGAAAGCTTTGAGACTGATTTGGCATTATTTGCTCAACGTGAACGTGATTCCAATCTTCCTTTAAGGCGTTCACTGCCCGGTAGTATATTTCTAACCAGCGCATTTGTATTTCTTATAGTAGCTAAGTTTTTGCAAACTCAGAAAACCTAATTAGAAAAACTGACAGGCATTTTGTTATCCAAATAGCTTAAGTTCTTAACGTACAAACAAAAATAGTGTTACAAGTTGTAAAAAAAACAAAATTTGTTGAAATATCTTATATACATATAGTCTAAATTTTATTTCTTTATTTCTCTTTACTCATTAATCTTAAGAAATTTTTCTTATTATTCTTTCATATTATAAATTAACTTTAAAATTTTTCTAGTCATAATATAACTAATAAAACAAATTTGTAAAAAAGCATTTATTTTTATAGCTAAATAATTTAATTAAATATTTTTCTTTTAATTTTTATTATTAATCTTTAAAGTTAATTCATTTTATTTTAATTGGTTTTATTTAATCGATATTACATAATAATAACGCAATTAGTTTTAATGCAGTAAAAAAAAGACAAAATTTGCCAAAGCCAGTTTTTAAGTTAAAAGGATAAAAATTAAAAATAAATTTTAAGGACACACACAATCAACTCAACGCGTTTCAAAAATGATTTAATGTTGAAATACATCAAACTAATATAGCGAATAAGTTCTGTAGTGTTTGTCTATTTTATCAACAAACAGATAATTGTTCTTTACAGTTTGCTTACACTTAAATTTTTGTTTTTTATATTTTGATCCAATAGTATTTCTTATACGTTTTAGAGGATTTCTATTTTTGTAAAATTCTGATATACATATAAAAATTTATCTCTAAAATAATGAGAAAGGCAAATTCACCAAACGCAAAATATATTCGAACATGTTTTTCGAAATTTTAGTGGTTATAATAATGCGGATAATAAAACTAACCTAAAAACATGTTGTAGATATACTTCGTTACTTAAAAGTGTTTTTTCTCACTTTTCAAATGCAAGAATTAGGCAAACATGTTAGTATGGAAAATATATGCGATTTAAATTCTGCAAAAATGAATCGCATTTCTCCAGTAATAAACTTTCACGTTATCGAGAATGAGAATGAGAAAAGGAAGACAGCGATGAGTATAGTACCTCGGAATTTTTTTTTTATAATTTTTAAATAGAGATTGGGCTGAAATTGTCCCTTGTTCAGTGCACTTAAATTTTCTTTAAATATTTTCGGTTTTGCACTCAAATAGTTTCTATTATATTCAGGGTCCCTAATGTTTTCATTGCTAACGCTTGAGCTTAGCACAATGTAAGCATTTCGGCTATTAGGCCCGCTGTCACGACGATTACTGTTACCCATTAACCATGGCGGAATAAGAATATACCTTGCTTATTAACCGTTCGCATTTTTTTTTTTTTTGTTTGTTTACGTTTGTTTTTATTCCTTTTCTTGCACTTATGTATTTATGTATGTATATAAGTTTAAATATTAATAACAAACATTTTTTTGCCACTTATTACAAATATATTCGCTCTTATTAGCATTCGCGTAATACGTCAGCACACAACGAGATTAAGATCACGACATGACAATTTTCTCCTTTAAAGGAATTTAAAAAACTCTCCATAATACAAACAAACAAAATATTTTTTGAATAAATCGTTTATTTTATTTATTCTCTTAATCGTATTTTACGTTTATGTACATACATATATACTGTACATTAATTAAATAAAGAAGTTATTCATTTAATAAAATTATAAAAAAAATGCAGACTTTAGTAATTTTCATTATTTCAAATAATTGTTACAGCATTTATAAATTAGTTTTAATTACCAAAGAAAATCTTGCTTAAAAGGAAAATAAATTATATATCCTTTCTTAGAATTTACAACAATAGTTCCAACATACAGTTTTCTATTATAAATGAACAGTTGATATTTTATTTCGCAAAAAAGCTGGTATTACGTATTGTACACACAATCACAAAAACAAAACGAAATACAAAAGGAAATAAAAAACAATATGAAAAACCAAATTTATGATTTTTTTCTTCTCTACTTTATTTCCTTTTAAAAAAAAATATCTGATATACAGACATGTTCTGAAAATCACTTTTTGTGAAAGCTCATTTAAAATCACGTGAAACTCAAAAACGTTTTTTAATTTTTTGTGATTTTAAAGCAGTCAGCTAAATGCCTGCCGATTAAGAATTACTTAGTTATATTTACAATAACCTAATTTTGAGTTTTTTAATAAAATAATGAAATAAATAAATAAATAATTTAAAATCAGAATTGTGAATCAGCCATTCTCTGAAAATCACTTTTTGTGAAAGTGATTTGAAATCACAAGAAATAGACAACTTTTTAAATTTTTGTGATTTGAAACTGTTTAGCTAGATGCCTGACGATATAGAATCAATTGTTTATATTTTCTAAAGCCTAATTTTGAAATTTGCAATAAATTAAATTAACGAATAACGTAAAATCAAAATTGTGGTTTTAAAATCACAAGTGCTTTTACAGCCACGTGATTTTCAAAACATGCATCAATATCTGACTAAAAATCATCGTCTTAATTGGCTCCTCTTTTGCTTTTGTTGTAGTCAATAACAACTTATTTCGTTGACTTCAGTTAAAGGAAACAATAATTTTATAAGTTTGTTAATAATATTAAGTTTAATATGTACCTAGTAGGGAAGAACCAAAATCAATTTTTGATTATACGATCAATTAATTTTATCTTGATTTTAAAGCAGATTAATTGAAGATCATAATCGATTATAATTCATGGTCGATTTTTATACTGATGCTTAGAAAGAATAGATTTTTAAATGATTAAAATTACTAAATATTTTTAAATACGTTAATTAAACTTTTTAAAAGGTTTTTTGATATTACAAAGAACTCAGGTCATAAGAAAATTCAGATAGCTCAACTTCATATGCACAAACATACATATAGGTATATACACATGTGCATTTATCTATTATATCAATTTGAAAATAAAAGAATTCTGAAAATTTAAATATGTATACACTAATGCTTTATATTGGTACATGAGTTTTCGGTGCAGATAGTTTGATATAATTTTTTCTTATAAATCTTAAAATTTCGAAATTATTATTGTGGGCTCAATAATTGGTTTTAATATAAAATTGTTAACAAAGAGCAAATAAAAAAAACTATAGTCTAAAATCAATTTTAGACTATAGTCGAAGTCAATTTACCAGTCCCTAGTACATATGTACAGACGCAAGATATGAAGATAAATTTTTTAATTGCATTAATAATTAAAAAATATAATTTAAAACGTAGGATAAGAAATTTGCTTAATAAAATGGTTTAAACACAAATTACATTAGAAAATTTTTACTTATTTTCTTACCCCTATTTTGGTTTATAACTCTGCTGTGAAATTTGGTATAACGAGTTCATCCAAACCAGTAAAAAAAATATCTTTTACAGCTTTGCTAGTTTGGTTGACAAAAACTTTAGTTGTAATCATGATACCAAATTTCACATTACAACTAAAGTAGAGTTGTAAACCATAATAGGAGCAAACTATCCTTTTAAAATCGCCAAGATTATTATATAACAATACTAGTGTCGTGCTAAATGAATAACTTTGTGCTATTGTGTTGCCCATAAAAAGTGTGCGTCCACTGATAGAATGCAGATTTAATCCTCATCATCATCGTCATCCTCAGGCACAAACAGATCATTTTCTTCCAGAAAATTAGCTACACTTTTACTTATTGCCGCACCAATAAAGAGACCAGGTACCACTGCACATAGAACTCCCATCATACCAAATGGCATTTCTTCAGGTTTAGGTTTCAAAGCCCCACTTCGAAAATGTGTTGCATTACGTTTTTGAATATAACTAATAGTAGGACCACGAAATTGACCTAAACTTATCGGAAAACTTTTCACAAATGCTGCAGCTTTTATTTGAGAAAGTCTTGAGACAATCATTTTTCCAATCTCTTAAAATTTTCAAGTTTATTTTGCTGTCTATTCTGTTAAATATTCTTCTAAAGATTTTTCTAATAAATATTCGCAAATTTAGAAAAGGACAGATGATTACACAAGGCGCATGTATACAGGTGGGAGCGGTTCTACAAAAACAACTAAATTGGGAGTACGAATGTCAAAGACAAATAACAAAAACTCACAAACTCTTTCTTCTACGTTTTGAGCTTTTCATAGATTCTACCGTTGTTGTTAGTAAAAAAGAAAAAAAATAAACATAAACAAATTTTGACAACTACACATCCGAAATACCGTTTCTCAGTTGATTAACTAAGGTCACCTATAATAAATGGGCCTTGTAATTACACCATGAATTTTTTAAGGGTGTAAAATAAGTAATGTCAGGGTGCACGTATAGGGGTGGGATCAGTTCTACAAAAACAATATAATGGATGTACGAAAGTTAGACAGATAACAAAAACCCACAATTTCTTTTACATTCGATTTAGGCTTTTCTTATAATACTATAGTTGTTGTTTGCAAAAAAGAAAAAAAACACTTAACATAAACTAAATTGGACATATAAATTACAAAATGCCGTTACTCAGCTGATCAACTGAGGTCACCTGATATTCATGCGCCTTGGACAGAGGGAAGACCAATGTACAAAGAACCAGGTAGCCTCGTCGGCCCAACTGATTAGTGCATAAATGTCAAAATTATGTTTTCCCTGTGAAAATAAAACAACATAATTTATAACATCAATTCTAGTTGTTTTTGCAGAACGGCTTCCACATGTATGCATGCGCCTTGATAATTTTAGTATCGTGTTTGTTTTAGTTGTTGCCGTAGCGACCTTGTAAGACAGGGTACACGTATATCAGGTAGCCTCAGATAAACAGCTTAGTAACGGTATTTCGTTATATTAATGTCAAATTTTGTTTATGTTTATGTATTTTCTTCCTTTTTTACAAACAACAACTGTAGTATTGTAAGAAAAGCTCAAAAAGAAGAAGAAAGATTTTGTGAGTTTTTGTTATTTGTCTTTGACATTCTTATGACGGGTTAGTTGTTTTTGTAGAATCGCTCCTACCTGATATACGTGTACCCTGTTGTAAGATAATTGTACTATGGTACTTGCCTTAAGCCATGGTGAACCATTTCAACCTATTCTATCTTCCTCTTCAGATAACACAAAGGGGCCGAACTAAGCGGACCCAAGTGACCTGTATCCTTTCCTTAAACGGCTGCCTGTTTTACCTAACCTAATCCGTTGCGCTATTATTGATTTAGCAGTCACCTAAGCAGTTATTGCCAAGCAATTAGCTGTCATTTCAGTCTTCCCGCCATTTTAGTTTGTTATTTTTGCAATTCCTAGGAAAAATGTACAAATATATAAAGAATGGCTAAAATATAAATTTCAATTAACACATTTTATTTCATAAAAAAAGCGTGGATAAAATGAGAAATTGTTTTTTAACGTGTCTCCACTCAAAGCAATCGCTTTGCTGCTATTCTGTCGACGTTATTGCTTGTGATCAGCAAAAAAAGTTGCTGCGTGGAGACGCTGTGAAAGCCCGCGGTGGAATAAGGTTACCTCGTCCCTACAAGAACTTCATTGAAAAGATAGCCTGTATTAAGTAGTAGTAAATTTTAGCCAAGTTGTCAAAATAATTGCCTACACACAAAAAATATAACAAAAAAATGTTTACAAAATATGTAGAAAACATATGGCGGAAATAAGTCAGCTGATCAGTTGCTAAAGCCCTTAGTCCCCTTTTACAGTTGGACAGAGTGAGCACAGGCATTTTTTCGTTTACCTTTTGTACTTGCCATAAGCTCATACACTTGGGAAACTAATAGACATACATAGGTATATTTCTTAATTCTCTTTTAATCATTTCGCTTGTGCTTTGAAATATGCAGTCAGCAATATAATATGACGACTTGAGAAAAATGTGAAGCAACAAGATGAGAACTTCGACAAATTTTAGTGAAATAGTATACTCAAATATGTTAAAGATCGATTTAAGATTCTTTGTTAGTTACGCGGTTTTGCATTTTAGCTAACGATATGCGTTTGACACGCCAGTTTATGAAACAATGTAAGAAAACTATTAAGTAACACTTATAAATCTGATATGTAAAGAAACATTGCAAAATATTCTATAAATGTCATTTGTATTGAAAAATAACTTACTTTTTGGAAATCGTGCTATGCAATATAACTTTTAGGAATTTGAAAAATTTTCGATTCCAGTCAGATAACCATAACACCTCCCTGACTCGCCTAGTGATCAAGTAAATAAAACACCATTTTTTTTCTGCCAAAGTGGAATTAATACATATTTTATTTTTGTTTAAATTAAAAAAAAAATGTTTGTAATATATCAAATATTTTAGATATTGTTTATTTGTATGTAATATATATGTTTCAAGATAATAATAATATATATGTATATGTGTATATAGAAAAAGCAAAAGTATTATAAACAAAATTAAAACGTTCGTAATTCAAAAAGTATGGAGTGGTATTGTGTTCTCCTAAATAAGTGGAGCTTAACGTTGGAAAAAATCATAAAATTCCAATTCATATTTTTTTTATTGGTGCATTAAAAATGTTGTTAAAAAAATAATTTATAACATTTCAGTTATTAAATGAAAAAAAAAAACATCAAAAGATAGATAATGAATGGTTGTGTTCTTCTTTCATAGTGCATTTTTTAATGCCACTATATTTTGCTTTTATCTTGCATTTTCATAAGGTTTCTGTTTGGTTGTTTTTTTTTTAATTTTGCAAGTTTGTTTTACTAATTTTTATTTGGATTTTTTTAAATGTTTTAATTTTTTTTGCAATTTTAATTTTTTTACCCATCTGAGGTTGTTACTTTTTATTTTGTTTTTTAAATAAAATTTTACGATTTTTTTTAAGGATTTTTTAATTTTTTTTTCTTCTTTTAATAAATTTTTGTTTCAAGTAGCAAACAATCGTTTATCGTCTTCTTCTTTACGGTTTAAGATAGTAATTTTTTATATATATTTTTTATTAATTTTCATGTTTTTAATTTTTTACAATTTTATTTTTGCGTTTTTTTTTGTTGTTTTTCCATATTTTTATTTTAAATTAAAAAAAAACATTTTTAATTTAAGCATATTTATTTTTTTCTTGAGGAGGAATGAAAAACAAACGAAACTTTGGTGTTAAAAAAACTCAGCAAGGTAAATAAATGAATGACAAATACAAATTTATTTAGGATTGAAAAATTCAATAAATTAAACAGGAGTAAATTTGGTATAAAACAAAAGAGAATGTGTCACATTGCCACAGCTAGAGCTCTTTTGAAAGACTGACAAATCTTGAAAAAATAATTTTCTTGAGAAACTTGAGTTTTTAAGGAATTTTGAATAAAAATGGCAAACTCAACTGCAAAAAATAAAAATAGAATAAAAAAATTTTAGAAAACATGAAAAATACAGAAAAATTCAAAACAAACGCAGATTTGAAATTTGCTGAGTTTAAAAAATTTTTTGTTGTACGTGTTTTGCTACTTAACCTTTTTCGATTTTAATTGGGTTTGCTGGATCGTTTTTTATGTAATTTTTTTGGTATCTTTTAAGTTCTTCCTTTGTTTAATTGGTAGGCACAGGTTCACGGCTATGAACTTGCAAGACAGCAACAGCTTCCTCAACTTTGGCTTTAAGGGCATCATGATCCTCAATCATATGCAATAGCTCAGAGTTTTCTATTTCCAGCAACATACCGGTTATCTTACCGGCCAAATTCGGATGCATACGTTCAATCATGGGATACAAACGCTCGCCTAAAATTTGTTTCTGTTCTTGAGGTGTGGCATTTGCCAACAAAGACGTTAAAAGCTTTTCAGGTCCTTAAACGAAATGTGTTTTATTATATGATATGAAAAATATTCTTGACTCTTTAACAAAGTGACACTTACCCTTCTGGTGCATTTGTGGGACAGGTTGGGGTGCTGGAACCTGTTGCACAGTTGGATTACGTACATTGGTGTTGTACTTGTAGTTAGCGGCACGCTGTTGGGCAGCGCCAGCAGGCATTGGAGGACCAGCCAATGGAATATTAGAAGCTGGAATTGATTGTTGACCAGTAATAGCGCGGGCACCACTGTTGCGCATAGTGTTAGCAGCAGCAGCAGCGTGAGCGCTTTGAACAGCTTGCTGTTGACCACGAGCACCACCGGAAGCTTGTGGGCGATACTGGGTAGTTCCAGCAGGAGCCATTGCGGCATTCTGGAAACCTCCAGTAGCAGGAGCGGCACCAGCCTGAGCTCCAGCAACTGGACGGGGCACATGAGCAGCCCAACGTGGTGTATTACGCATTTGCGTGGGTACTTGTGGGCCCAAGAAACGTTGACCGGGTCCCATTGTTGGCACGAAGAAACCACCACCAGCATTGTGCTGGAATATTTGACCCAATTGTTGCATACGCATGCCTCCCATGTGACGCATGTACTGTGAGGCAAGGTGAGCCTTGCGTACTTCCTTGCGTTGAGCCAACGCCACATACAACGGTTTCGAGCCTAAAACACGGCCATTTAACTCGGTGACAGCGCAAGTGGCTTCGTTTGGTGCCACAAAGCAGACGAAACCAAAGCCCTTAGAGCGGCCTTCTTCGTCAGTCATAACCTTGGCAGAAGTGATAGTTCCATACATGGAGAATGCCTGGCGCAAACGGTCATCATCGATTGTGTCGTCCAAATTTTTGACATACAAATTAACATCATATACAGACTCTTGGCGTTTCTTTTTTAATTCTTCGAATTTACGTTTTAGCTCCTGTTGCCGTTCGGCCTTCTTTTGAGCACGTGCAACATACAGGGTCTTGCCCTCGCCCATATCTTTACCATTGAGGGCTTTTACTGCTGCCTCAGCAGCTTCTGTTGTCTCAAAAGCCACAAAGCCGAAGCATTTGCTTTCTCCATCATCCTTAGTCATAACCTTGTAGCTGGTTATTTTGCCATAAGGCTCAAACATTTCCTTAAGCTTTTCGTCATTAACGTCGTCCAGGAAATTTTTAACATAGACGTTAGTGAACAATTTTGCTTTTTCGCCGAGCTCCTTCTCGCGTTCTTTGCGGGGAATAAATTTTCCAACGTAAACTTTCTTGCCGTTCAACAACATACCGTTTACTTTACTAATAGCTTTATTAGCGGCTTCTTCAGTTTCAAAGTGAACAAAGCCGTAACCTTTCGATTGTCCCTTGTCGTCGGTAGCAACTTTGCAGCTCAATATATTACCAAATGCCGAGAATGTGTCGAAAATGGCTTTGTTGTCAATGCTTTTATCTAAATTTTTTATGAAGACATTACCAATTCCGGAACGACGCAATGAGGGATCACGTTGAGACCACATAATGCGAATGGGTTTATCGCCAACCAAATCAAAATTCATTGTATCCAAGGCGCGTTCAGCTAAAAACAGTAAAATATTAATTGTAGAGGCATATATGAAAGTAAAATTGAATAAAAAAATGTTTTGCTAGGAATAATTTGAAATTTCGTGATAAGAAGCAAACTATGTATGTGTGTGTGAACGACTCGAAAGTTACATACGTGATGACAATACGTACAGTCACACAGATAATAGTACGTACTCCTTCTAAAATTAGAGTTTGAGACTAACCCTTGATTTCTGTTTGATATTTTTGCTTGCATTCGCAAGCCATCGCCACACTGTCAAAAACAAACTACACAAAGTCCGGTGAAATTTCCGCTTATTGTAGTTTGACACTTAAAGCTTAATCTGGCAGCACAGATAATTATACGTACGATGCCAAATAGAAAACGGTTTTTTTTTTTAAATTAAGTAAATTTAAAGAACAAACAATATACGGAACGTGTTAAAAGCTTAATTTGTTAGCAAATTCTTAAAGACTGCAGTAATTTTAGAAAAATATTTAACTTTTATGTAAAAATGGGTAAGAAAACAAAGGATATTTGTATCGAAATGCGTGAGCATATTGTAAAGTTGAGGAAAGATGGTAATTCTTTGAGTGAAATTGCTAAAATTGTTGGCCGTGCCAAGTCTACAGTGCAGACTGTAATAAAAAATTTTTCTGAGTCTCAATCCCTAGCAAGCAAGCCAAAAACTGGACGCCCACCCAAAATCTCCCCACGAGTTGAGAGATTTATAAAAAGTGTTGCTTGTAAAAACCCTAAAACAACAGCCGTGGAAATTCGAAACACCTTGGAAAATGATCACAATATTAATGTTCATTCAGAAACAGTGCGAAGTGTTTTGAGAAAAAGCGGATTCCATAGCCGCGTACCAAGAAAAAAACCATTGGTAAGCGAAATAAACAGAAAAAAGCGACTTGATTTTGCTCTTAAGTATGCGGACAAATCAACAGATTTCTGGGCAAATGTGCTTTTTAGCGATGAAAGCAAGTTTAATTTATTCGGTTGTGATGGCAAACAAAAAATTTGGCGCAAACCCAATGAAGAGCTACAGCCGAAAAACCTCATTCCGACAATTAAGCATGGTGGTGGTTCGGTCATGGTTTGGGGCTGCATGTCGGCGAATGGAGTTGGAAAACTGCGGTTTGTGGAAACAAATATGGATCGATTTCTTTATTTGGATATTTTGAAAAGCAGTTTGAAAGATTCTGCAAGTGTTTTGGGTCTAAGTGGTGCCTGGTACTTCCAGCAGGACAACGATCCAAAGCACACTTCGCATGTTGTCAAAGAATGGCTGTTGTATAACGTCCCGAAACAACTCCATTCGCCACCCCAATCACCAGACTTGAATCCCATAGAGCATTTATGGGATGAATTGGAACGTCGCATTCGAAAAAAAACCTATAGAAACAAACAAGAACTTAAAGATGGGTTGGAATATGAGTGGAGTCGAATAACATCCGAGACAACCAAAAAGCTTGTATTTTCAATGGGTAATCGATTGAGAGCAGTAATTATGGCAAAAGGAGGTCCAACAAAATACTAGTTAATTAATATATATCTGAAATTATTTTGGTACATTTATCTTTCTTTTAGAGTACGTATAATTATCTGTGCTGTAAAATATGCTTTTTTGTTTGTTTTTGTTAATGAAGTTTTTAATTTTAAATTTAAATAAAGAAATATATATTTCTTTTCATTTAAAAATTTTTGGTTTATTTACTTTTTTTAAATATCGCCAATTTTTGTGAAATTAAAGCATTTTTAAGGGGTACGTACTATTATCTGTGTGACTGTATGCATTAAAATAGTACAGACAAAAACCAACATATTTAGCAGAGCCAATTTTGCGGTTAAGTTTTAGCTACAAATGTGAGATTTCTGTGAGAGATTATAGCCATTGTGGAAGAAAAAAGAAGAGGCCCGGAATGTGAGGGATTATGGCTATTGTAGAAAAGGAGGTTAGGGCTCTGAATGTCACTATATTAAAATAGTATCTTAGGGTCAATAGTTATCATAAGTAACTCACAGAAATTTCATAAAAGCCAAATTGATTTTTTATAATTTATAACACACACATTTCTCAAAAGCAATTTGAGTCTTCTACTTTTACAGTTATTTAGTACTAGCGATTGACCCATTACTTTGTGAGCGAATTTTTGAATATTAACTACACCAAAGCACTAAAAGCTGGCCTCAATC
This sequence comes from Melanophora roralis, assembly GCA_963583895.1. Taxonomy (NCBI): domain Eukaryota; kingdom Metazoa; phylum Arthropoda; class Insecta; order Diptera; family Rhinophoridae; genus Melanophora; species Melanophora roralis. The sequence continues at coordinate 25,734,335 of OY757191.1, forward strand.
GGGGTCAATAGGCTTTTGAGATTTGGTCTCAACAAATGCGGACAAGTCTCAAGTAATGTAAAAAGGACTTTTTGACCACTTAACCTTATCTGGGTAAAAAATACTAAATTTCATTATTTATGACTTAAAAACTACAAAAACAATAAGTACCAAAAAATGTAAAAAGGGACTTCACTTTGCTGGTTTTTTACTTTAATCTATCACATATACGACACACAAAAGATTAAAAAAGTACATAATAAGGTAGCATAATGTAACGATTAATGCCTTTGTAAAAGGTAAAAATATGTTCAACAGGCTTCCGGACGAGTGCAGCGATCATGAAGGCCGCGAAATTGATAGGGGAGGATGCGGATGGGAGAGGGGACGTGACAATCTACATTGATAGTCAGGGTGCGCTTAAGGTTGTAGAGGGACATTATGTCAGGTCTAGACTCGTGGGCTACTGCAGACGTGCTCTTAGGGCGATCATCGGGACACGCAGGGTTAGACTCTGTTGGGTTCCGGGTCATTATGACATTTCCGGCAATGAGATTGCCGATGAACTGGCAAGGAAGGGATCAGTCCGGGATATTAGACTTGGTTGTGGGCCAATGAGGCTACCATTGAGTTTCTATTATGGACTGATAGGGACTTGGATAATGGACAAGGTGGGCCAAACCTGGAGGGACAGGGCTGATTGCAGGATCTCTAAACTTTTATTGCCCATGATGGACAGAATGGTCACTGACCTGCTGCTTAAGGAAAGCATGGGGTTCTGAGGTGCATTATTGGGACTCTCATAGAGCACTGGAATGTGAGATATATGTAGGCCGAAAAAATGGGGCAGGAACTCTCCAGATTTCTGCAGGGTATGCGGGGACGAGGAGGAGATAGAGACGGTAGAACATCTTGTCTGCCGCTGCCCTGCGCTGCAGATTCGCCGACAGAGGTGGTTTGGAGGGCGTTTCTTAGATGGGCTTGGTGAGGTCCCTGGCTGTGGGCTGGGAAGCAACATAGGCTTCATTAAGGGGGTTGGGTGGCTGGGCAGATAGGTGATTCAGTGCCTATGACTACTGACTTCCTTGGCGGGGAAGTTGTAGGGGTTTTTATCCTAATTTTTACAAATTTTGTATGGCAACCCACTTAGAGGGTGGAGATACAGAGTAAGTATATTCTAGGAATATGTTTTGGATGGGAAACTAATGGGGGTCGGTCGTACACTTTATTGCTCTAAGGCAAATTGTAAAGAAGTTGTGGGCATCTTCATATAATTTTTGTAAATTTTGTATCGCAAAAAAAAATGCAAAAAGTACTTTAAATGGTAAAATGACTTTTTGTTCGCTCTGCTGACTTCCGACCTCGATCTGGCTTAATTTCATATTTTGAGACTCATATCTCAAAATATGCAAAAAGTACCAAAATATAAAAAAAAAACATTTGTCGTCCTTGCTGTCTCTCGACCTCAGTCTGGGCTTAAATTTTAGACTAAAACTTAAAAAATTAAAAAAAAAGGTTACAAATCTGACGGTAATCTCAACAGAGACCTGCGCCGATCGGCTGAAAGCCGGCCGACCCAAGCCGCCGATAAGTTTGTGATAGCCGCCGCCGCCGACATTTTCTCGGCGTTTTGTCGGCTGAAAAACAGCCGCCGCTCGAACATTTTTTAAACTTTTTTATGTTGTTTGTTGCGTTTACCACACACTAAATAATGAAACAAACAAATTTTTAATGCACTTTAAACTAATATGTTAATAAAACTTTTAATCTGACTATCTGCCATTAACATTTTCATCGTTATTTCCAGTATTTTTTGCATATACTTCATATTTGTGTAATCCTATAGAATAAAATTATTTTAAAAACAATTTGTTTCGGCTTTATATTAGTGCCATACGTCAGAGTTGCATAAGGAGTGCCGTCTGTCTTGGAATTGACAGCAGTTTTTATAAATTTTCGTTTAAAATTAAATAAATAATGTTTAATTAACTATCATCCTTGCAACGTTTAGTAAATAAGTATGTGCTAATGCATTGTACATACATATATGTGTGTCTGTACTTTCAGCCGTCACGGAGCCGGCTTTGAGCCGCCGCCGACAATTTTTTAACGAGCCGCCGCCGCCGACAAAAGTCCTCGGCGCAGGTCTCTGAATCTCAAAGTACTTGAATTATTTTATTATTTTTCAGTCTTTTTCCTCTTTGTTTGTCTTGCTTCTTCTTTTTATTTTTACTTAATGTCTTATTTTTTCTTTTTTCTTATTTTTTCTTAAAGGGATACACAATGGCCCAAGGCGGCCTCCAAATCATAAAATTTAAACGTAGTCTTAGAAATCGCTGAAATACAAAAAAAGGTTCTGAAGTACGACTGGAAATAATGTTTACATATTATAAAAAGTAAAACAAAATAAATAAAATCGAATAAAAAATTTTGTAAATCTTATTTTTATTTAATTTCAATTCATAACTTAAAATTTGTAACTTTTCTACTTCTGTCAATTTCTGGAAATTTGAAAGATGACATGGTAAGTAAAGTAGGTATTGGTTTCTGTAGCAACAGCTAATCTTAATCGATTAAAAATAAAGCGTTTTAACGATTAATGGGTATTAAGTTGCAATTTTTTAACCACATTTTTAGAAAAAAACTAATTTAAAATTAAAAAAAATATACAAAAATTAGTAAATATTATTTTTATTAAACTCCAACTAATAATGAAAAATGTTTAACTTTTCCACTTCTGCCAGCGTTTGAAAATTGTAATTATAAAGGTGTAAGTTAAGTATGTATTGTTTTTTTTCGCAACAGCGAATCTTAATCTTTAAACTGTTTAATCGATTAATGGGTATTTAGGTTGCAATTTTTTTAATCATAATTTTTAGAAAAAAAAAACTCATTTCAACTCAAAAACAAAATCATAAATAAATAGGTAAAAATATATATGTATAACGATTTGTAGTGCGATTCAGTTACTTATTTTAACGATTTTCGCATCATTATATTTGGTAATTTAACGACAATAATTTTTGTGTTGTTAGTTTTATCGACAAAAGCTTATTTTGTATATATTATTTTTACTATGATTATGATTTCGCTTTGTTAAAATTTAATTTACAAAAAATTTTATTAAAATAAAATACATATAAAAATCAACTTGTCTACTCGTTAAAAACTTTGTAGTGAATCACTTAACCGTAGCAGCAAACGACGATAAATATAACGATAATCGAATCGTTGAAAGTTAATGTATCGCATGTTTTGGTTTTCTAGCGAATCTTAATCGTTTTTAAATAAAAAGCGTTTGATCAAATAATCAAAAAAAAAAACAAAAAAATTATACATACAAATAAAAAATTTTTATAACATGGTAGAAAAGTATGTATTGGCTTCTCTGGCAACAGCAAATCTCTTTAAAGGAAATTATTCGTTGAGAAATCAGCTCAATTGAACCAAGTTTACTGCATCGTGTGAAGCAAACAAAACACAAGGGTCCGTTTTGAACAGTGTGTTTAACCTTATTTTTATTTAAATGCAATTAATTATTAAAAATTTGTAACTTTTCTACTTCTGTCAACTTCTGGAAATTTGAATTATGACATGGTAAGTTAAGTATGTATTGGTTATTTTAGCAACATCAAATCTTAATCGATTAAAAAAAGGTTTAATTGATTAAGGGTATTAAGGTTGCACTTTTTTACCCACACTTTTTAGGAAAACCTTATTCCAACTCAAAAACTAAGAAATTATTAAATAAAACAATGAAAATAAGAGAATATTTGTATACAAATATTTAGTTAATATATAAAAATTTGTAACTATTTTACTTCTGTTAATTTAGCAATTAAATTATTCGTTGAGAAATCAGCTCAGTTGATCAAAATTTACTGCATCGTGTAAAGCAGAACAGAAGGCTCCGTTTTGAACAGTGTGTTTAACCTTTTTTTTATTTAAATGCAATTAATTAATAAAAATTTGTAACTTTTCTACTTCTGTCAATTTCTGGAAATTTGAAAGATGACATGGTAAGTAAAGTAGGTATTGGTTTCTGTAGCAACAGCTAATCTTAATCGACTAAAAATAAAGCGTTTTAACGATTAATGGGTATTAAGTTGCACTGTTTTAACCACACTTTTTAGGAAACCCCTATTCCAACTCAAAAACAAAAAAAAAATTAATACATAAGTAAAATAATGAAAATAAATGAATATTTGTATACAAATATTTAGTTAATAAATATAAATTTGTAACTTTTCTACTTCTGTCAACTTCTGGAAATTTGAATTATGACATGGTAAGTTAAGTATGTATTAGTTGTTTTAGCAACAGCAAATCTTAACCGATAAAAAATAAAAAGCATTTTATCGATTAATGGGTATTAAGGTTGCAATTTTTACCCACAATTTAAAAAAATTCAACTCAAAAAAAATATAATACATACAAATAAAAAATATACAGTGTGCGACAAAACATATGCACGAACTTCTGTTAAGTAGAATATGTCTCAAAAACAAAAGCTAAGACATTTGGATTTGAACCTATTTCTTTTTTTTTTATAAAGTTAATAACCTTAATTCAATAAAATATAAGAAAAACAAAGAAAATTCTTATAAAACTTAATAAAATTCATATTTTACAATAAAAAAACAGCTTTTTGTATGCGACAAAACATATGCACGTCTTTAGAAAACTCAAAAAAATAATAATATTTAGTTGAATAGCCATTATTTTTTAAAACTTCTTCACATCTTAGTGGCATGGACGCAATTAGGTTTGATTAAAATTTCTCCCGAAATTTCATTTCAAGCAACTTCCACTTGGCGGAAAAGTTCATCCCTATTTCTGCAATTATCACGGTTAATTTTACGATCTACAATATCCCATAGATTTTCTATGGGATTGAGATCTGGCGATTGCGTTGGCAATTTTAAAACATTTATTTTATTAACTGCAAACCACTCTTTGATGCATTTAGCCGTGTGTTTAGGATCGTTGTCATGTTGATACCTCAACTTAAGCAACATTTCCTCCTCTGCATGTAGTAGCATCCTTAGGATATCCTTGTAAACGAATCGATCTATTACATCATTTATTTTATGAATTGGTCCGATTCTATGTCCAGAAAAGCATCCCCAGACCAATACATTTCCTCCTCCATGTTTTACCGTACCTTTGGTTGTCCTTTTGGTCTACGTACCAGCCTAAATCCGTCAGAACTTTTAATATTGAACTTAGACTCATCAGAGAAGAGTACGGTTTTCCATTGGGTTGTGCTCCAGTTGATGTGCTCCTTTGCAAATTCGATTCTGGCTAATCTATTTTTGGCAGAAATAAATGTTTTTTTTGCACTTCTATATGATTTTAATCCACTTTTAACAGATCGTCTTTGGATGGATCTAATAGAGGCATTTAAGTTTAACTGACTTGCAATAGATCTTGCTAAGATAAATGGATCCTTTTTTAATAAGCGCACTATTAGGTCTGTCTGCGTACTTTTCCAGTAGCAAATACTCAGTAATATTTTTTGGGAGAGTAAGACCAATTTTACTCTGTCGGCTAAAAATATATCAAAAAGTACGCAGACAGTATCCAGTAAAATCTTGCAAGAAAACAGCTGAACGGTGTGTAAACAATTCAAATAGCAAAGCAAAAGAATTTTAGCATATGTGTACGCGGTAAATTATTTGTATATTTGGACATTTCTGGCATTAGTAAAATGTTATGTTTATTATAATTTGTTATAAACGTTAAAAATCAACACAATTCTAACTATTGTTAAATTTCAATGTTTATTTTCGTTTCACAAAAATTATTTCATTCAATTAGTAAATAAAAACAGCTGTTCAAACTAGTTGCAAAATCTTACAAGAAGAAATTTCTCCAGTAACATTTTGCAAGTTCTCTTACTTCCAACTGTCAAAAAATATTCTTTTTGGCTCTCTCGCTGCAAGAGATTTGGAGTACGCAGACAACATTTTGCAAGATTTTTTAACATTTTGTACAAAATAATGCAAAATATGTGTACGCAGACAGACCTATTGCCTGGTCGTCCCGTTTGCTGGTTTTTTGGGGTCTACCACCTCTGTGTACGGTTGCCAACGATCCTGATTACCGGAAACGGCTTACAATGCGAGAAATAACACCGTGGTTAATTCCAAATTTATTTGCTGTAAGCCATTCTTTTATTAAAATATTGCAAACTATGACCGATGACTTTAAAAGAATATAATTAATAATAATAAAAATAATAAACACGTGCAAAATGTTTCAAATTATTCCGTTAAAATTTAAAAAATTGTGCATCTCATTTAACGGTTCTTTTTGTTGGTAATTTGTTAGAAAAAATGAAGCGGTTTTGTATAATTATAAAATTTTTTTCTTTGTTTTTGTCTTGTGTTAGTAAGCGGACTCTATTATCATTACAAAAAAATAATACAAGTAAAAATACGAATGAAATTTTCTATATTATAAAGATATCTGATTGTAAGTACAATCTCGTGCATATGTTTTGTCGCATACTGTATATGTATAATTACATGGTAAGTAAAGTATGTATTGGCTTTTCTGGCAACAGCGAATCTCTTAAAAGGAAATTATTCGTCAAGAAATCAGCTCGATTTTAGGAGCTCTTCTATTTGTTATACACATACATAAATAAATGATATCGAAACAGTTTTGGCTAAAGCTAAATTTACACTACCTAAGTTCTCATCTGAGTTGAGTGTCAAAAAAATAAGTTTAAATTATTATGAGTGTCAAAAAACAATTTAAAAACCTTATTTTTAGTATTACATTACATCTAAAAAATTATAATAAGTCCGCTAATTCTAAAAGTGGTTAAAGTGGTACAAAGTGTATGGCAATACAACAACCAGCATTTAATCCGGTAACTTTTAAAAACTTAAATTTAAAACTCAGACGTTAAATTATTTGAAAATAGAAAACGTTCTATTTTCAACTGAGGTTAGACAAAAATATTAACAAATGAAAATAGACATGTATTACACTATACAAATAAGTCACAGTTGTGAAACTCAGATGACAACTCAGGTAGTGTAAATATAGGTATGTAGCTTAAGAGTGAATAGTACTTTACGCCGATGATACTCTGAAATTTACGGAATCTAAAATGAGTTTAAATGTTATGAAAAACTGAAATTGATTATGAACAGAAACACCAAATGGCTTAATAAAGATCGAGCGCTGGACACTGCCGAACACAGATCCAAGTTCCCGCCACAAAAACAAAAAATATTAAGGTTAATAATGAGTGTACTAATGTAGACACATAACTTTGCATGTTAGTAAAACCCAGAGGTAAAATTCATGTGGCTCACAGCCGGCCAAGAGCCACCGCCGATTTAATATTTATCTCGAAGTCGCCGCCGGTTAGAGCGGAAAAATATATTTCTGATAAAAAATAATTATTTTTACTAAAAAAATATAAATGAATAAATTTAAAAGCTTTCTGTTAAAACAATCAAGTTTAATATTATCAAATTGGTGTGCTTATCTTGACTATTCAATGTTTTCTTTGCCTATTTTTTTCCCGTAAATATTTGGAAATTATTCTTACTTACGGCCCTTGATATTACTATTTGTTTTTTTTTTATTAAATTAAGCGGTGAAATGTGTTTTGAAATACCAGATGAATCTGTAAATAGACCTTTTCTAAACGGGATGTTGTGTTAGCGAAAAGCAAAGCATCATGAATCGTTTAATCATATAAGAACAACTCTTTGTTTACGATAGCAGAGCGGCTGCTGAATCATATTTAATATGAATTATTTACTTTATATGCCTAGATAATTACAATTTCTTCTTTGTTTTTTTTTGTTAATCAGCTTTTTTTAGTATTGTTAACAAAATATTTTAAAATACCCGCCGCCGCCGCAACATGAGTTCGGTTTAGTTTGGGTTTTGGCGAACAATAGAAATTTGACCGAAGGTTGGCTTAATGTTAGGTACGGTTACAAAAATGTTCGGTCAGGTTTTAAATTATAGTTTTGACGTACAACCTCTAAGTAAATCAAACTTTGCAAGACTATATAGTTGTTGATGCACTTTTGATGTTGCAATGTTATATAAAGTTTTAAAGCTTTATGTGACATTCATTTTCGTTTAAACTTTCAAAAAGAAATACAATGACCTCTAAAACACAAATAAAGTGAAAGTTTCAAACAAGAAAAATAAAACGAAACAAAAAATGCAGCCATAGTAAATATCTGTACTTCAATTATACAGCTAATAAATTTTTGTTTAATAAAAGTAAAGTTTAATACTTAATAAAGTAATAAGTATTTAAATATGTAGCAGTTATACCTATCAAAATATAATAGATGTATCGAGCTATAACCGCCAAAAAGGCTGAAGCGCCAAAAAGACAATTTTACAGGAGAAGGTTTTTTTAAATATCTTTGGATAATTATTAAGGATTACGGTGAAATTCAGTTTGTCAGCATTACGTCTTCTGTGCATCGTAACACACATAACTTATTTTGTGTATCTCAAATTTAATGGATATTTATGGCGCTTAAGTCTTTTTTTGCTGTCACTCTGAATAAGTCATTACCAATGTAGTGGCGCTTAAGCCTTTTTAAATTTATTAAAACACAACTTTTAGTTTCATGTTTTCTATTTTTCAAATTGTTTTTGTGTGAAAAATTAAACTTATCGATAAATTAATCTTAAATTCACTGGTTTTAATAAACAACTTAAATGTAGTTTTATAATTTTTTTTCTTTTTTCAAATCAATAGAAAATTACTTAAGAATTCGGAATGAAAGTATAAAAAAGTTTTAATAGAAATAAGTTTGAATTAAATATTAAATGTCATCTTGATCAGTCTCAGGTAGCGTATCAATAATAGTTTCATCGCATTTCAAATTTAAAAATTCCTTATGAAATTTGACGGGAAGTATGTTTTTTTCACAAAGTGTTTTTAAATCTTTGTATTTTTTTGAAGAAATTTTTAAAGAATCATTATATTTATAAACGTTGAGGACCTTCTTCTACTAACATAGCGTTACGTCTTGTTCTTGCAATTGAATTGAGATCATATTCTTTAATTTTGGAATCATCAAAATATCCATACTTAAGTTTTATTAAAGAACTATTTTTACTAAAAAAGGCAGAACGTAATGTGGGAAAGCTTATTTTTGTTGAAGTGGGTAACATAGCTTGGGAAAACGTTTTCCAATCTTTAAAATCAGAATTATTCATTAAAACGCATTTATAATTTTCAGGATTAATCCTTGCGTTTGAAATAATAGTAAACCATTCACTAGGGGCCCAAATAGTTTTATCGCAAGTAAATGACTCAATAGTACTGTGTATAGAATCTACAGGCATCATAGTATGTCCAGGAAGCAAATACGTGATTTTGATGTTGGTTATAGAATTTGAAATTGAAAGAAAATATGCTAGAGTGGCCAGCATAGATTTGTTTCGATTTTGACCAGCACAACTGTCACAGTATAGATTTATTGAAGAGTGTGTTCCTCTTTCGTCCACAATAAGGTTGAACACTAGTCCACAGATAAGGTTGAACACTAGTATCACGTTGTTGCTTATTTTGTATTCTTTTTGGTATTTTTCTTTGTTTTTTATAGCCCCGTTTACCCACACACGTCTCCTCCTCAATCTCAGATTCTATGGTTACTGTCTCTGAAAATTCCGAGCTGGATTGTATTGGCGAACGATGTTTTTCTTCAGAAGATTCAGTATCACTATATGAAACGAGACCATTTTTTAATAAACTCTAAAAAGAAGATTTTCATTACCAGATAATTATTTAAAATTAATAGAAGTTTTATGTTTTAAAATTTAAAGACTCACCACTTGTTGCCATATATCCATATTAAAAATACTTTGATAAAAAACGTAAAATTTTGCGATTTTGGTAGTAATAGCAATTAATTTGTAAAAGCGAATAAAGACTGAAGTGACACTCGCGGTAACAAAAAAAGTAAACAAACAGAGAATTGCACTTAAGTCTGAATTGTTTTTCATATAAAATCATAACGGTAAAATTTACAGCTTTGATATTTTTTGAGATGATGCAGATAATCATAAACAATTAATTTCAATAATAAAACGAAAAACGAAACTTATGTCGCTACAGACCTTTTGGCGGTTATGGCTCGGTATGTATGTTATTCTTTGATCCACATTTTAACTACATCACAAAAAATGTTAGTACATGTTTTCGGACTTTTAGTAATTACAATGCGGTTATTAAAATTTATGTGCTGTTTATAGAACACCAAAGGCAAAACGTTACAATAACAAAACACACAAAAAACGTCCAAGGCGTTTTGCCTTTCGTGCTCTATAAACATCACATTACTTAAAAAACAAATCGTAAGTAAGTTATCTTGCTTTTAATAGATAAAACAATTTTGACAATTTCCAAAGGTTGTTCAGGAATTGATCCCAATTCTCTTTGTTTATTTATAGGGTTTGTTATATGCATTTCATTGGAATTCCTGAACAACCTTTGGAAATATAACAAATACAACAAGATTTTGTTTTCAGTATCCCTTACAATACATTTAGTGGTAAACAATGGTTATTCAAATGTAAAAGGGAAAAATAAAATCAAAACAGCTCATGGCGAAAAATGGTTTGTTGGGTTCTTAAAAAACTCTTTAACGTTTTGGTTTGTTTATTGTAATTCTTAATAAGTTTATTGAGGTAGAAACTATTTCATGAGGTTTTTTAAGAATTTGGTTGAAGTCTACTGATGATTTGGTGTAAGACCAATGAAATGCATATAGACAAACTTAACCTACAACAAACCCTATAATTAACCACTTTGTTTTAAATAAAAGCGGGCTTTCCTAAAATCTCAATGCAAAAATTGACTAAATAATATTTTTGTAAGGAAATCTTTCAGCTGATTTTATCAGGTTAAACATGAACATCAATGCTTTTCAAGTAAGATGTTTGTTTTTTTTCTTTGCCTTCACTTTGTTTGCTGGGAATAAATTGAAATACATACATTTGTATGTACATATGTATGTATATACATACATATGTATGCATTTATGTGTTTAAATACCACAATTAAAATGAATTGAATGACATTGGAAACTTTTAATAAATTTTTAACTAAATTAAAACATAGCTACGAAAAATGAATTCTCTATTAAAAAAAAATATTGTAAAGTATATAAAACACACGAGCACATGTGTTAAAAAATTTATTGCAAAAAACTGGTTTAATAAATGAAAGAAAAAAATAAATGAAAATGTATTTAGGCAAGAGGTATACCCATTTTATATTGATTGCAAATGCATATGTATATGTAGTATACGCCACGTTTATATTAAACCTAAATAATAAATTTAAACAAAATTAAAACAGGTAAAAAAGTCAAAGTCGGTAAAGCTATTTCATACCATACTCTACATCATAATTTGTTTTAAATTAGAAACCACCGAATGCACAGAGTGTACGCAAGATAAGGTGACCTTCGTGAGTGAGGTTAAATCGATTTTCGGCTAAGCGCCTACCCAGGGGGTACGGTCAACATTGTTTCAATTTTTATAAAATTCGGTTGGCTAATTTCTATTTTAAAAAAACTTGCGCATGTAATAATATATTTTTAAGGCTCTTCTTACGGAGCAGGTCAGTGCATGTATAATGGAACGCGGGACACCAAATTTTTTACTGGCACCTAATACTGAAATCGAGCCTTTTCTTACTTCACAAAGATAACTTTTTAATGCCTCTTCAGAATATTTGTGTATGGGCCTTTTTCCCGATCGGTTCATATTGAAAATTCTAAAATGCTAAATAAAATAATCTCTGCTTGATCTTAAAATGTTACACTTTTTAGACAAGTTAATACTGCTGCCAACTTTAGGACGTCCTAGCTTTTATATTCTGCACATCATGCGTTACTCAATAAAAACTGTGCCGAATATTGGGTAAACTAAATCTAAAACTAATTTATTAACAACTGTTAAAGAGAGAAGTTAGTAACAACAATTTTTTTCAAATTTGAGCTTATTTTGAAAAAAAAAAAAAAAAAAAACTAGTTTACCTGAAGTCGGCACTACTATGCCGACTTTAGAAAATCATAGAAATTTTAGTTCCCAATGTCGGCAGCCATTAAAATAAGCCAACAAATAATTTTTTATAAAAAATTTTACGAAAGGAGCAAACTTTAAACAAAATTTTACCTTAAAAACCCACTTTGTTGGAAATATTATTAAAATTTATAGGATTACTTGCTTGTTTTTGTTGACCTTATCACTAAAAAATTACAGAAAAAACGCACACTACTACACCTGTTTAAATACTGTCACTGAATGAGGATCAAAATACTGAACTCACCTATGTTTTTAGGTTACATAAAGAGAAATGAGTGTATGTTTAATGTAAGTTTAAGTGCATTTTTGTATAAAACTCCGGTTGTTGTTGAGCTTTTAATAAAAAAGTGCCGACTATTGGTGCATGCCGAACTTAGAAGCCTTTACCCTATATCGTCAATTTCTAGTTATACATAAATATGCATATGTTCTTTATTAACAATATGCGCATATGTTAAAAAGAGAGATGGGAAATCACACCTTCATTTAATTACTTGCTAAAGACTTTGTTCTACGCGTTGATGGATATTTTAATCGGTATGTCACGTTCTTGGAGCGGTGAGGTTTACGTCAAATTGTATGGAAAAAAATGTCATGCCGGTATTCTGTTGCATCATTAAAACAGGTTTAATATTTTGTATTAAAAATCTGACTTGTTTTTGATTAATTAATTTTGTCGTGGTTTCTACTGTTGTATTTAAAGAAAATTAAACAAAACAATACTTTTTGAATTTTAATTTATTATTGATAGGGCTTTTTAAACCATTTCTATATTTTACATCAATAGTGCTAAATGCAGAATTGAGCCCGTAGCAAATAGGCAGCTTATAAATCGGTTAAAAATTCAATATGTAAATTTCCTTAAATTACATAAAAACAGTGCTGCACCAAAATCCAATAATTTGTACATTATTAAAAGAGTCAAGAATTAGTTTGGCATTTTGCAAAAGAAATAACATTTTAATTTAATATTTTTTTAAAAAAATTGAAGATGTAGGAAAAATGTACTTTACATTATAAATATTTGTATGTGTGTGAAGATAAATATGCCGAGTTAAGGTTAAATTATATGTACCTTACCATAACCATAACCGTTGCCTTAACAACCAAAACTCAAGCTTAAATTGAATGTGACTTACCAAACGCAATAACCATAACCGACGGTTATTAACCGTTGCGATAAAAACCAAATCTCAATTGGTACCTATGGTTATGGCGTAATGTTAAGTTACATATGGGCATTTCCATGTCATCGTACGTGACATTTGTACGCCTACAAAGTGGTGTAGATTTTGCAAAAAGAGTGGTAACTGAAAAATTGTTTCGTCAATATGTTACATTTAGAGGGTACTATAATCTAAAAAAAAATCATGACTTTGAAAACCTTGCCGGCCAAAATATCGGTCGAAAAAGGCGCATATCGTACGTGACAAAAAAAGGAAGTGATGTCGAGGTGCATGCACATATATACGAAAATCTGCGAATTGTAAAAGTTTTTTTCCTTTCTTTAAGTTCTTTCACCAAGCCAAATATTTTTCCTTGATAATCCATCATTTTTAAATACAAAAAGATTTTTAGATGATTTTGTTACGAACAAATCTCAATATCGTTCGTGACATACCGTATGTGACAGATTTTTCTCTTATAGTATTTGTCTGAAAAAAATAGGTTTTTTTAATATATGTATACATAACAAATTTAAAAAGAATTAAAAAATGTTTATTCGGTGATAATAGCAATAAAAACAATAAAAGGTTATTTTCATTTCTTACCATACACTATGTACTTGGGCGCTGGCACTTAATTATTAAATTTTAATTTTTTCTCTTACTGAATACGCAGTTTGAGACACATTTATATACTGACTATCATGATAAGTAAACGAATAAAGTTTTCTTATTTTTGGGATGGGCTGGACATTTTGCCATTTTTCATGGAGATGAGCAGAAAACCCTTCAATCTCTTCGGTAGCAACCTAAAACAAATTAACTCCTTCCACATATTTATGAGCACATTCATAAAATGAGAAAGCATTTGGCAAGATTAATTTATTTGCTTTTACAATTTGCCAGACCTTTCTTTTAACAGTAGCACCTACTCCATCAACTGCACCTTTACCATGGGATGTGGCAAAGAAGTTCCATTCTAAATGTTGGCAGCTAAATTTGTTTACAAAAGAGGGAATACTTTTTAAAATGAATTTGTTTTTAAATCGAGCGCTACTCCAATCAGAAAATATGTATATAGACGATATATCTTCATATTGTTCGCTTATTTCAAGCATAGTTTTTGTAATAAAATAGTAAACATCAAACTTATTGTGTGTTAATTCGTCGTTAATTATTTTTTTGTCTTTTTTGGCTGCATCTGCGAACTTTTTTCGATAGATATGCTGTCTTTCAGCCTCCTTTTTCCGGTATTTCTTTATTTGTTCTTCGTTTTTCTTCAAGTCCTCCCTCCATTACTTTGTAGTCTCATAGCTATTTTTACCCATCTTAATAAAATATTTATATTTATAAAGGAATTTGAAAGTATTAAATTGAATTGTGTTACTTACAATATCGTATGCTACAAACTTTGAAAGACTATAAAATTTTTATTGCATCAAATTTAAAAAAAAAATCGATCAATATTTGTTTGCGAGATTTATCTTGCTTTGAGCTTTTATTTTTAAATACTTGCGACCGGTCGAATTCAAATGATGACGACAAATAACGTTTTTGCATTACGTACGTGACATTAGAATATCATTCAAAGCAATCTTTAAAAAATACCGCTATTCGAACTCTAAATTTTTAATTTCATAATGGAACTTGGCCACTGATGTTGTAACATTATTTTTAAAGTATAATTGGAATATTACAATTACCTAAATTTAGCCACTAGTTAAGACAAAATAGTTAATTTCAATTTCTGGAAATTGATCAAAGAGATTACCAGTTTAATCTGCTATTTTTGCTCTTTTAAAATTATAATTAGCTATAAATACTTTTACATAATAAAATTTAAGTGCTTTATTGCTCTTTGGTATATTTAAAAAAAAGTTGCGATGACTTTTATTTTTCCAGCCGTGGTTGACATATTCATGGAAATGCCCATATAATCAAATAGTGTTGCACATAAGTTTAGTTCGAACAGCTGTTTACGATGGTATGGTTAAGTCACGTATAAATGAACCTTTAAATGTTTTTGACGTAACGACTTAATACGAGAAAAACATTTTATTTTTTTAGTTTTATTTATTTTGTCCATTTTCAACATACTTTTTCCTGTGATAATAGTTTTTTCGCGCTAATGTAAAAAAATTCAAGCTGTTAAGCCGCCGACGCTGAAAATTTTTCCTATTTAGCCGCCGATAATTTTAATTGATCGGCTTGTTTTTCTGGTACACGTTTTATTTTTTTTACATGTATTATAAATAAAAACTTACCATCAGCTGGTTGCTGGAAATTAACGTATGCATAGCCCAAAGAGCGACGAGTCATTACGTCCCGACAGACTCGAATAGAAAGGACTGGACCAGCATCAGAGAATTTCTCGAAAAGTCCAGCTTCATTAATATCCTGATGCAAATCTCCAACGTAAAGAGAAGCCATTTGATAGTTAGGTCCACCGGAGTTCATTTTTATACCAAAATTTACTTTATTTAAAAAAGAAAATCTAGACTTGTCTTATTAATCTGGGCAACCAAGAAAATATTTTTCGCAAGTATAAAAATCTACACAAAGGAAAACCTCAAAAGAAACTGCAAAGAAAAGTAAAAATAAAGCAAATGGATATTAAATTGATATACATATATTTACACTTAACCAATAATATATAAACCCTCTTCCCAGATATAATAGTTATTTACGGCATAAGATATAGCAATCCTTAAAACAAGAGGACTTCATTCTTATTTTTATCCATGGGAAATTATCAGGTGAACGCATCACCGAAAGCATTTTCGACTCTTACTTTTTCCTACGAGTTGGACAATACGGTTCAAATTATTTTCCCTCCGTGTTGACAAACACAATATATATATAAAAAAAAAAGGAAGTCAAAAACTCTGTGCGATGCGTTCACCTGATAATTAATTTCACAATGTTTTTATTGGAAAGATTACAGCAGAACTTTCGAGACAAAAAAAACCCATGATAGAATTATTTGTATCATAAAAAAACCCAAAGAACTTTACAGCAATTATTGGTTATTAAGCCTATATTTTGTTTTTAATTGTAAAATGTTGAAAAAAATTTTTAATTTTTAATAGTGATTAATACATAATAAATTTACTTAAATAATACATGAGGTTTTTTGCTGTCAATGGAACTTTCCAATAAAAAGAAGTCTTTCCCTTTTTGTTACATTGAAGTCTTTATGCATCTATTTCACTCATTCGTTTTTTAAAGTGCCACACCACGTTTTCTTTTTAATACATGATATTTTGTACTTATTCTTTAGACTAAATTTACTTACGTTTTTTTTCACTTTTTCCGATTTTTGCTACTTTTTACAATTTTTTTTGGAATATTTTTTAATTTTTATATTTTTTTTGTTTTTTTTTTTAGTTTTTTATTTTCACAAATGTATGTGATAAGCCGTGTTCTTTAACTCACGACCTCTCACCAAAACGGACTCGACTCGTTTAAATGTCGATTATAAATGAAAGAGAAAAGTGATGTGGATTTCAAATAAAGAAAATACGAATAATGTGACGCTGCCAGACTATTTTTGAAACTTTTAGATAGAAATCCACAACACGTGTAAGCACATTTATGACTGTCGCTTTTTTAATTTTACATCTTGAGTCAAATCGATACCTAGACAAATGTATCGTTAATGCTGCAATATTGATGTACTTATTGCGTTTTTCTCAAGAAGCCATTTTGAAGCGTTTGAAGTTTTTGAACTGCAGCATTTTCTCTTCAAACTTAAAAAAAAGAAACAATTTATATATAAAATTTATATACAGTATATGTCAAATTATAACCAATAATTCTGCGTCGTTAACTCCATGAAAGCATTTTTTGGATTATGACGTTTTTTTAGCAAATGAGCGATATGTTTACGTTTTTAATTTTATAACAGCCGCGTATATCGCGAGAACATAAAAAATGCGTGTTAGGGACAACATTCAGTTGTATTCAAAATAAGTAAGTTTTTTGATTGGTTTTTGCTACAGACACTTAACTTGTGTCTATCATTAAAAATAGTCGACAAAAGTGGTGACATAGAGGCACTTGTTCCCACAATTTCTTCAGGGTATGAACTACTTCTTTTCAAACTATATACATATGTACATATTTATATTTTAAAATTTTTTTTATTTCCTACATTTAAACATTCTGGAGAGTTGTTTAGATAGTCCTTTAAAAACAAAATGCCTTGCAAGGTTTCTGTTACCAGCCAATTTTTAGTTTTGGTCTTATGAAGATAAATTTGGCAAAATATTTTTCAACAATAGCAAATGAGTTTGATAAAGTCAATTGAAATAATCGGTGCATTGGTTTATTTCATATTACATATATGTATTATTTAATACTTAACCAATGTTGAGCTAAACAAGGTGGAAGCGTTAAAGTGGTCTCAGGCGATATGTATTTTACACATGACTTGCCACTTCTGCAATCCATATATATTTGCGTATGCTGTCAAAATTGTCATTTGACAGACGGTTTATAATTTTTCCTTTCACACGTACATACATATGTAATTACATCTTACATAACCTCCAAACCAAAATAAACAACTTACTTTTCCTTGTTGTTATTCTAAAAACAGCTGATGACACATGCTTTGTCAGGTGAAAAATAGAGCACGCTCTAATTACACATTTGTCATATAACATTTACATATGTATTTGACAAATGCAATGTTTAAAGGCGTTCACACGGCATATATCAATTTCGCACTGCAAAATTTGACAAATTATGTGTAAAATACATATCGTGTGAAAGCACTTTTAGTAATACAAACACAACACCAACAACCATATGGAATTTTACATTGTAACGCTGCGGCTATAAGTTGATCACACATATTGTTTGTCAAATTCATTCGAATTGATGGTTGTGACAAAGGTATATTTAACAAAATTTATTATATAAACAAAATTTAGCAAAATATATGCCAATTTTTTACAGGAAGTTGTTTCGGTAGAGACGAGGACATCATCTTCTTCCGCCATGGCTGTGATGTTGGCTGCATGCAATGGCGGAATAAGAAGGTTACCTCGTCCCTAAAACAACAACTTTCTGTAGAAATGTAATGTATTTTGTAGCTGCTCAATTCCAGCTTAGTTGTCAAAAATGTTGCGAGCACACATACACACAATATACACAACTATTAAGTTCATTCGTTTACTCAAAGTTTTTAAAAATTTTTGAATATTTTTACTGGATTGCGTTCGTTTACACAAAATCAAGAAAATGAGAACACAAATTGAGAGCGCAAAGTGACAGTTGTCTTACTGAGTATTTAAAAATTTTTACTAGACAAAATTTTACTAGAAAAAATTACTAGTAAAATAAAACATAAGTTTTCTGATGTAAACAAAAAAAGTGAAAAAAAAACAATCAGCTAACAAATTGAATAACGAGAAAAATTAAAGTGGTTTAAAAGGTAATTTAATGTTCACAGGCGAAACAATGGAACAGCTAAGAGATATAGCTAGTACTTTAAGTTTAGGGGAAAGAGTATAAATGTAACCAGACATGGCTATGTTTTGCAAAATGCAGTATTGTATCTAATAGAATCGCCATCTGAAAGCGAAGATGAAGAAGATATAATTTTGTTTAAAATGTTAAAATAAAATTAAGATTTTTTTCACCCTATCTTGTGTTTGAGAAAGGAAAGAGTATACGCAATTCTGTTAAAAGCTACTTCCATGACACGGTCCCGACGGATGTTTAGTTCCGAACTTATTTAAGTATATCCAAATCAATTTTATTGCGTTTTTTTCTTCTTAATATTTACTTTTTTTAAGTTGAAAAAGTGCTGAATACTTGGGTACTCGGTGCAAAAAGTTTAGAGCATTTTTTCGAGTAATCAAGTAATTGCAATATATTTTAACCTATCAGCTGAGTAGGTAAACTTTGTTAAAACTTTCCGTTCGCGTCCTTTTTACTTCAAATATTTTAAGTGAGAGAAATTTCGTAAAATTACTCAGTTTTTGCCGAGTTACTGGACTTTACTGGAAAAGTAAACGAATGAACCTAATATATGTAAAAACATACACACACCATGGTGGAATAAGAAGGTGGAAACGTCCCTAAAGGCGGTGGCACAATGAATCCGTCATCCGTCATACGTCGCCTTTTTTAACTGACAGCTAAGTTAAATAACATGGTTTCTTATGAACAATGTCACATTCAGTACGTCTCCTTCAACGCAACGTAGTAAAGTTGGGCAACTTTTAACTTTCAACGTACGTCAAGTACTTTGACAAGTTGCATGGTGAAATTATGTGTACAAGGTGGTGTTACGAACACAACTGATCGACTTTTTTCATGCATAAATCGAGGCTGCGTAGTCAAAGTTATTTACTTTTACATATCATTTTTTGGATAACTGAGCCAACGAAAACTACAACAAAAACAATAATTATAATAACCAAATTTTGTTGTAGAACCACCACCACCTGCTAATTTAACATCCGATTACAAAGGATTCTATGTGACAACCTCTTGCGTTGTTACGTTAACGTCAGTTAAAAAAGGCGACGTATGACGTATGACGGATTCATTGTGCCACCGCCTTAAAACAACAACTTCCTGTAAAATTTCGGCATGTATTTTGTTGTTGCTAATTCCAGCTTGGTTGCCGAAAATGTAGCGAACACACATACAAACAGTGTACACAGCCACATGGTGGAATAAGAAGGTGGGAACGTCCCTAAAACAACAACTTCCTGCAAAATTTCAGCATGTATTTTGTTGTTGCTAATTCCAGCTTGGTTATCGAAAATGTAGCGAACACACATACGTACAGTATACACAACCATTGTATAACATAAACAAGTGTCCAGGCTAAGTTAGAAATCATATGGCGGAAATAGAAGTCAGCTGATCAGTTATTCCCACCTTGTTGAATATACCTTGAATTCCATTTTAAGAAAGAGCAATGAATGCGGTTTCATGTCTGAAACGATTGGGCAAAATCACAGCATAAAAAAAATTGTCTCGAAAATTATAAAAGTAAAATAAATAAATAATTAAATTAACAATTTAACAGGTTAATGCAAACGTAGCAAATGCAGTAAAAGTATTTTTTATTACCTTCTTAGTATTAAATCTTTTTTTGTTTACCGATCTAATGGGGGTACCGAAGCGGGCCGGGATATCTAGCCTACAATAATATAGCAATTCCATTATGAGAAAAAGGTGTTTTATGTTTGTCTCACAAGATCAAGCAAAATAAAATCGTTTGAAAATTATAAAAAAATATATATATAAAATCGTTAGAAAATTATAACAAAATAAGATAAATAATTAAAATTATAATCAAACAGATAATTTTAATTAGCTTCGTAGTTTAAATTAAAATTTTTTAATTTGTCGCTCAAAGGGTAGCCCCTGTTATACATACATAGCTGGTACCTATAAAATAAAACCTGTTAATCGGCATATTATTTATACACGTTTTTTTTAAAGGTTGTATTCAAACAATAAGTGCGTGGTATTCAAACAACAATATCAAGTTTGAACCACGGGAGACAAATCCACCCAAATAATCAAAATTTCTGTCTGTGGAAAGATGTTTGGCTCTTGTAAAAAAAATAAAGGACACAGGAAAAGTATCCCAGGACACGCCGATTTTTAGCCTCAATGGACCACCTCGTTCAAAAAGGTTACGGAAGCAACTATAATATCGTTTTCCGGAAAGAGTGGATAATGCTAAAAAAAACTAATATGGCAATATTTTATTATTGTTTATTGGAATTTTACAATATTTGAAAAAATTAGCCCATTTTTATGTTGAATGGTTAAGTTTTATTTAAAAAATACTTAATGTTTAATATAAGATCGAGATTGCTATAATATAGTTTAAAGCGTCGATTAGGCATTAATGACTTACCACCAGGGTTAATATTAAAATATTTCATTTGAATGCCCTTAACAAATGTTTAAAGTGTGTTAAAATAATGTATACAGTTTAAAAGTTCTACAATTTTATTTTAAACTAGCTTTCCCGGTCCCATAAGATCGGGTAATAAAAAAATTTTAATTCATACTTAGAAGTTAATTAAAAACAACAAATTTTTTTATTTCTCTTCTATTTACATTTATCTGTTTCATTGTTTGCTTTATTATACATACATAAATACATATGATCCGTTTATTTTGTAAGACACTTTTTTTGAAGTCGAGATATTTAAAGATATAAAAAGATACCGTTCAATTGGATTTATTTAGTGTTGCCATTAACTCGATTTCTTTGAAAAAGTGGCTTATGTCACTTTCAAAATAAACGGCTCAAATATTGTTTTACTTTTTTATAATATTCAAACCATTTTTTATGCTGTTATTTTGCCTGATCGTGCGACACAGACAAAAAACTGGAGGCCAATTACTGCATTCGATTCGAAACAAAGTATAACAAAATCTTAATAGAATTCCTATATTAAAAGCATTGAAAACCTGATCGATCGAGTGGAATTTCAATTCGAATCGAATGTCGTAATTAGCCCCCTGCATTCACTGCTTTTTTTTTATATGTACCACTTCTTAAGAAAACAAATTTTGTATGGGGGTCTGTCTGTACCTCTTCCCCTGCTTCGATCCTAAAAACATTTAGGTCCAATAAGAGAATGTGCAATAAAACAAAATAAAATCCTAATCGTTTTTAGTAATAAATATATCACCTAAAGTTCATTTAATTTGTACGAGAGGTAGGTACTACGTCTTTTTCAAGAAAAAAAAATTAAATACAGCCTATGTCCGTTCAAGAGGCAAAAAAATATTGGTTAACAAAACATCCAAATCGGATAAGCAGTTCCGAAGAAAAATCAAAAACAAATTTCCTCCTAATTGCGTTAGTATAGATAAACAGTGTAAAAAAATGGCTGCCTCCCTACATATGTATGTACTGTTAAAGGTTGCAAATGACTTTCACACTTTAATTAATGCTTAAAATCTTAACGGGTATGTATATATGTATGTATGTATTTAGGGTGACCATTCGTACTGATTTCATCAGTACATGTACTGATTTAAAATTTGGTGTACTGATTAAAAAAGTATATACTGAAATGTACTGATTTTTAAAAAGAAGAAAAGGCTTGAACATTTTCCCAGCAGCAGAATGGATTTTGTGATATTGAAAAAAATTGCTAAAAAATTAATATTACACCATTTAAAATTGGTTAAAAAAAACACAATAATACTTGGAGTTATTTTTTTGAAAAGAAAGTTTAACTCTTACAAATTTGTTGTAAATAAAGATGTGTTTTTTACATAAGATTTTTACAAGAATACGAGTAGATTGACACCCAGGCATACGGATGGTCACGTTTTAATCAACCTTGAGTAGATCGCAATAGTTAAAGGTGGGTCTAAGCTTATACAAACTAAAAATAACGCTGTTCTTTTCTTGCAAAAAAATATAAAAAGCGTAGTGATTTCGAACCGGGAAAGAATGGTCAGCCTATATATACATATATAATGCTATCTCCATGATGAAAAAGGTTAAAATAGGAACAATAATATTTCTAAAGAAAAAAATTTATTTTTATACTTACATCTACATAAGTTTTCAGAGTTAATGATCAGGTTAACGCGCGCACATTAAATGATTTATGGTACAACAACACGAAAATTGCGTTTAAAAATTAAAAGTAAATAATTTGAATTTAAAGTTTAAGAGTCTATTAAAAATGATTAAATTGCAGTATGTGCTTAGCATTCGCGTTTTTTTAATACTTAGGAAAAATAATATTTTTGCACATCATCAAAATACACAAATAAATTCAAAAAGAACTGGGATGTAAAATTTAACGGACATTTTTGAGTTTCAAATAAACGATCAAAAAATATTTAAACTTTTTTTGGCTCGAAAGCAAAAAATATTTTATTGTTTTTTTTACAAACGTACAGAACAAAATATATTAATTTTTCTTCAAAATTTTGATATTTTTTTAATGAAATTTTAAACTATGAATAATTGTTAAAATTTTCAAAGGTATTTTCAGGTATGGAAAAACTATTTCTTTTTTGATTTTCCCCGACCTTTGCCTCTTTTAGCAGCTTTCTTTTGGGCCCGCCTAAATTTACGCCAGTGTTTTTGTATGACACGAGCAGATCTATTCATCATAAAAAGTAAAATTTTTTGTTCGTGTTGATACTTTTCTTCTTCTTCCTTGAGACGAACGATTCTATCATATTCAGCCTCCTCTTTATTATATTCTATTAAAAAGTCTTCAAATAATTTCTTCTGTTGTTCGTACTCATTTTGGAGAGCCATATTTTCCTTGATTTTATCTTCCATAGTTTGATCGAACTTTTTAATAAGCGTTTGCAATTGCAGAAGCAACTTGTTTCTGGAAATATTATTAATGTTAAACATGCGTATATTTTTAGTATGTTTGTATGTACTTTTCGTCTCTCGCAGCTCTTTCTTGCTTTAAATTATCTTGCAAAAGCTTATTATAGCTTGTTTGGACACGTTCAAGTTCCACTTCTAGCTCCTTTTGCTTATCCACACTTAAGGCATTTATTTGCCGAATATTCCGAGTGGAGCGAACTCTTTAAAAAAATTATAAAAAAATTAATTTAAGTATACATTTTTTACTTAAAAAGTTTAATGTATTATGCAAGAATATAATTTTACTTAAAACAACTTCTTACATTTCTTGTTTAATCTTTATATTATTTTGGTATTTACAGGTGGCCAAGTCCTTCTCATATTTCTGTATGACACCCTCCTTAGCAGCTAATTTCCATTTCAAATTTACACGTTGACTTTTTAATAAATTCTGAAAAACTTTTTTCCAAATAGAACAAAAAGGAAGTTATAGTCGGCGAAGTCGGACCATATTATAACCTACACCACATTCGTATGGAT
This sequence comes from Melanophora roralis, assembly GCA_963583895.1. Taxonomy (NCBI): domain Eukaryota; kingdom Metazoa; phylum Arthropoda; class Insecta; order Diptera; family Rhinophoridae; genus Melanophora; species Melanophora roralis. The sequence goes on from OY757191.1 coordinate 25,758,452, forward strand.
CGATATTTGTATGGAGTAACTAGTTGGATGCATTAAGATAAAGATGTGTGCAAAATTTTGAGAAGGTGAAGTAATATTCGAGTTATTTATATCCCAAAATGCTTATTCCGGAAGGACATTATATGGGGGCTATATCGAGAAGACCGATCATATTTTTGTTTAGTACACTAGTGGAGGACATAAAATTAGACACACGTTCTGAAAATTTTGTGAAGTAACAGTAATAATTTATGTCCAATTTCATAAAAATATCTTTAAAATTGTGACATGTAGCGTGTTCACAAGAATATATGGACACCCAACCGGACGCACATGCTTTAATCGTCTCAGCAAGCGATTCGGAGTTGATCGGTATGCTTAAAGGTGTGTGTCAGACAATTATTTTTGGGCTTAACAAACATATACACAAACCCATAATACTCCTGCCACGTAGGTAATGTAGGTATAAGAAGAAATAAGGACTACAAGTTATAAACATACATATATACTTGCGTCCAGGGTACATTAATATAAGTATGTATTATTAAGGCGAATTCAAAAAGTTCGCCCTATGGTGGAATTATTATAAGTGATTGCAATTCGCAGGGCACACTCAACCAGGTAATATTAAGAGCCCAGCTGATTAAAATCAATTAGACATTTTCACGTTATAAAAATTGTGCTTTGGGCACATTCAACAAGGTAAACCCAAGGCGAATTCAAAAAAATCGCCCTCCTTATTTCCTTTTTGTGTTTGGACGGTAAAATGTCAGAAAAATTAAAAGTTTCATATAAAATAAAAGTTTTTTAACATAATAATGTTAAATCGATTTTAATCAGCTGGGCTCTTAATATTACCTGGTTGAATGTGCCTTGGCAATACGGAGATAATTTTGTGGTTAAATTCATTTTATATTTAATTTGACATTTGTAAATCAAAATAAAAGAGAGAATGTATGAAATTTTGACATAAGGCGAGTTTGAGCTGGCGAGCAATTTCTCTAATGGGGTCACATACATGTATACATAATTCCACCATGGTTCGCCCTCTGCATTTCCTTTTTGTGTTTGCGAAAGTGACTGTCAAAAAAATTAAAATTTTATACAAAACAAGGTACACTAATACAGGTTATGCAGGGCAAACTAATAGAGGGTGTTAAGAACCCAGCTGATTATGAATTCGTCTTGAAATTTTGTAAAAGTGATTGTCAGATTTATTAATTTTGTTTGAAATTTAAAATTTTTTTGACATTCACTTTCTCAAACACGAAAAGAAAATTTTGAATTCGTCTTGATACTACCTGTGTTGGTGGACCCTGATTTGAAATTAAAAATTTATTTGGCATTCGCATTTTTAAACACAAAAAGGAAAACTGTACCCTAAGGTGAGGGCACACTAAACAAGGTAGTATCAAGGCAAATTAAAAAAATTCGCCCTCTACATTTCCTTTTTGTGTTTGATCGGTAGAATGTTAGTAAAATTAAAAATTTCATACAAAATTGAATATTTGTAACATGAAAATGTCAAGTTTATTTTATTCAGCTGGACTCTTGATATTACCTGGTTGAGTGTGCCCTGCCTAAGGTAAAGTTCAAGGCACATTAAACAAGGTAAACTCAAGGCGAATTCAAAAAATTCGCCCTCTGCATTTCCTTTTCGTGCTTGAACGGTAGGATGTCAGAAAAAATTTTTTTACATTTACAAACACAAAAAGGAATGCAAAGGGCAAAGTTTTTGAATTCACCTTGATACTACCTGTATTAGTGTACCCTGATACAAAATTAATAAGTCTTACATTCACTTGCTCAGTTATGCATACTCAGCTGGGCTCTTAATATTGCCTGTATTAGTGTTTACTAAAAATTCCTAAAAAATTATTTTTATGGTTAACTTAGTCATACCTTTAATATTTTTCTTAAGGCTTTCATTTTCATGATAAATTTCATGAATTTGTTTCTCTTTGTTTAATTCTGAAATGGCGGATTTCTTCAAGCGCTGCTCCGTTATTTTTACAAGAAGTTGAAAACAATCTATTAGAGATCTATCATCTGAGCTTATGTCATCTAGCCAATCTTGAAAATATTCTAAAATACGGCAGTTCTCATGAAAGTAGTCAACAATTTTAATTAAAGTATAATTTAAATGCGGTGGTGCATCGATTTTTAAATCCTAAAAAAACATATGACCATTTTATTAAGTGAATTTCTTAAAGATACATATAAAAAATTAACCTTTTCTTTAATATATTTTTCTATTAGTCTTATACAGTTCTCATACTTGGATCCTTTTAAACGTTGTCTCACATTTGAAATGTCTTCAAAAATTCTTGGCAGTATAAGAGATATTTGAAGTTTGTCCAGTGAGTCCCGCATTATTCGCATAACACTATTAAATTGCGACTGACGTTCCAAGGACATTTCTTAAGTACATTCATTTTTAAGTGGAATATAAATTGTGATGCATATGTAAATATTATTTAAAATTGTTATTTACCTTCATTTTCATTTGGCCCAATAGTTTGTTTAATATTAATAGATTTTTTACCTTGTTTAAACATGTCTTTTGTTAATCGTGCATTATTTTTTCCAAAATTAAATTAATTTAGTTTATTGCAAAAGCATTTGAAAAAAATATTTGAAATATCAATATTGTGGTTGCCATGGTTGTCAAAGTCGGTGTAAAAAGCTAAATTGGTTTATTCGGCTGTGCTTAGTATTAAATACTCTATAAAAAACAATATAACTTTTCTTTTAAATGTATAACTATTTATTTTGTCGTTATAATGTGTATGCAGTTTTGTTTTCTTTAAAAAAAAATCGATTGTACATACATATGAACACCCTAATATCACCCACATCACATACATACATACATAATTGTACGTCTTGACGAGACAAATTCATGCCTAGACCAAGGCACATTCAACAAGGTAAACTCAAGGCGAATTCAAAAAATTCGCCCTCGCATTTCTTTTTTGTGTTTGAACGGTAGAATGACAGAAAAATTAAAAATTTCACATAAAATTAAATTTTTATAACGTGAAAATGTCAAATTCATTTTAATCAGCTGGGTTATTAATATTACCTGGGGCCAAATCGTCGCATTCGATTCGAATCGAAATTTTACTCGATCGATCGAGTTGTCAATGCCTTAAGTATAGGAATTCTAATAAGAATTTTTAAATTTCGATTCGAATCGAATGCGACGATTTGGCCCCTGGTTGAGTGTGCCCTGATCACACCCATTAATTTTTTTGTTTCTAGACGAGTAGGCTCTTTATTACCCTTTTTGTAGCTAAACAAAAAAATCATGCGTAAAATACTTTATCATGTTAATCGGCCCTTTGTCTACAAACAAAAATATCATGCATGAAAGATATCAAGTAAATTGGCCCTTAAACTCCATTCGACAGGTCTCGAACAAATTTGAATTTATTTTTGGTACTTTTTCAAAAAACTATGAATAAATTATTGGTACTTTTTTTTGGAAGTTTTGGACTTAAAGGGATAGAAAAACGGGTAAAAATTACATTATGCTTTATTATGAGATTATAGTTCAAAATACTATAGGGCTGCATACCGGGTAAAGGGCGAAAGTTAACAAGTAAGAGCGTTTATGCAGCTGTGCCGAATCTTATATACCCTTAACATTGGTCTTTTTATATTCCCAGCCATCTTATCTAGCCGAGCTATTTCATATTGCAAATATTGTAATGAAAATACTTTGTGCCGTGCTTAAAGTCGATAGCTATCCTAGTTTTTGAAAAAGACTTTACAAAATTTTAACGTTTGTATGTATAAAAGAAATACCATGTAGAAAAATATAGATCGAAAGTTTTAACAGTTTTCGACATTATTCGTATTAAAAGTTTAATAAAAGTTTTTTATTTGCACGGGGAGTTCCCCTACTCCTGCTCCTATCCAACTAATTTGTTTCCAAAATGTTGCATTATTACTTCTTGTAAAACATATAAAGTCTCTTTTATAGTTTCCAAGATATAATGTATCCAAAATTTTACAAACATTTTTCATTTGTGTAGGGGATACCCCTTCCTCTGTTCCAATTAAAATATTTTTTTTTCAAAAAGACCTACAGTCTTATTGTCCAATTACTTTTTGGAGAACATTTAAAATCGATAGCTGTTATAGTTTCAGAGATATAGCGTATCGAAAATTTTATAAGAATTGTTAATTTATATGGGGCTACCCCTTTCCCTGCTTTTCCAAAAATGTCTTATTCTTCAATTACTTTTTGTAGAACATTTGAGGTCGATAGCTGTTATAGTTTCAAGGATGAAATATTTCACAAAATTTGTGCAATTTTAGGGGAAATACCACTTCCCCTAATCCCATCTGAAAAATTGTTTTGCCTATTTTGGTCTCTATTTTCAAAGTATTCGTTGCAAGTTTTGTGGCAAGAGTGACTATATTTACTGAGATATACATATATGGAAACATGGAAGAATTTTTTCCTAAAAAATGGGTTTTTTGGGTTTTCGATTATATCTCGATTAATAGTGTACCGATTTTGCTGATTTTAAAAAGCGATTGTCTAAGGGATATTTCTGATTGTTTGATATTAAAACGTTTTCTGTGTGACTTTATTTGAGTCCGGAAACTAGATAATAATGAAACTGGAAAATGGATAGTAAAATTACAAACGGAATAACAAACTGATATATACCCTTATCACTATGTGAAGGGTATAAAAAGTGGAAAAAAAATACTTTCGCATTTTTGATACTTTTATTGGGACATACATACATACATATCGCTTACTCATTCAACATTTACAGCTCAAAATCCCTAGTATTTTTTTAAATATTCTTTTCAACTTAAAAAAAAACATAGTTCTTATCGTAAAACAAAGTAAATTAAAGAAGAAAAAACGTCTTACAATAAAGTTTACTTAAATTTATACAAAATTTTCGTGTTTGCTATGGATTTTATCTGGGAACAAGCTTAAGAAAAAAGAAATGATTCTAGTGAATTTTGTGTATGACTAGGGTTTTTTTCCTGGACTTTTTTGCTTCCCGGGAAAGAGGAAATCAAAAATTAATTTCCCGGGAATCCCGCTCTTCAAATAAGGAAAAATTTACAGGTTGTACTAATAAAAAACTTTTTATTTTTAAATAAAAAATGTATAAAAGTTAATACATACATATAAAAAACTTAAGAGTTCAAATAAGAAAAAAATAATAGAGATCAAAGTAAAGCTTAACAATTTAGTCCAGGGTACGCATAACCAGGTAATCAAGGCGAATTTATTAACTTTGCCCTCTGCATTTACTTTTTGTGTTTGAACGTGGAATCAAGGCCTTGGGTGAAATTTGAAAAAAAAATTAAAAATTTCGTACAAAAATATATGCACATTTGAAAAGTACGAATGTCAATTTTATTATAGTCAGCTGGGCTCTTGATATTACCTGTTTGACTGTACCCTGATTGCAATTATGAATAAATTTCAACCACTGTAGAATGACACCAGCGGTAAAGTCTTTTTTGTTTCATATTTACGCTCGTATTTATAATAATTATAGTATGCTTGTTAAGCGATTATTTGACAATTTGCATAGACATCTCTCAGATAAGCCCTTAATTACCATACTTTACTTTTTTTGAATATGGGGGTTAGTATATAATGTTTATAAACCAAAAAAAGGAAAAAGAAAAAAAAATTGTAAATATGCTACGAAAATACTTGAAGAGCGAGGTTTTATATGTCCCGGGATTCCCGCATGAAATTCCCGGAAAATCGAGAAATGAAAATTGACAAACTTCCCGGGAATTTTCGGGACGGGAAAAAATGCGTACAGACTTACTACATTTAAATTTAAGAAGTACCTGTATTAAGATTATAGTGTTTGTGGGCGTGGCCCTGCCCCCTTGTTTGAGAATTTCGACGTTGGACACTTTATATAAAAGTACAATAATTCAAAAAAATCGGTGCAATCTAAGATGAAGAGTTAAATTTTTTTGGGGCGTGGCAGCGTCAACTTTTTCGCCTTGAAAGTTTTGACCTTGAAAGCATTTAATATCAAAACAACGTTTTATAAAAATCGGACAGGTAGAGTAATATGTTCCTGCATTGAAATTTAAGTTTTCGTCGGCGTGGCCCTACCTACTTTGCAGCCTTAACATTTTTTCCATCAGAGGCCTATCACATGCGAATAAAGTCTTAAAAAAATCGGTGCAGTTAAAGTACCCGTACATAGTACGAATTTTGTCTGTAGGAACGCCATAGGTAGGAACTGGGGGTTACAGCCGGCCATGGTAAATTGGATTTACACATCCGTTGTAAGACCAGTTCTTACGTACGGTTGCCTTGTATGGTGGAGAGCCCTGGAAAGGGGCGACATAGGAAAACTCTTGACTAAGGTCCGGAGATGTGCGGTACTGGGCATTACAGGGGCCAGGAAGAGTACACCACAGGCAGCGCTGGATATCATTTTGCATCTTCTTCCCATTGGGGACTTTGTTGCTGGAATGGCGGCCAGGAGTTTGCTTAGACTTAGTGAGTCAGGTATGCGTGGGGTATGTCTGGAGGGACATGCTGGCATTTTGATGGTCGACTCCTGGGGCAGTCATGTGTGACGGACTACATGGTAGCGGAACTTGACTTTGGGATCCTGCCGAAGGTAGTGTTTCCGGATAGGGAGGCATGGAAGGGAACAGAGAGGGTGTATGAGGGGAGTGCAGTCTTTACTGACGGGTCGAAGATGGAGGTGGGCACGGGGGCTGGTGTCTATATAATGGACACTGGGGAAGGAAGATCTTATAGACTTCCGGACGAGTGCAGCATCTTCCAGGCTGAAATTCTGGCGGTGATGAAGGCCGCGGAATTGATAGGGGAGGACGCGAGTGGGAGTGGTGACGTAACAATATACGTTGATAGTCAGGGCGCGCTTAAGGCTCTAGAGGGACATTTTGTCAGGTCTAGACTCGTGGGCGACTGCAGACGTGCTCTTAGAGCGATTATGGGTACACGCAGGGTCAGATTCTGCTGGGTTCCGTGTTATTTTGACATTTCCGGGATCGAGATTGCCGATGAGTCGGCGAGGAGGGGATCGGCCCGGAATATTGAACTTGGTTGTGAGCCGGTGAGGCCACCACTGAGTTTCTGTTATGGACTGATAGGGACGTGGATAACGGTCAGGGTGGGCCAAACCTGGAGGGACAGGGCCGATTGCAGGATCTTCAGGCTTTTATGGCCCAGGCTGCACAGGATGGGCACCAGTGACGTTCCTTCTAATGTGCTCAGGTGTTCTCTGCACAGCCTAAAATATTTACGTCTATTTAGGTTTTTTTGTAATTATTAAATATTAAGAATTCTTTATTATTGGCTTTACAATTTATATATACATAAATAAGTGGAAGTGAAATAAGTGTATACACACATACATACATATGTATGTATATTGAACCAACATTTTATTTTCATCTTGCATATGGACAATAACAATAATAAAAAAGCAAAATGTTTGATAGCAAACATAAAAAGAAAACAACACACAATTAAAATCTACTAGTTGTTCTTCAAATATAAGAGCACCAATTTACTAAAGAAACAAAACACTTCATGAAAAAAATTTAGATCACCTATACAAGTAAAGCGTTCGCCAATTTAACCAGCACGAAGTGGCTTGGTTGCTGTAGGTTTGAAACTTTTCTTTTTTTTTTGAAAACACAACAGAAAATAAAGCCGCGGGTATTTCAGTTGTTCTTCAAACTTAAGCGCACTCATTTAACAAGGAAAAGCAAAAAATTAAAAAAAAAAAGTACCACAATTTATATGCAGCGAGGGTGCGCTAAGTAAGTGAGCACCTGCTTGATTGTTTCTTATTTCAAACTTTATGTTTGAGTTGTGTGTTGCAAAGAATAAGTAAATGTGTGAATCATTGTTGCCAGCCCACAGCTTAGGTTACACTTTCCAAAAGTGAAAAATACCCAATTTTAATGATAAAGAACATAAAAAAAATATATTTAAAAATAGCTCAAGTCTATCGGCTGTATTCATAATAACTATTGCAGTTCTATTAGAGGGGTATTTGAATGATATATATGGAATAATTGCCAAATAAACCCTTAATAAACCTACAATAATTATTATAAATACAGGCATGTGTTTTTTTTAACATAATTATGTTTAAATTTACAACAAAAACCCCCAGTTCATAAAACGTTTGCACAACAAATAATACAAGTTCTTATGTATGCCCAATTTTTAGTGTTAGTAAAAAAAACTTTTTAATTTAGCCAAAGGTGGCAACAATGGTGTGTATGAAGTTATGTGAGTGTGAGGAACTTCAACTTGTGTTGTTTAAGTCATAAATTCTTCATTTTATGAATAACATTGACGAAGAGCAGACGTTAATTTTAAAATGGAATGTAATTGCGTAATTGAGAGTTTATTAAACAAACCCTTTTCGCAATTAAAAACTGAAGAAAAATCCAATTTTATTTCAAAAGGTAGACCAACACCACCTTTGCCAAATCTCACTTGCACAGTTAATTCAAAAAACCGGACTTTTACTAGGCACTTTTTTGTGTCTAGTTATAAAGAAAAATCTTGGCTATGCGGTTGTCCCGTTATAAATAAGTTATTTTGTTGGAACTGTTTGCTTTTTGCCAAAAATAGCGAAAAGGGTGTTTGGACTGCAGGTTATAATGACTTAAATCATTTAACATCGGCAATGACAAAACATCAAATGAGTCAAGCACATATTAATAACAGCATATCCTTAAAAACATTTGGAGATGTGCGCGTTGATTTTTTACTTGATGAACAAAAACGAATTTCAGTTTCAAGACATAATGAACAAGTTTCAGAAAACCGTCAAGTAATTCAACGACTTGTAGATACTGTATGCTTTTTAGGTACACAAGAGCTAGCTTTTAGAGCCAACGATGAAACTGAGAAATCAGAAAATAGAGGGAATTATATTGAATTACTGCACCTAATTGCCAAATATGACAGCAAACTAGATCGTCATTTATCTTCATCACAATATTTCAAGGGCACTTCTAACCACATTCAGAATGACTTGATTAATGCAATTGGTACTGTAGTTTTAAATAATATTGATATAGAGATTAACAAAGCTACGTTTGTTTCTGCAATGTTAGATGAAACAACAGATATAAATAAAAAGTCCCAATTGTCGTTCGTTTTTAGATACGTTGATTGCAAAGGTATTGTGAGGGAGAGATTTTATAAGTATTTGGATGTAAGTGATGGTCGTACAGCCAAAGCCATTTCTGAAAAGCTTATTGACTTAATAAAAAGTAAGAATTGGGGAGCAAAACTAATAGCTCAGACTTACGATGGTGCACCTGTTATGTCAAGTGATTTAAATGGTACTCAGGCTAAGGTTAGAGAGGTGTTCCCAAGTGCTATGTTTATACACTGCAATGCACATGTTTTAAATCTAGTCCTTTCACAATCAGTAAGCTATATTCAAGAAGTGAACATATTTTTTACCACTTTGAACGGATTGTCAGCATATTTCTCCCACTCAACTAAGAGATCTCAATTTTTTGATCAGGTTCTAAAACGGAGACTTCCTACTATTGCTACCACGAGATGGAATTATTCATCTCGACTTGTTAATATAGTTTTTGCATACCGTCTTGATCTCATATTATTATTTGAGGAGATAATAGATGATCCAGACACTTGGGGCGCGGATGCGATTCAAGCTAGAGGATTTCTTCAGTTTTTAAGCACTTTCAACACAGTTTTCATGTTGGAAACGTTTCATGACATATTTGCATCTACTGACATTCTATTTAATATTCTTCAAACGAAATCATTAGATATTCAATATTGTTTTGAACACATAAAAATAACTAAAGAAAAAATATTGGAGTACAAGTCAAAGTTTGATGACCTTTTTAGTCGGACAAAAAGCTGTGCTTGTGCAATTTTCAAGCGGGGTGAAAGTTCAGATGGTTTCCAATTACGATACAAGTCCTTATTTAATAAAGTAATTGATACTTTATTCACTCAAATGGATACCAGGTTTAGATCTTTTGAAAATATGAAATTTATGGAGCTATTAAATTCAAAGAGATATATTGATTACCAAAGTGCATTTCCCCATGAAGCTTTCGAAAGTCTTCAGAAATCCTACGGATTGTTTTTTGATTTTATTAAACTCAAAAATGAATTAGTTGTATATTATTCGCATTTACAGTTCCGTGAAATATTTATTAAAGATATTCCTGGAACCTTAATATATTTAGATTTAAGAGACACCTTTTCTGAAATTTTCAATTTGAGCACATTAATACTAACAATTCCTGCATCAACCAGTTCCGTAGAAAGATCCTTTTCCGCTCTTAAAAGAATTAAGACTTATTCACGAAACCAAATGCATGAAGAAAGATTGTCTGAATTGGCAATTATTTCAATTGAAAAACAATTTCTTAAAAGCCTAAAAACAAAAAATTCTTTTTATGATGAAGTAATCGAAACTTTTGTAAAAAAAACTCGGCGTATTGAACTTACATATAAGTAAAAATATTATAAAAAAAAAATAAAACCCAAAAAAATAAATAAAAATAAATTAATGTGCTGTTTCTACAAGCCAATTGAGTGATTGTCTTGGACGATTTATGTGTATTTTGTTTGTGTTACAATAACAAAATACACATAAATTGTCTAAGACAATTACTCAATTGGCTTGTAGAAACAGCACATAAATTAAAAAAAATATATAAAAAATCAAAAAAACTTAAAACAAAAAAAAATACAAAAAACAAAAAAACTCAAAACAAAAAAATATTAATTAAATAAAATGGGACCTTTGTCTATCACGTCCTTGTCGTGGTCCTGGAAAAACCGAGTATAGACGTTATATAAAAGTTCAAAAGTAGGAGAGAACACCTTGACAAAAACCTCACGGCACGTCACTGATGGGCACTGACCTGCTGCTCAAGGAGAACAGGGGGTTTCTGAGGCGCATTATTGGGACTCTCACAGGGCACTGCGATGTGAGATATAGGACGAATAAATGGGACAGGAACTCTCCAGATTTCTGCAGGGTATGCGGGGACGAGGAGGAGTTAGGTGGAACATCTTCTCTGCCACTGCCCTGGGCTGCAGATTCGCCGACAGAGGTGGTTTGGAGGACGCTTCTTAGATGGACTTGGTGAGGTTCCTGGCAATGGGCTGGGTAGCATCATAGGCTTCATTAAGGAGGTTGGGTGGCTGGGCAGCTAGGTGATTCAGAGCCTAGGACTACTGACTTTCTTAGACATCTTGTTGGCGGTACTCTGGCTTCTTTATCCTTTTTCTCTTATCAATGAATGTTTTGACTTACTGTTCTTCTTTTTTTTCTCAACTCTTCTGAAGGGATTCACAATGGGCCTAAGGGCCTCCGAGTGGAGGTGGCGAACTCGCTACTACCCTTCGTAACCTAACCTAACCTAACCTAGTACGAATTTATTTTTTGCAGTAGAGGTAAATTTAGATCAGTGATAGGCAATTGTTTTTGTATATGTGCAGTTTCAGATAATATTAATTCCATATTGTTGTTAGCGTAATTCAACAAACAAGCGATAATCATCCGCCTTGTTTGAAAGTTCATCTGAGACTGATTAAAATTTCTAATGCTTTGTATACGTGTGATCGTATACTTGTAAAGACAAAAGAGGAAATTTGCGCGGCATGGCAGAGTGCCTATCAATGATTTAGGTTGGCGTAGAACCGTCCTTTTTTTTAAAAAAAGTATAGCCTGTCGCACACTCCATGCTAAGGAGTATGTAGGTTTCAAAATTCGAAGAAAATTGGTTGATTAGTTCAGAAAATGATATAGGGAGGGAGAACCTTTTGCCCTTTTTTACGATCTCTAGCAATATACTTACGACCTATTCTCATACCTAATAAATGTACATACAATATTTTATAAGAGTCGGTCAAGCTGTTTTACAATTTTCCGCCATTAAGCTTGCGGCTTTGTGGTAACAGTGACCATATTTACTGGTATATTTGGATTATTTCAGGTTTTTGATCGGTCCGCTGAGAACGTAGTCCGTAGAATCTAAGTTTGGTCCGGAAACTTGATTTCAACAGACGGACATGGCTTAACCGATTTACCTTTTTTTACGGATACAAAATACCTACACTTTGGTGGGTCGCAAATAAATATTGTTGACATTACGAACGGAATGACAAACTGGTCACTAGGTAAAGGGTAAAATTGGACATGTTCGTAAATGCATCACTGCACTGCATAATGGCAAAAATCTGTGCAGTTTAATAAAAAAAACGTGTACTTTTCAAATAAAAAATATTTTTAACTGTTTAAATTTTGTATAATTTTATTTGTTTTTGTAAAGGTTTGCACTTGTGATGCAGTAATTCTTTTTAAATACTCAAATAAAACGCGTTATATTTCTTAGTTTATAGTACGTTTCGGTACGCAAGAAATGTTTTCCATATTTATTCCAATTAAATTATCATTTATGGTAACTTTTCTGTCTCATTTTCATCAATACTTAACATATATATAGATTTTACACATCGACACAGAATTGAATTTTATTACTATAACATAAAAAACTAAAAAAAAAACAAATTACACAAAAAGAAAAACAAACAAAAAAAAAATTAAAAAGAAAAATACTAAACGGATGTTTAAGAAAAATAATATTAAATTTAAAAAAAAATTAACTTAAAAAAAAAAAGAAAACGAAATTAGTATGTTCAAACATATGTTATACACGAAGAAAATTATTTAAGTTTTTCATTATATTTTTTTTTTCATAAATAAATGTTTTTCTTTTGTTTCATTTCCCATATAGTTACACATATACATACATACATATAAAAAAACTTACAAGACAACATACGCATGTGAACTAAAACATTTCGTTTTTTTAAATGATAACACTATTAATTAAATTTAAATGCAATTTTTATAACAAAATATACATTTAATATTAAAAAAAAAAATACCAAAATAAAAAAAAAAAACAAAAAAAAATTAAAGAAAAAAGAATTTAATTAATGCTAAACTTATGTTAATAAATCTTTAAGATCGATTATATTTTAAATGTGGTTTGTAAAGAAATTTGCCTAAATTTTTTTTAAGAATTTTATAACTAAGACAGAAAGAAAGAAGTATGTATGTTGTTTATTCTTCATTAAATTAATTAATTACTTATATAAATAAAAATAATTTTGTATTTGTAAATTTAAATACGAAATATTTTTGCAGTTCATCTTTTTTTTTAAATAGTTACTACCGACTTTTAATTATTTGAAAATTTTGTTATATAAAGTGAATAAGAATATTAATTAATTATGATAATAATTTTGCCATTGCACACTATAATCCTGTAATGCGTTTATTTAATCTAAATTAGATTACTTATTTAAATACATATGTATATAATATTGTGTTTAATTAGTTATTTGTTTCTTTTTAGCAAAAAATTATAAATAAAATTTGGTTGGCAGTGAGATTTTTTACTAATTTATTTATGTAGTTCCAATACTGTTGTTTTGCTAATAAAAGAAATTGTGAAACTTTTGTGTCTTTAAAAAAAAAACAGTTTTTCTAGAACATCTCTTTTTTCTTCTTCTTCTTCTCGAAATACAAAGTGCAAGCGTTAAATGTTTTGAATTTATTTCTAAAATAATTTTGATTAATTAATTTCAGTGTTTATCCTAAGGTAGCAACATTAAGTTCAAAGATTCATATGTAAATTTTAGAAAGCTAAACTAAATTTGTTAGCGATTAAATTAAAATCATGCTGCAGTCAATTTCCAGGTTAAATGTTAAAAAAAAAATTTACAAATTTAATTTATTAGCCCTTTGTCAAACTGTTGAAAAATAACTTAATAAAACAAGATTAACTAAACAACTCACGTTCATGAAAATATCCACAACCATTTTGCCATTTTATTTCTTACTCTTTTACCACATTTTAAGTCGTTGTAGAGACTTCTGTTAGCTGATCGTTGGTAGTTTTTTCAGGCATCACATTTAATGTCTGATTAGAAGTTGTACCGCTTTGTGCTTCTCCCCATTCTATTAAATACTGCATTTGTCCATTGGCTAATTGGCGTTTGGCACGTATAGAAAATTGTTCTCCTGATTCGATGCGATTAACAATACCAAAGTATTTATTGACAGTTTGTTTTAAATCTTCACAAGTTTGTTGAGGGGGTTGCGGATTTTGGGCAACAGGAACCCCACCACCGCCACTACCAGTTGCAGCAGAGGCCGATGAAGTTGATGATTGATTTGAGGATACAGAACTGCGACGACTGGTATTGGGTGAATTTTTTTGTGGTCTTTGCCGCAAACGGCGGCCGTGTGCTGGTAACGAATTTGTTGGTGGTACTGCATTAATTGAAATATCTATATCGACCCCCTTATCACCAGTTGTTGATGTAGAGGCCGTAGTTCTAATTTTATTATTGTTAGTATTTAATGAGTATGTTGTTGTGCTTGTTGGTGTCTTCTTAACTTGTGTATTAGTGAAAAGAGATGCGGCATTTGTTTTAGAAGCAGCTGCAGCTGCTAATAAATCTTTGGCTTGTATGGGGAAAAAATTTGTTGGAATGGGGTTAATTGTTGTTGTACTTATGACCTGAAAGTTTTAAAGTAAAATAAACAATATTTCATTAAAATTAAACTAAGTAATTTTCAATTTACTTCAACATTTGATGAAAGTCTTCTGGTACGCCGTCTGCGCACCACTTTATTTGGGCCGATTGTAATATCTTTGGCACTCAGTCTTCGCTTTATAGTGCGAACTGTCCTTGGCTGACCGGCAGCCTTGGCCAGATTGCTTGTACTTAGTTTTGGAAACAAACCAGCGTTCTTAAGAGCAGCTAGTTTTGAGCTAAAATTTAATGCTGTGGTATTGAATATACCAAAGCAGACCGATTTCTTGCTGCCACTAGATATTGAAGCGTTATTATCCGGTGTATTCTTCTTGGGTGATATTATTCGAAAAGGATTGTTTTGCCCTAGAAAATTTTTTGGAGGTGGTATAATCAAATCCAATGAAGTTCCTCTGGAACTGCTGCTGGAATTTTCATCTGATGACGAATCGATTAAACGAGCTTCGGTATAACTTTTCGATAAAGTAAAAGCCTTACGTTTACGTGAAGTTCTTTCTGTTTTTACAGGTAGTAAGGGTAAAGTTTCTTTACTTTTATTGCCACCTGCCAAGGAAGTTTTTAAAGGGTTTATATTGTGTCCTTCTTTTTTGGGAATATGTTCTTTTATTTGAGTTTTAGGCAAGCAAGTTAATAACGCATCGTTTGCATTGTCATCATCTACATCCATTTTTTCTAATGCAGTGATGGCTGCTGCTTTCTTCATGCTACTGCTTGTTTTCTTTTCAGTTAATCGTATTTCTTCTGCTACTGGAAATAGTTTAGTCTTCTTAACTTTTTCCAACATTTGTTTAATAGGAATTTCATCTTCTGAAGTGTCATCGAACTCGTAAATATCATGTGAGGCAGACACTCCATTTAATTTTCGCTTAGACTTGGGAGTGTTATCAATATTCATATAGTTGGCATTAAAATATTTAAAATCACAATTTTCCGGTGCTTTTTTTAATAGCTTTAGCCTTATATTATTAAACACGAAATCATCATTAAATGTATCTAGCAAATTAATAGTGTTTTTCTTTATCTCTGGCGGTTCCAGACGCCGCAAAGCAAAACAATTATTATCACGTTTTATTTCTTTTCCGCAAATAAACAGCTGGGTATATCCAATCAGGGTGGATTTAATTTTCTCCAAAAATTCCTTTTCTGGCATTGAGATCATCTAAATCAGTTTTAAAGTTATAAGGGTACATTGTTTTTATTGATACAAGTTTTATTGATTGAAATGTTTTATGGTTGTAACTTACCTCTTTTGAAATGGGTAAGAGTTTTCGCTTTTCTAATACGTAAGGATTTATGTCCTTCATTAAATGGTGATATTTATGGTGTTTTTTCAACGTCGATAAATTGTATAAAATCAAATGTACAGCATCTGCCCAACTTGCTTGTAGTCGTCTTAAATATTCCTCGCCCCTATTGCATACTGAACAGCAAAATATAAAAAAACTACAAAAAAATTTAAGATTTAAGAAGAAAATTGAAAAAATATATATTAAAATTAAACTCACCAATCTCCTCTAAGAAGATTTGTTTTCAATTTTTGTGTGCAATGATTATGATACCAGTTTAAACAACGCCAGCACTGCAACATGTTGTTGTCGAATTTTCCGGATTTGCCACAATAACAATATATTTGTTCCTTATTTGTTTGATGTTTATCATCCCATATTAAAGATTCCACCTAAAAATTTATAATTATATAATAAGCTCTTTACAGACAAATAATTAAATAAAAAACCAACGTTGTAATGTAATTGAAGACAAGCTTCTGAATCAGGTTCAAATTCACCAAGACTAAATTTCAACAATGCATCTAATGCCATTGGCTTTTCGCAACGTTTACACATCCAAACTTCACTACCAGGTGATGTTTCAGATGTACATTTACGATGATAGCCCCGTCCACAACGTTCACAAATCTCTACTTTGGCCTCGGGTAGGGAAAGTTTGCAGGCGACACACATTGGCTGGTCAACAGACTTCTCGGCTGAGGTTGAACTATTAGTGGACCTTCCCAATTTGCGCATTTCTTCTGCTTCACACCATACTTCGGTTTTGTCATCAAAACGAACCAGGAATTGATTGCGAGCAGTGTCAATTACTGTGCCCAAATAAAAACGGTCATCGTGACGCTTGATAAAAACGTCTTCCCCATTTATAAATAAAGGTACTGGAGGTTGAGGGGAAGCAATGGTGCCAGTAGGTGTTTGCATTGATTCATTTATAGATTCCTTTTCATTGTTATTATTATTATTTATCATTACAGGTGAAGGTGGTGTTGGAGGAGTTAAAATATTAGAGGAAATAGTTGTTTGCTGCTGTTGTTCTTCCAAAATGTTTGATTGCGTTAAGCTGCTTTTTGTTGTGTCTGGAATTTTGTTGCTGTTATTGAGATTTTGTGTACAACTAGCTGCGCTTTCAATATTTTGTGCGACTGTGGCAAAGCTCTGCTTTGTTGTATTTATATTTTTCAACTTATCAAATTTAAGATAATTACATGACGTACTTGGACTATAAATGGAACTAGTCGTTGAAATAAGGTTGCTACTGTTGTTGTAGCATTTTCCAATATTTGGCATTGTGGGAGATGAATTTTCGGGAGTTGTGGGTGGTGTTTGAGGCGTAGTTGCAGTTGTGGTTGAATCCGGTTCATCAATAACCAAAACATCTGATTCATACACGTCGGCTATAGGTAAAGCTACCGGCCCATTTTCTATAATAGGTTTGTGTTGTATGGCTGGTATTATAGGCGATGGCTGCTGAGCTGGAGTTGATGACAATGAGTTAGAAGCGGAAGATGACGATGAAGTGTCGGTGTATAAATTGTTAATACAAATGTTAATCCGATCCAATACAACAGTTGATGTGTTTGGATTAGAGCCTCCGCCTACTAATGCTGAGTTAGAGGTATTTGCTAGAGCAATAGAATTATTTGACGATATATGTGTAATTACTTCTGGATTTGGGTTGAGTGGGTTTGATATGGAATTTTCCGGAGACACAAAGAACTGTGGAAGTGAAAGTGCATTTGGAGTTGAATGGTTTTGTTGTGGCTGAAGCTGCTGCTGTTGTTGCGATGCTGAGTAAGTATTGGTAGCGAAATGTGGTTGAAGCATTTCTGTTGTTGGTGCTGGCTGAAAATTTGATTGCTGCAACAGATGTTGAGGAAATAAATTTTGATATTGTTTGTTATTGTTTATATTAAAAACATGTTGAGCATTTTGAAAGCCACTTGCTGAGGTTGCCATATTTCCGGGATTTGAAGCGGATGTAACAATTCTTATATTTCGCTGATGATCAGGACTCAATGAATGTCCTGCCTGCTGATGAGCAAAATTATTTGTAATTAAAATTGTATTTGGATGATGAGCTGTAGTTGCGTTTACTGTTGGATTTGTAGCTCCCGCAGTTGTTGGCCCGGCAGTTGTAAAAAAACGTTGAGGTGTTCCCAGAGCACCTAATGTTGCACCCGTTGCTGTATAATAATTTTTATCCACAGTAGTTGAGTTTAGGTGTAACTGCCTCGGATCACCATATAAGTTTCCGGTCAATTGTTGCTGCTGCTGTTGTGCCTGTGCACTCAGGAATGTATTAAGAACGGCTGCCGGTGGTGCTTGTGTTGGTGAGGTGGTTACATGCTGAGGCATTTGTATGGCATGTTGGGCAGTTACGTTTGCAGTGTTGAATTGATTATTCATAATGGTATTTTTTATGAAAAAATTTATTTATAATGTTGGCTAATAGGGATGAATTGATTTTACGTGAAATCTGGTGGGAAAATAGAAACACATACCACGACAATATTAAGTAAAACTGTTTTAGATATATACATACGTATATATCCAATTTATATGAATGTGTATTTGTTTTCTACATTATTTACACCAATATTATTCTTTTTCTTTTTACAAAGCAATTATTTCTGCGACTTGACATTACTTTTGAAAATGATTGCAACAAATTGTAAAAAAATTGTACCGGCTGTATAATCTTTGCTCGAATTAAAAAAATAGAAGTTTAACTTACAGTTGTACTGTTGTTTTAGTATGCAAAGTATTTTTTGATTATAACTTGTAATTTGATTGCTACTAATAAATGTTTTATTTTTATTAACATATGTAGATGTGTACATTTTTTTCCTAAGTTTTCACAGTCTGTAACACCGGGAAACTAAATTACTTTTTTCCGACTATTATTTTACCTTTTCACACCAAAAACTTGATTATATTTTAAGCGTTTTACCAAATTATCAATTGTTACATTTACTCGGTTTTTTTGTTACAATTTTATGTAATTTTTTTTTTTAAATATATTTAAACATACAGAGAAATATTAACACCCGTCAGCCATTTTTCTAACAACTGATTTTTTCTCTTTATTTTCC
The DNA here is from genome assembly GCA_963583895.1 of Melanophora roralis. NCBI lineage: Eukaryota > Metazoa > Arthropoda > Insecta > Diptera > Rhinophoridae > Melanophora > Melanophora roralis. The sequence goes on from OY757191.1 coordinate 25,777,453, forward strand.
TTTTGGTATTCTTCTTTTCTACATGGCTGTTATGCGCGCTCTACAGCCCCAGTGTTGCATGACTCCGTAGTAAATTCTTGTTTACATATTTGACAAGTTCATACGTTTTTTTTAAAGTCATATTCAAAATAAATTTTATTTGTCTGTCAATATTGTAATGAACATTTTAAAATTATAGCTCATAATATTTTACAATATCAAAAACAAGGATCTGAGTTATTATCAGTTTCTGGCTTATGGTAATTACTAGTGAAAATAAAAGTGCTGGTCAAATGAGGGCAGTGTTTTCATTACAGGCCTATATAGAATCAAGGTATACTAATTACAAGGTAATGGCATATCATCAATTAATTTTGGTTTTTTTTGCTTTGTTCGTTATTTAAAAAATTAAATATTACAAAATATATCGTTTGTTTGCTTGTGTGGAAATTTTTACTTACATACAGGGTACAATGTATTACTATATTTAGTGTGCCCTGCTTACATACATATCAGGGTACACGTATGTCAGGTAGCCTCAGATAAACAGCTGAGTAACGGTATTTCCAAGGTGTATCTATAGAAGCAAGGTGTATCTATACACTTTAAAAATTTTTAATTTATACGTTTTATTTTTAATTTAAAAATGGTTTTAAAAGCTCGTTTAGGCTGCTACAAAATTAAGTAATTTTAGTAGTGCGATTCAGTAACTTATTTTTACGATATTCGTATCGTTTAAATTAGTTAACAATAACTAAAACGATTTTGCGATTCAGTAAAGTTTTTAACGATATTCACTTCCGTTAAAGTCAGCTGTTATTGTTAAGTAAACAGCAAAACTTTTTAGCAATTTTTACAATCGTTATACTTGATAACTTAACGGCAATAATTTTTGTGTTGTTAGTTGTATCGACAAAAGGTTATTTTGTATATTTTATATTATTTTTACTATATTTATGATTTTCGCTTTGTTAAAATTTATTTTACAACTAATAAAATACAAACAAAAATAAACTTGTCCACTATCGTTAAAAACATCTTAGTGAATAACCTAACCGTAGCAGCAAACAATAAATATGACGATTGTCGAATCGTTAAAAGTTACTGAATCGCACTACAGATGAAAATTACAAACGAAAACTTTTGTGTTTATACTGTCCCCAAATGACATTATAAAATTTTTAAAAACAGTTGGTAAAGGATGCATTCGTTTTCTTTTTTAGTTAAATGTAGTTACTTAGGTAGTACTAGGGTACACTTATACAGATAGTGTTGATAACTTAGCTGATTATGAACTCGTCTTAAAATTTTGTGAAAGTGATTTTCAGATTTACTAATTTTGTTTGAAATTGAAATTTTTTTTTGCTTTTCACCAGGGTACACTCATAAAGGTAATATCAAGAATGCAGCTGACTATATAAAGTTTGACGTTCACTTTTACATACATATATTTAATTTAGTGTGGAATTTTTAATTTTTTGGCATTACCACGTTAAACACAAAAAGGAAATGCAAGGGGCAAATTTTTTGACTTCGTCTTGATATTACCTGGTTTAGTGTACCCTGGTATTCACTTTATAAATTTAAAAAGAAACGCAGAGGGGGATTTTTTTGAATTTAGTACGAAATAATTAAAAAAACAAATCCCAGAAAAAAATTTAAGCAAAAATTATGCGAACGGAAACTTCATCAAAAAAGCTGATAGATAAAAATTAATTTTTTTAAAGATGAAAATATTACAAAACTATCAAATTTTACAAAAAAAAAAATACTTATTTAATGTTTTTTATTATTTAAAAAAATTTAGGGCCTAACTACGTAGAGCGCAACGCATAATAACGCTAACATTTGTATTGAAAAAAAATTAAAATTTAAAAAACTTTTCCATATATTTTGTTTTTGTTTTAGGGCGATGCGTTTTAGAAAATAAGGGGGTTATATTTTACGCTGCAAAATTGCTACCGAAGACAGTGGAAAATCCAATGGTTACGTTTTTGTTCACTTTGAAACTAAAGAAGCCGCTAATAAAGCTATTAGTAAAGTAAACGGGTAAGTTGCGAACGGCAAGATAGTTAACGTTGCCAAAGAAAGCGAGAAGGAGTTTTAATGTTGTTGCATCAAATATTTTTTGATGTTTTTGTTGTCTGCTCAATATCTCAATATTTTAAATAAGAAACTAAAACTTAAAAATTTTTTGTTATAAAAAATTTTATCAATAATTTTATTATCGAAAGTTAATTAAACTTAAAGTTAATTATGTGTCAAGTGTTTCAGTAAATATCTGCATCTTCCGAAAAAATTTTGTCTATTTGTAGTTGTTTCTTTATCGCTCCAACCTGTGTTATAACTTTTGGCGATGCATGCGATACTGTATATTTTTGAACAGCGGGAATCTAAAATTTTATAAAACTTTTTAAATTATAAAAGAGATTAAAATACAATAAGAACACTTACATCCCACCTTCCCTGTAAGTTTTGTAATTCTCTAGAGCTTTCCTTAAATTTTACTGCTTCTGTGCGAGTCATTTTTGGCATTTCACGCATAAGTGGGATGGAAAGACTCTGCTCACCCTGTAAAACGATATCTCTGCGACCAGTGCTAGAAGGGGTGGTTTGAGTGCCCCTCGTGTAATAAGCCAAGTCCCCGTAATTCTTCAAATAACGTGATAATCTCTTATCGGTATCGCTACGAAGTCTATCAATGTTTTTGTCATCATTAGAAGGTGTCAACAAAGAGAGTTCTTTATCATAAAAACTAAAATCCTTTTCGCCGTTAATGGAAAATTTTAGGTTTTTATCTTCAGTCGATGAACTTAAGGAAAATGGTTTATAATCGGGATGAAAAACAGAGTTTTGTTCGATATTAATGGAAAACGGAGGACGATTAACGTAATCTAAATTATTTAAAGAAGAATATTCAGGAGATAATGATGATACATTGGAGTTTTTATTGTCATTTTTATTAGAATCTCTGTTCATAACATGAAAAGACATTTCGTTTGCAGCCTCATCTTTATTTGTAGTTTCTTGCTAAAATTGTAAATATGTAAATTTAAATTTAATAGCAAGGTAAAAAAAACACTCACGCTTTCAAAAGCTTTTACATTATCATTGATATGCAAGCTTTCAGCATCTTTGCCACAAGCAACTTCTTCCAAACAAAACGAGCATAATGTTTTGCGACAACTCATGCATAAGTTTCTTCTATTTTGACAAGCTCGACATACATCACTTTTAGTAGTGCATGTTTTACACCACGAATACAAGCGTTCACATCTTATACATACAAGAAAGAAGCTTCGATCTGATTCTGCATCATGTGGCTCAGAGCTCTTATCGCCATTATCTTCGCTGGTTTTGGTAGATTGTTTACTTATAAAAAATTTAGTTGTATTTGTTCCCGATGACGGTGACTTTATGCGAAAAGATAATTTATTTTGGCAACGTAGGCAAAAGTTTTCCAATTCCTTTAAAGGCTCATCACACATTGGACATATTTTTTCACTTAAATGAAAGCATTCGCGCTCAATTTTAGTCATTTCAGTTTGATCTAATTCCAAATTGATTTCCGTTGGTATTGAGGAGGACCTATTTCGATAATTGTACTCATGTTTTTCGGAATTACTAAAATATTTATAGACTTTGTTATCTGGTCGATTGGAAATATTTTCTTTGTTCATTTCATTGCTCAGTATTGGTCTTTTATTGCCAATAATACTAGGATCCTCGTCTAAAAGAAGTTGAGAATCATTTTCTAATTTACCTAAAAGTTGTTCTCGGTTTAGTCGGTTCTGTTCGGCGTCAAATCGAACCTGGAAATTTAAAAAATAAATATTTAAAAAAGCCTAGTTTTCCAACAATTTTAATTTCTTAATTTCCATATTATTTATAAAGCCACTTAGTTCCTTTTTTAATGATCATTTTAAAAAATAATAATAATATTAAAAAAGTATTTTTTCCGACGTTAGCCGAGTAAAATTCCATTTTCAAAACCCGCTATAGTTCCCAGCCTGCACTCTTTTATTGGTTCTTAAGTGTTGTTAGTAAATATCTTCTATTTACCTTAAAGTTAAACTTAGAAAAAAATTTCACCATGCAATTTTTGGTTTACTTTTCTCCAGGCCTTTTCTGCTTTATTTATTATTCTTATTTTCTTTTCGTTATGTTTCTTGCCTTATCCATTCCTATTTATAAGTATGTGTGTGCAGGCAAGCATGCTTTTGCATGCATTAGTTTTGTCACGTTTTCTGTCCTAAGCTGAAACAGGGCACACTCATACAGGTAATATCAAGAGTCCAGCTAACTATGAATATTTGTAAAAGTGAATGTCAAATTTTTAAATTATGTATGAAATTTTTATTTTTTTGACATTCATACTTTCAAACACAAAAAAGAAATGCAGAGGGCGAATTTTTTTAACTCGCCTTGATATTACCGGTATTAGTGTACCCTGAGCTGAAACATTACATGTAAGGTTTGTTTTGGCGGTAAGCAGGAATGTCATTTCTTTAACATTCCAAGATTATGGCACCCAAAAAGCTTTTATTTTGGGTTCATTTACCTACCTTAACTGCTTTTATTCTTTCCTTTTCCAGTTGCTCTTCCAATTTCATAGTCTTTAACTGTTCCTGCAAACGTCTTGGACAATAATATTTTTTTAAATAAGTTTGTAACTTTATAAAAACTGAATTAAATGTTACCTGGTTAAAACCTCTTCTTGCTGATGCTCCTTATCTCTTAATAACTTAATTGTACGGCGTTTATCTTCTATTTGTTGCATAAGTTCACGCTGGTATTCTTTTTTACGAGCAGACTCCAGCTAAATTAGAAAGAATGTTAACTAAAAGATATTAAATTATTTTAAGGATTTAATTGTTGTACCTCAGCTTGTCTGCGATTAATTTCTATTGCATCTTCTGCCGAACCATTAACCAAACTCGTTAGATTTGTGTGACGTAAATCCTGTAACATTCTGTAGCGGGCTGAATCAGGACGCACCGCACAACTTAAATTTTTCGAAGGCACATAGTTTGGATTATTTACATTAATAATTTCCAAATCAGTCTTATCAACAGCATGCATAGATCCACCATTTGATGTTACCGAAGACATATTAGAACGGGCACTATTAATATTAGATGTTTCAATATTTAAATGTTTCTTTTTTCTACGTTGACCGTTATTTAGCATCTGTAATCCACTCTATTGAATAATCAAAATAATTGTAATAATTTTAACTTTTACCTGATGTTTTATGAAATTTTCTTGATTTTCAAGTTGTCTTTTCTGCAACTCATTTTGCCGTTTTTGATATTCATTACTAAAACCAGGAAAATATGAATAAAATGTATCCGTAACCCATTGCTCCATATCATCCTGTAAAAAATGCCAAATAAATTGTAAAACAAAATAATAATAGTAACAACAAAAATAACTTAACAACAATCAAAAAACTTTGGTACATATTTAATGTCAATTACACAACATTCTTTCTCTTTTCAAGAAATACTAACATACTTCAATAATTACTTGCGAAATTTGACTAGTCTATCCCTTAAGGTGAAATGGATAATCGTTTGTTTTTTTTTATTCATAATATTTAAGTTATGAAATATAAGGGACCATAGCACTTTACTGCAACTTTTTAAATATAACAAAAACAACATAAAACTAGGCCAAGGGAGAAGAACATTTTCTATAGAACTTTGTCTTTTCACTGTTTGTGTACGATAAGGTGGCAAAGGTGGCGGAATCATCGCCACAAGCTGTAACAAGCTTTAGCACGTGCATTAGTAAAACAATTTTACTATGTTTATATGTTTTAGAGGTCTGCAGCGGATAAGTTTTCGTATAAGTTTTGAAATTTGACGTTAAAGACAGTATGCACTTGCATTTGCTCGCAGTGTGAGAGTACGGAAATACAAACATTAATCAGTTTGGTACAAAAGAAATACCTAGAAAAGGGAACATAAATAAAAAAATACTAAAATATACTAAAATACTTGTTGGCACAATATGCATTTTTTTTTCTGGGCACATTTTTGTTTTTGCAATTCAATAATGTGCTACTTGTATGTGTGTGGCGATGTGTGATGTTTTCTGTATGTTTTGTTATTTAAAAAAGAAATAGCTGGCTAGGTTGTCATTATAATTTTTTTTAGAAATATTTTGCATGGTTTGTTATTTTATCAAAAACAAAATGTAACAAAAAAAAAACAAAGAGATATTGATTTAGCACGTTTGTCGAAAGCTTGATTAAAAAGTAAGACACTGCCAACACCTAGATACCGGCAGAAAGGTTAAGAAAACAAGAAATCTCAAATAAAACACTCTGTCAAGTAACAGCGAATACATAGTTGACGATTATGACTTTAATAGAAAAAAATAATTTTTTAGAGGCACTACGTATAAGAGTTCATTCTTTAAAATAGTCAAGTATAAAACAAGTTTAAGTATATCCATGCAGTTCTCTAATATGTATGTAAGCATTTTATCAATGTTTCAAAGTAAATGTAGTTAACATAAAACAAAAAACATTGGTTTAAACCTTTAACCCACATGAAATTACAGGGGGTTAGTGTTGGCAATAAATAACGGTTGTGTGTATTAAAATATAATAATTTTTAAACAATAGTTTTACTCCGCCATAAGCCGAAATGAAAAGAAGAAAAAAACGTAAATAAAATCTATTTAGTAGAGTATCCACTGAAATAATTATAGCTGTTTTCAGTCGTATAATCGCTCAAATAGAAAAAATTGCAAATTTCGATTAAAGAATAAAGGTTGGAGCTGCAGTTTTCTGCCAGGAGTGCTTTAAACTTCTTGATGATTGCAGTGTATTTCAGACGGACATCAAAACAGCCAAATTGGCTAACGATATTGCATTTTTCTTTTGGACTAAGAATTTTCAGGTTAACATACAAGGTGATTCACTCGCACTCGTGTCGAATGTTGTCCTTGAGGGCTTCCAGGGTCTCAAGCTTGCTTACCTAAACACGGAACATAAAAAACCCAACAAAAAAATCTAAAATGTTTAAATCGGCAAAAAGAATAAGATGAGGCTACCCGGGAAAGCCGCCTTCAGAATGTTAGTTGTGGCTAACGCAGTGTGTGCCCTTGCTCTGACCTGTTGGAACCACATGTCTCCGAGTCCTAATTCGTCAAATTGTGACAGAAAAAACTCGGCTAACACGACCTATAGCGCGCACCGTTAACTGTTGTCGTTTGACCAACGACATCCTTGAAAAAAATGGCCCTCCAGCGTGAACAGCGCACCATACAGTCACTTTGAGCGGGTGTAATGGCTCCTTGTGCATCACTCGTGAATTTTCGATGACCACGAAGTGCTTATTTGCTTGTTTACGTACCTGCTGAGGTGGAAATAAGCTTCATCGCTCATTATGATTTTTGTCGAAAAATCATCCATTTCGGCCTCGAGATTGAGGATGGCTTGGGCGTAGGTTACACGCGTTTGGCAGTCGACAAGCAGCAGTTGATGCACGGACTAAACTTTGTTTGGAAACATGCGCAGGCCTTTGACCAAAATTCGCCTTAGGGGCCACTGGCTGATGGCTAATTGCGAGGCACGACGTCTGGTCAATGTTTCTGGCGACAGCTCAACATCCTCGGCGATATTTTTGGCAGAACCGGCGTTCTGGGGCCGGCCACTCTTGGCAGCGTCTCGTGTAGTCCCATAAAGGTTGGTGGCCTAACGGAGCAGTGTTCGCGTAGTCGGTGCCGGACGACCGGGGAATCGGCAACGGAATTCTCCCTGCGCTAACACCACAGACGAATTGCTACGCAAAAAAATAGACACGATTATTGCGCGTTTTTGGGGAGTGTATCGCTCCATTGCTTGCTCACTTGTATTCTACATCTGCCTAGTTCAAAAATGTCAAAACAGATTTGACATTGGCCCCCATTTGCAAAAATTAGAGCATCTTCCAATAGGGCGATTTCTTTTGGCTCACCTTGTATTTATTAATAGTCAGACGGTGATTAGGGCAATTTCGCGAACCTCACCTGCTCCTCAATTGTTTAGGCGTGCTAAAAATCCAATGGTAGATTGTGTGCTGTGCAACAAGAGCACATCTACTGGGTTTGGAGACACAGGGGAGTTGAGGGGATCGAGATGGCAGACGAGATGAAGAAAGGGGTCCATTTGACTATGGAGAGAGCAATGAACGATCGTGCTCCATTTTTGTTCTACAATAAGAGTACAGACTCTGCGGTGAGGGTCAGAGCTACGGAATTCTGCTGATTTCGTGTAGAAACTCTACGATTTTGTAGGTATCTTATGACCCGCAGACGACGGGGAGCGCGGGGAATTTATTACCCGGAGTCGAAGAGGTTTTTTTGGTCTTTGCAAAGGAACTATTGTAGACTCCTAGTGAGGGTGATAACAGGTTATTATTGGACAGCCAGTCATCCTGTTATTTTGGCTGGCCATCGATTATTGTAGATTCTTTGGTGTACCGGGGATAAAAAGACTGTTGAGTATACTTTGTTTCTTCTTGTCTGAAAAAAGGAAGGAGCCAAAGAGTATATGTAGGGTCTTCGGGACCAGCCAGTTTAACCTAACGTGTCGGTAAGTAAACGTATGTAAAGCCTGGCCAACCAGTTAAGTCAAGACCATAATCATACATCCGTGGCCCTAACGAAATGATCTGTATTTGGTGGAACCTAAAAGGTCCAATTTAGGCACCTATTATGTTTAATAACTCAACTATACTTTAGTTGTTATGTTAAATTTGGTATCGTTATTACAACCAAATCAAACAACTTTCACAGAATAGTTGTAACTTTTTAGGCTTTTGTCAATCACGCTAACCAAATTTGTAAATGATTACTATTTTTTTTACAGGCTTAGTTTAAATCATAACGCCTTGAATAAATTTATATTGTGCAAATGTTTGAAAATAAAATCTAAAAATTAAAAAAAAACGCATTTCACATCAAATAAATTTCAAACACTGCAAAATTTGCACGAATAATTTGGGTTGTTGGATTTATTAAAGAACCTTAATCGATTATTTCACCAAAATTTTAATTTCAAAATCGATTATGTACTCAAATAAAATCAAAACCGAAGTAATTAGAAATTTAAAATATTTGTGTTTCTGTAAAACTAAATAACATTTTATATACTTTTATTAAAAATAAGAATATTTTCCTTTAAATTTTTTTAATGACTTCACTTAAAAATTGTTCCCATTGGATTAATTTTATAATCAAAAACAACTTTTATTAAAAGAAAGCAAAAGCTTTAAATAAAAAACACACTTTAATTTATTTATTTTTATGTGCAAAACAATGTAATGCAACTTCTATTATACGTATATTATAAACAATTGTTATTTTATAAGCAAAAACCGGCCGCACGTCCAATTACTATTTAAGTTGCTGAATTACTAATATCATAACGTTTTTTTATTTCTACACAATATACAAAATTGTTTTCAAACAACAATAGTTTATTAAAATGTGCACATTTAGAGCGAAAAATACGTTTAAGGAAAAGAGGAAAGGTGTAACAGCCTATAAATTTTATATTATGGCAATCTAATTCTATTTAATTATAGTAGCATAACTATTTTTATAATGTGGGAGTGAGTAATACTTATGTATGCCACACTAATAACGGCAAATTTTTTTGTCCCCAAACATGCATATATAGGAAAATTATCATACAAATTCCCACCTATAATAAATACAGTGTGTATGTAATAAAGTCGTGCACAAGCACATTCATTAAGCTTAAATATTGCAAAGAATGTTTAAAAGAGGCAAATACTCTTATATAGTACTACTCGGAGTTAATTGTGCATCCCTTCAAGGAGAAACTAAAAATAAAAAACTTAAAAAATAAATTAAAGTGAAAAAAAATTAGTAGGACACGCAAAAAGGAAAAGACCGAGAAGGAAAAAATAATTTAAAAGGCAATGGGAAAAGTTCTTCTCCATTGTCTATCTCCTAGCCACCTGATTTCCATGATAAATCTACTTATGCTTTCCAGTTTACGCTGCGAAACATCGCCTAGTATTTTACAAGGTGGGCCAAAAGAAATCACCCTATTGGAAGATGTTATTATTTTTCAAATGGCGGTCAATGCCAAATCTATTTTGACATTTGTGAACTAGACAGATTTAGAGTACAAGTACACAAGCCATAGAGTGGTACACTCCTCAAGAACGCGTCTGTGGTGTTGGTGTAGCGCGGATTCCGTCACCAATTTCCCGGTCATCCGGGGCAGACTGCACAAACACTGCGCCGTTTGGCCACCAACCTTGAAGAGTATGGGACCACACGAGACGCTGCCAAGGGTGGCCGGCCCGGAACGCCTGTTCTGCCGAGAATGTCGCCAATGCTGGCGAGGATGTCGCTAGAAACATCGACCAGACGCCGTGCCTAGCAATTAGCCATCAGCCGGTCGTCCCAAAGGCGAATTTTGGTCAAAAAGCTGCGAATTTTCTCGTACAAAGTCCAGTCCCTGCATCATCTGCCGCCTGTCAACCGCCAAACGCGTGTAACCAACGCCCAAGCCATCCTCAATCTCGAGGCCGAAGTGGACGATTTTTCGACCAAAATCATAATGACCGATGAGGCTCATTTCCACCTCAACGGGTGCGTTAAAAAGCAAAATAAGCACTTCTGGGTCACCTAATTCACGAGTGATGCACAAGGAGCCATTACACCCCCTCAAAGTGACTGCATGGTGCGCTGTTCACGCTGGAGGAGTCATCAGGCCATTTTTTTGGAGGAAGCCGGTCAAACGACAACAGCGGACGGTGCGCGATATAGGCCATGTAAGCCAAGTTTTTTCTGCCACAATTGAACGAATTAGGACTGGAGGCGGTGTCCACGGGTCGCCTTATCTCTCGTTTTGGCGATTATTTACATTGGCCCCCAAGATCAACCGATTTAACCGTTTCAGACTTTTTGTGGGGCTTTTTGAAGTCCCGTGTTTACGTGAACAAGCCCGAGATCCTGGAAGCCCTTAAGGACAACATTCGACAAGAGTGCAAGAATTTGTCGCACGAAGTTCTCTCCGAAAAGATGACAAACGCCGATATCATCTTCTTGAATTGACCAATAAAATTTTGAAGGTTCAAATAAACTTAATCAAAAAACTGAATCGAAGTTTTTTATTTTGAAAAAATACGAGAGCCAAACAACATCGGATGACTTCTTTTGCCCCACCTTGCATGTAGTCTTTTACCTAATCACTTGACCACCCCATGGTTCTGCAATCTCGGGAACTGAGAGACAACATGCTCTGTCATCTTTAATTTCTCTTCTATTTGCACATAGCCCTATCTAGAGTACCCAGTTATGACTCTAATTATTATCCTTAGGCCTTTTCTTCCCAAGTAAAAGAACAACCTAGAATTTGTTGAATTCAGCGCTGGCCAGCTAGTCCTAGCTACCCACTCCTGTTTCCTTACTGAAAATTTATCCTAATCTTCCCATAGTAGCTACCAATTAGTGGTCACACAGCTTCTTCTTTATATGACAAATACAAATCAGAGCTTCTACCAGAAAGCTGGTCGGTAATTTCATTTTCAACTATGTCGAGTATACAGACCAGGTGCATCCACTTTCTTTGCTCCTGTTTAAAAAAAATTCCCTTAAATAGCTTGCGGTCTTCAAAGTATCAAAGTATGCAAGATAAGGTAATTTTTGGGAGTGGGACTTATATGAGACCCTTGAACACGAGGGTAGAGTAGAGTAGAGTAGAGTAGAGTAGAGTAGAGTAGAATAGAGTAAAGTAGAGTTGAGTAGAGTGGAGTAGAGTGTAGTACACAAAACTTTTGAAATTTTTTGTGATTTTAAACCGGTCAGCTCAATTTTCGCTGATTTAGAATCACTTATTTATATTTTCAATAACCTTAGTTAAAAATTAATCAAGTTTTTCTTGCCATTCTTGCCATTGAACACATAAATGACTCAATGTCGAAGAGCCTTTGCAGCTAAATACTTTTGGCCAATTAAAACATCTAACCTTTCGTCTTTATAATGCCTAAAATATTTTCACACTTTAGAGGAATTCGGTATGAAAATATATGTATGTTCACTTGTTACTTCAAAGTAATTAGCACTCACCTCTTTAATCTATACTTTTTGCTAATATTTGCAGTTTATAATTTTAAGTTAGAAAAAACAAATTGTTTTCTATTTTTTTACGTGCTACTTTGATCTTTTATTAGTTTTTTATAAAACTCCTATTGAAACGTATAAAGTTACCATATGTAAAGATATAAGATGCCCTCTTTTATTTTATTTGTACACGTTTACAATTAAAAAGGAAAAATTTATAAAAATAATACTTGAAAAAACTGGTTTTCATGTTAAAATTACCGGTCTATTTGATATTTAGGCTAGTAGGTTAGGTTAAGAAGGGTAGTAGGGAGGGCAACTCGCCACCTCCACTCAAAGGCCCCTAGGCCCATTGTGAATCCCTTCAGACGAGTCGAAAAGAGAAATAGGAAAGACAAGAATTTCAAAGTTAAAAATTAGAAAAGAGAGCTGTTCGCAAGAAAACAGTTATCGTAGGCGCTGAACCACCTATCTACCCAGCCACCCAACCCCTTTGATAAATCTTATGATGCTCCCTAGCCCACATGCGATACCTCAGCAAGTCTGTTTAAGTCTACCCCTGTCGGCGGATCTGCAGCCTAGGACAGTTGCAGACAAGGTGTTCTACCGTCTCTTTCTCCTCCTCATTTCCGCAAAACCCTTCAGAAGCCCGGAATTTTTCTGTCCCATCGTAATATATCTCACATTGCAGTGCTCTGTGAGAGTTCCAATAATGCGCCCTAGAACCCTCCTGCTCTCCTTGAGGCCCAGGTCAGTGCCCATTCTGAGCCACAGAAGCCTGAATATCCCGCAATTAGCCCTGTCCGCTCCGGGTTCGGGCTCCCTTGTCCGTTACCCAAGTCCCTATCAGCCCATAATAGAAACCCAATGATCCTCACCGGCTCCAAACCAAGTGCAATATCCCGGGCGGACCCCATCCTCGCCAGTTTATCGGCAGTCTCATTGCCCGCAACGTTACAATGACCTGCAACACAGCAGAGCCTTACCCTGTGTGTCGCCCTGATCGCCATAAGAGCACGTATACAAGTCTAGACCTGACATAACGCCCCTCTAGAGCCTTGAGCGCGCACTGACTATCAACGTCAATTGTCACGTCCCCTCTTCCATCCGCATCCTTCCCTTTCAATTCTGCGGCTCTCGTCACCGCCAGAATTTTAGCCTGAAAAACGCTGCACTCGTCCGGAAGTCTGTATGACATCCGTACTCTCATGTCCATTATATAGACACCAGCCCCGATGCCCTACTCCATCTGATTGATCAGTGAAAACTGCACACGCCTCATACAGCCTTTTGGATCCCTTCCTTGCCTTCCTATACGGAAACACTACTTCGGGCAAGTTCCAAAAGTCAAGTTTTGCTACCATATAGTCCGTCAAACCTGACCTGACATAAGCTAAATGGGCGGATAGACGTGATTTAATCGACTTGAAATTTTATTCTGATTTAATCGGTATAATTAAATATGTTTTTCAGACTTTTATTTTTGTGGTGTTAAAAACACCTGCACAAAAGAAAATACCCCTATCCCAAACATATTCCACACTGAATCAAAAATATTTCGATTTAAAATCAATATTTTTCATCTCTTCCGTCTTTTCTGCTTTTAAAACATGGTTATAATTGTACACAAAAAAATAAAGAGTTTTTTTAAAACAAGGTTTCTTTTCGTGTTTTTTTTTCGTCTAGTCATTTTTTAAACTAAGAAAGTAACAACTTGACGTTACTTTTTAGCTTCTTAATGTTTTGAAAGTATTGTTTAATGTATTTTGCAGATCCTTAGTTTGTTCTTGTCCTTAATTATAGTTATAAACAATTGCACGTCAAATGCGTGCAGCTTAAGTTTTTTATAGTGTCAAACTGCTACTTTATTATTTTAAAATCTTTTATATTTTTATAATGTCCGTTTTATACATTTTATCGCCAATAAAAGTAACAAAGCACATAAAGCTGCCATTTTGCGTACGACTTAAGTATAAAACTGTTTAAAAAATGCAGCCACAGCTCAGTTAGTATTGAGAATGAGATAAGTTAAACAATTATAAAAATATATAAAAAAGAATATAAAAAACAGATAAAAAATTGTGTATAATAAATGCAAGCAAAAACGTGTTACCGTTAACAGGAGTATATAAGTACATACATATGTATGTACGCAGGGACCGCAAAAGTAGTCACAAGGAAACATGGAGAGTTAAGTGAATTACACCATTTTCATTTTTGATTTTTACATATTTTTTTACAGAAATAATCAGGTACCATAATAGTTATAAAATAAAAGGAAATAAGTAAATAAATAAATAAAAAATTAAAAGAAAATAATTCTCAAAATTAATAATTATTTTCTGATTTTTATAATTTTTGCCAAAAAAATATGTATTTTTATTTTCGGGCAGAAATAGTTATTTAAAAATTTTTAAAAAATCAATTATGAGAACAATAATCTTAATTTTTTTTTCTCTTTATATTTATTAATCAAAAATATAACAAAACTAAATATTTTTTAAAATAAAAAAATTAACAAATATCTAGTTCAAAAAGCACTTGATTTTCAAAAAATCTGGTTTAATTTAAATGGTAAACTGCACTTGACTCTTTGATGTTTCCTTATACATACATGCCTTGTACATTGAAAATTTAATAAAAATAGACGATTATTATTACATATTACTGTTGATTTCTATATAAATTTAAAAGTAATAATTTCTGACAAAGAAACTAAAAAACTATAAATTTCCCCACAAAATTGACAAAGCGGCTAACTGGCTATAGTACTACAGGATATTCGTTAGAAATATCGGAAGCTTCACCGACAGCCAAATTTCCATTAGGCCCGTAACTAATATATACTCTACATCACAACTTGTCAGCGAATTTCCGCCTTCTTAAACTGTATGACGATACATTCTAACATAACTCTAGTATAGGTGCGGGGATACAGGAACCAATGCGGGCAACTGTGTTGCTAAAACCTTGGCGAAAGATAGTAAAAAGTTGTATAATGTGGCAATTGACCACTTTTGTGATCAAGCCCCTCTCTTTTTGTCGATGTCGCGTAAATACATACGCTAGCAGAATCGCAGGGATAAATACGAGATATTCCAAATGCCTTCTTAATCTTGACAAACGGAAATTGGCATATTAAGAGTGCTTTTGCTTTTGTCCGACACTAGCCGATGTCCGGATTAGGTACTTTGGGCCTAGCAGACTGGACAGTTTGTCGGATTTGGATTACATTGGAATTATCGGAATTACTTAATTTTTAATAAAATTTCCATTCTTTGTTATCACATTTTTAATAATGAACCTAAGCCGAATAAATAGACATAATTATAAGATACATATATAGAAAAGTTCAAATAAATAACCATAAAAAATGTATTAGAGTAAAAACTTTACAACTGGCAAAAAAACTTTTTTAATTTATTGTTTTTATCCTTTACACTGCTCAAATTATAAAGGAATTTCCATTTTTCTCATGTAAGACCTACTCCTAAATCCTAATAAATTTGTTTCAAATGCGGTATCGACATATAATGTTGCGACAGAGAATTAAATATTTTGTAGGGTCTAATATAGTCGCGATTAAATGATATGTTTTATTGTTGAATATTATTGTATGGAAATTTGGCTATTTAGAGCAATGCATTACAAAAATTTGATTAGTTAAAAAAAATAATATAGTGGTAACGTACATACTTATACAAATTTTGTTAAACATTTTATTTGTGTAAACAAGGCTTAACAATTCATACAATTTGTATAAATAAACATTATGTTATCGAGGGAAATGTAGTCCTCCCTACTTTTTTTGAAGATCCGGCTCAGAAAAAGTTAAAATAAACATAAACCCATTTCTTTTCCCATTGGGCCATATTCATAAACAATTTAAAATAGACTTTATATTTAAAATAGACTTTTTAAATACAATTTCATACAAATCTGTATTTAAAATCTACTTTAAATTAAATGTCAATTTTAAATGGTTTATAAAACTTGATTTAAAAAGCTTCAGTAAGTTTGAAATATAAAGTCGGCTTTAACGTCAGAAGTATACTTTTACATGTCGATGAAAGACCTAGTCGACTTTGGCGTTAGTTCGGCTTTAGTTTTTTAAAAGTATACTTTATGCTGGACTATGAATATGGCCCAAGGGGTAAAGAAATGGATTAAAAAAAATTAGCAAACATTTGTTTTATATAAATTTATTAAGCCTGTCTGGAGGATATCAAACTTTTAGAAAATAAATTCGAATTTGGTCGCGGCTTTGTCGTGACTCTTTTTTAAGAGCTTTTTTAATTAACGAGCTTCATAAGAAATTGAAGAATTGCATTGAACACTGTAAACCAAATATGTAACAAAAGAAATACAATTTGGAAACAATAACTAAAGTATTTGACACTGTAGGAGTTTAGGATAGGAGGAGTCTCTTAAGAAGGCACTTAGTTTCATATAATAGCTCTATTGAGGCAAAAACAACTTGGAAAAGAGGCTCTTTTTAACTTACTGGGTTCTTTTTCTTGCGTCTATCGTTATTGTCTTCACTTTCTGTAGCTGCATCTTTGTTGTTTTTATTATTGTACTGCTTATTATTAATCCAGTCTTTTGTTTTCTTTGTTAAAGTATCTTCTTCATTTGGCAAACTTCGTTTTCCATTCTGATGAGGCGAAAGATTCCTTTCCGATGTAGAGGAATTCAGTTCTTTTAATTGCTCATACAAACGTTGACGCTCCTCTTCTAAATGCAGTTTTTCCAAAGCCAAGTAAGATTCAAGATCCATTTCATTTCTAAACTTTTTAATTTATTTAAATAAATTAAATCAAAACAAAAAAAAAAAAAAAATAGACACTATAAAAATGTAAACAAACTCCCGGACAAAAATTCAGTTTAAGATTTTTAAACAAATAACCAGAGTACAAAGCCCATGATATAAATTCTACGGCAATTGGTGGCAGTTGGTCGGCTAGTTTCTGAGAAATAGCAAGGCCGTTTAGATTCTTCCGCTGCCTACGCTCTTTGTGTTTGCATTACATATTTACTTATCGTTTGGTGTGTTGTTTTCTGATGCAGAGAACATTTTCAAAATAATAAACCAAAAATTAATTATTTATAATATATGGAACATTTTTTTTTAAATTGTAAACTCTTTTAGGCATCTCGATTATATTGGAAGGGCTGTGGCTTCAACCTTTTTTTCTTTCCACAATTTCAGTTTAATAAATTTTTCACCTGTTTAATTATTCACTTTTTGCAATACATATTTATATATAGGGAACGTAAATCAACACAATATCATAATAAAACTAAGATATACCCTAGCAAAAAAAGACATGCAAAAGAAGTAGTAAATGCACAGGTGCTGGAGCATTCCATGAAAAAACGGAAATCTGAACAATATTACAAACATTGACTTTTTATATATTTTTGCATCTACATAGAGAGATTAAGTTCTCATCTCAAAAAATTGACATTCATCGTGACGAGTAGATCACTATTTTCATAAATACCGTTATTTGTTTGAGAGTATAACGAATCTAGCTTTTCTTTTTCATTGTACACCATTTTTTGAGAGGTCGCTGCTAATATTGTTTTTCACATAAGAACTAATATTCTTTTCTGCGTTCAAGGGCGTGGTGAGTGGTATTAAACCGTATAATATTTGTTGCTGTAAAGTGCTTTGTTCCCGAGAAAATAATTACAATGCAAAGGTAAATTTCTATGTCCCACACGTGACGCCGTTTTCCTTTTTTTATTTATAACTGTAAGGCAAGTCAACTAAACAAATTGATTTTTGTTGTTTACAGCTAACTTTTGGTGGTCTAAAAGCTGACAAAAAAATTTGCACTTAAACACTTAGCAAATACTTTTTCTTTCGTGATAAAAAGTGTCCCACACGTGACGCCAAGAATTAACATATCTGAAATCTTTCAATCTTTCTGCCATCTACAAACTATATTTGTAATTTACTGCACTACATTTGTGGCTTATCCAAATATGACTAAAATACAACCTTCCACCAGTACTGAACATATTCGGAAACTTCGCGGAAAGCGTAAGAAAGATGATCCAACCTTTAGCCCTAGCTGATAGAGAAGAATACGTGAGCTTTATAAGCGAAAAAGAGAAAGTATTTCAGAAATCGATTTAAAAACTTTGCAAGTTAAGGAAAAATATAAAAAAAAAGCCTGCAAAGGGCCTAATAAAGAAATCGATGTCAAAATATTGACAGTTCTTCTGTAAGTACCAAAACCTTCTTAAAAGTCCAAACAAACTTTATCAAAAGCTATTCAAAAGGCTTTAAAAGCGCTTCCTCAATCGCCAAGCAAAAAAAGAGCGATAACAACCAAATAAGCGCCTAAATTTAATATTGCTCCAGCCGAAAGTTCAAGCTTGGACATGTCGAATGTCAACTCGTAATACGAGGATGTGAAAGCCTTTTATTATCATCCAGATATAGTATAAACCTGTCCAGGCGCAAATGCTTTGGTTGTGGTTTAGGGAAATGGAATTAAAGAAAGGCGTTTGGAAGAATTATTTAACTATGTATCTACGGGAAGCTTTCTGCATTTTTACGGAATTTAATTTTAATATAGAAATAAAATTTTAAAAACTTTGTAGTCTTAGACCTTAAGATGTGCTTCCCATAAAAAACACTCCTTCAGGTCAGTGCAAATTTATAATACATGAAGACAAACAAAACTACTGTAACGACTGGTTGCTGAAAAATTTATGTGATCTTTATTTAGATTTTAAGTGCTGGAAAAATTAATGTGACTTTTTTCTGATAATAAAAAACTATTACTGTCCACAGACTTAAGCATAAGTCTGCATATGGAAAGAAGGGGAAAAATTCAGATAATAAATCACGTTTGACAACCCATTAAACAAGTTAAGTTGAACTGAAAGACAAACTGAATTCAGTTCATATTGTGATGAAACATGTTAATTTAAAAAAAAAATCCAAGTAGATGAATTTCAAAAAGACCAATTTAATGAAGGTGCACGTATCCTTCAAATTGATTTTGCAATGCCTTTCGCTTGTGAATACCAGAATTAAGTTCAAAGCGCACTATGGTCGCGAACGAGTGTCCTGTTGTTTAAGCTTCAACTTTTTACAAAGTAAATTTTCAAGCATAGAGTAAGTGCGGGTAATGTCGTATACCCATATGTTTTTTAGATTGCCACACTTTTAATTTCGTGACGATTTTACTCATATATCGACTTTTGCTGATGATACCGCCTTTCTCAGTATTCATAAAGACCCTAAAGAGGCCTCGAAACAACTGCAGCATCACGTATCCCAAGTAGAAAAATGGGCAAAATTATGGGGTATTAAAATAAACGAACAAAAATGCACCTACGTTACTTTACGCAAGAAAACGTGTCCCCCAATTTTTATTAACAACCATACGGTGCACCAACGTATTGAAACAAAATATCTTGGCATTCACTTAGATCGCCGCCTCACATGGAAGCTCCACATAGATGAAAAGTTGTCACAATTAAAACTTAAAACGGCCCAAATCCATTGGCTAATTGGTAGAAACTCTGTGTTACGTCTTGATTGTAAACTTCTGCTCTGCAACTCAATTTTGAAACCAATTTGGTGCTACGGGATACAACTATGGGGCACTGCTTCCGCTTTTAACATAGAAAAGATTCAACGCCGTCAAAACCAAATTCTAATAATAATAACTGGTGCTCCTTGGTATGTTAAGAGCAGCAACATCCAAGGAACTAGAAGTTCCACAAGTAAAATGTGAAATCCTTAACTATGTGGACAAGTACTTTAATAAGCTGGAAAATCATCCCAATCCGCTAGCTCGAAACATCTTGCAACATAGCGGACACGCCGTTTAAGGAAAAAATTTGTGTTTTTCCACCAGCAAAAAAAGTCGATCACACACCAAAACGATTTCCTGCAACTGACTCCCAAAATTACTTGCAAATATTAATTAAAGTATTGCTTTAATAATTTTCTGAGAGCAGCAATATATTTGGCCTGTTTTTGTTATTTTTATATTATTAGCTTAAGAAAAAACTTACAATACCACAATACCAGTCTATACAACGTTACCCGCACTTACTCCACCTTATGTGCTCGGATGCGAATTTTAAAGACAAAAATGAATTTTTTTATTTTTTAAATAAGCATTTCGATTTAGTAAATACGAAAAATGAAGATTTACCTTTAGTGAAAATAGTTTGGAGCAATGGCTCGAAATCAGAATTGAAAAACCGCTATATGGTAAAATTAATATCAATGCTGAGCGCAAAGTACGCAAAGCCATTTTTGCAAATATTTTGCTACAACTAATGGAAAGGGTATAATAGATGGAATCGGCAAAAATATAAGGAGATTGGTATGATAGAAAATGATAAGCCAAAGCAAACATTTTGTCATTTAGTCAGCTAAATTTTTTGCTTATTTGGCTTCTTAATTAGTTTCAAAAACCCAGGTAATTTATGTGCTATCCTCAAAAATCTGAGAAAAAATTTAATCTGAATCACCATGCCATTAGAGGAATTTCAAACTTTTATTTCATCAAGGCCAATCAAAATATTGTGGACTGCAAAGTTATAGCTTATCTGTAGACAAAACTGCAATTAACTTTGGATTTTTGTGTATTTTATAAAAATAATTTCAACTGTGTCCCTTACGTGACGCCATTTGTCCCTTACGTGACGAAATAAAAAAGTTAATTTTTACCTATAAATATTTTTTTTATTAAAAATTTATTACCATCATAAGAAAGCGTGGTTGTTAGTTGTAATTTCTTTCTTAGACATCTTTTCTCTATGTGCAACTGATTCGCTGAAATTTGGATTTAAACACTACAATTTTAAATGTTGGTTGACTCAGGCTGTCCCACACGTGACGAAGTTTGTTTAATTTTTTCTTTAATATTTTCTGAATTATTAAAAACAAGTTCGATGTAAGATTGAAGACTACCACGCAGTTTAATTAATAAAAGAAAAAAAATTGAATTCTGAATTACCAATTAGAAGTTGTATGTAAAATAAGTGCTAAAAAATAGTTGAATTTGTCCAACACGTGACGGTGGAATGCCCCTGCTACTTATAATGAACTGGTTCATATTTGGGTAAAACATGCGTAAAATTAACATTAGCGTGTCATTAGCCTAGCATGGGTTCACATTTCGGGAGTCCGCATCAAAGTGCGCGTTTAAAATCAGTATATTATCGATAAATCCACCCTTTTTCTGAAGCGCCGAAAAATTTAATTTAAAAAAAAAATAAAAATTAAATTGTAATTTTGTGTAAACATGTCCACATTCTTAACTAGAGATTCCCAGAAGCTTCGAATGTTATATTAAACCCAGGGTACACGTATATCAGGTAGCCTCAGATTAACAGCTAAGTAACAGTATTTCAAATTTTGCTTATGCTTATTTATTTTCTTCCTTTTTTGCAAACAACAACTGAAGTTTGCAAGGAAAGCTCAAAAAAAAGAAGAAAGATTTTGTGAGTTTTTGTTATTTGCCTATGACATTCTTATGACGGTTGAGTTGTTTTTGTAGAATCACTCCTACCTGATATACGTGTACCCTGATGTACCCATGCTTAAAGCCGCCGCCGTTGTAAATCATTGTCGTCGTCAAGCATTTCTAACGCCTGGTTTTTAGTACAAAAAAAAATTATTTTCGTATTTCAGCGACATCTATATGTAAGATATTTGCTATGGTGACGTTTTTAAGGCGGTTCATGCCATAGCTAATATTTCCTATTTGTTTTAAACGTTATGACAGCGCTGCCACTAACAAATCAAAAAGTATTAATTCCTTTAAAAAACCATATCGTCGTCCTGAACATCGCTTACATGTCTCCACAAATTTTCGTGGACATATAGACCAATCGAATCGAAAGCCGTAATTTGCCCTCAGAACTTTTATACTCTTTTTTTAAACACAGAGAAAATTTTATAATATTTCGATTCTACAAAGTCGAAATAATTTGCATTAACATTTAAAGCCACGTTAAGTTTATAAAGGCAGAAAATATTCACGAGGCTTTTCAAGAATTTAATTGAAGTCTTCTGATGATTTGTTCTAAGAAACAATAAAATGCATATCGTCACAGAAAATGCAAAACGCCCTATCTAACATTTCAAAATTTTTTAGAAGGAGCAATCATTTTTGTGTAAATGAAAAATATATTTACAATTAGCACAAATTTTTGCCATGTATGTTAGTTAAAAAGGATCAACAAATTTATTTCTGCTGAAAAAAAGAGTTTTGCGAGATGACGTACATATTTGAAGGCTATAATTTAAAAAAAAAACATTTTTAAATTGTTTGTTAGATAGGGCGTTTTGCATTTTCTGTGACGATATAGACAAACTCTAGAAATAAAAATTATTTAATAAAATTTGTTTAAACATTAACCTTAACGCAACACAAATATTTCTGTTTCTATTTGCTTTGGGTTTAATAATTTTTTTATATGAAATTCATAACATATAAATCTGGATAACAAATCGTCCATCTGTACAAACGTGAACGTCTACGTGTGTTCAAGTGTAAATTTTGTTTTAGTTACATACATTCAAATCAAATGGAGGTGACTTTAAAGAAGCAGACACAATGCCAGAGGCAAACTTTGTGTTTGCTACCAAGTTCTTCATATCTAAGATCGTTTTGTCTGTGTGGCAAGTGTAAGTAGGTAAGTACTTTAGGAAGGCACACACCAACCTGTCGCACATTATAAACCCACCAACTGACTGAACAAATAAATGACTGACTAAGACTAAGTAAATGGAAAAGATATTCTAGCTTTCTTTGCCAAATTATGCTGCTGACATGTTTTGTGCAATTTATGACCGTTGTTGTTTTTATTTAGCTGAACACAACAAGTACAATAAAAATGAATAATAAAAAATATTTATGTATGTACGCATGTATGTACGTACTAGACATCTGCATGACTATATTCATTTAATTGTCTATACACAACAAAAACAATATTCATTCAAACATTTTTCATTCTATGGGAGATAAATAAAGTTAAGCCAGTAACAACACAAGAAAGAATGTATTGTGTGTTACACTCAATGATACAAGAAGAACACATTCATTTTACAGTTTTCGTTTTGAATGTGTATAAAACACACTTGAAAATACAAAAACATAGCAAAGTCTCATTACAGTTAGAGTTTTTATAAAAACATTCAGGTGTTTTTTCGAGTTAATGAATGTTTAACAACAACAATAACGACAAATTTGCAAACACAAATGAATAATAATTTTTTACACCAATCATACAGCAATATTCACACATTCTATTCAGTATTTATTTATATGAATGTATGGGTAATATTTTGTTTTCGGTTGAAGTTGTTTTTTATTTGCTTTCGCTTGTGGGTTCATTCATTTGGTTTGTTTAACATTGAATGAAAAACACTATGTTGTTGAAAAACAAACGAATGTAGTTAAACGGCATTTGGGTGTAGTCAAGCAGACCTCTAGTACGTACATATATGTAATGTGTATGTAGGAAAAGCGGTAAGAATGCATAGATACTGGTGCGGTGCACAGTTCCTGAGAACTCTATTATATCGACCGCGTTTTAATTTCTAGGGCCCTGGTATTGTCAGGATAGTGCAGTTAATCGAAGAAAAACAAATCATGTTTTTATATGGATGTTTAATATTGCTGTAAGAGAGAATGTGTTTTGCATTTGCGTTTTCTGATTTTGTTACATACAAAGTAAGTTGTGGTTGCTAATGTTGTTGTTGTGGTTTATGTCTGCATTTAGTTCATACAACTATACGCGTGTGGGTGTTGACATATTTTTTTTTTGTTGGTTGCGAAATTTTTTGCGGTTGTTGAGTAGAATAATTTTTATTTGTGGTCGGTTTTCTTAAAAGTTTATTGTGCAGCATTTTAAATGAATGTAAACTTTAAAATTTATTAAATTGTACCAGATTAAACCAATTTTCATTTACTCTTATCAAAGTGTAGTGATAAGAAACGATCGCTTTTTTAATCGAGAGGTATTTTTGCCTTTTATTTAACCTTTAATAAAAGTGGATGAAAGCAGTAATTAAAAAGTAAAAAACTGTAAGTAGAAAGATAAAAAGAACCAAAGTGAAAAAGAAGAGCTAGAAGAGTTAACAACGAAAGGGACCACGTCCTCAGCTTCAAACAAAAACGCTTCTCAGAGAAAACAGGCCCATAATTAAAACGTCGGCTGCAACTTCACGAGCTCACATTAAAATGTTTCAAATTTCTTCACAAATCTTTTAAATACAAGTTGTTGTACAATGAAATTTGCAAACTGCCATGCTTTAGTACTTCCTTATTTGATTTTTCAATAATATTAGTAATTTCATTCATTAACTTTAACAAATTTCAATTCAATTCAATTTTTAATGTTTTGTTGATTTTTTTTGTTGTTAATTTTCTTCTCCAAAATACATGGTTTTGTTTACAAAAAGTATGAAATTAAGTAAAAGTGTGGCAATATTGTTAAGAGAATAAGAAAAAGATTCTATTTCATAACCGCATTTAGCAGCGTAATTTTAACGTCAAATTGTATGAAAAAAACATGTAGGTATTATATTGCATCATTTAGAGTCCTTCAAGTCATATACAAGCAACTTGGTAAAAAGCTCTATGAAACCTAGCTCTCCTTACTCTTGATGAATATTATAATGCCCTCCAGCCAATAACCAGAGACGTTACATGCATGCCTTTCCTTATTCAAAACCCACGTCTTTATTAAATCGTGATAAAAATAAAAGCCGGTTTGATCGCCGCAATTTTGGTATTGTTACAATTAACTGGCAATGATCAACCTAAGATCTTGTTACGTTCTCTTTCCCTCGCGTGTCCCCCTTTTTAAAATCCGTACTTCACATCAACGCCAAGTTATTCGCCTGAAAAACACTACATTCATCTGGAAGTCTGCATGACACTCGAACTTCCGTACCAAATAACAGATGGGCCAAAAGAAATCACCCTTTTGGAATATGCTCTTATTTTTGCAAATGGCGGCCAATGTCAAATCTGTTTTGACATTTGTGAACTAGACTGATGTAGAATTCAAGTGAACAAGAACGCGGAATAATCGTGTCTATATTTGGCGTAACAATTCGTCTGTGGTGTTGGTGCAGCGCGAATTCCGTCGCCGATTCCCCGGTCGTCCGGCACTAACTGCGCGTTCGGCCACCAATATTGAAGAGTCTGGGACCACGCGAGACGCTGCCAGAGTGGCTGACCCGTTCTGCTGAGAATATCGCCGCTGTTGGCGAGGATTTCGAG
This sequence comes from Melanophora roralis, assembly GCA_963583895.1. Classification (NCBI taxonomy): domain Eukaryota; kingdom Metazoa; phylum Arthropoda; class Insecta; order Diptera; family Rhinophoridae; genus Melanophora; species Melanophora roralis. The sequence continues at coordinate 25,802,808 of OY757191.1, forward strand.
TTGTCGCAAGAAACATCGACCAGAAACCGTGCCTCGCAATTAGGCATCAGCTGCTCGTCCCTAAGGCGAATCTCGATCAAAGACCTGCACATGTTCTCGTACAAAGTCCAGTCCGTGCATCAGATGTTGCCTGTCGACCGTCAAACGCGTGTAACCTACGTCCAAGTCATTCTCAATCTCGAGGCCGAAGTGGACGATTTTTCGAAGAAAATCATAATGAGCAATAAAGCTCATTTCCAACTCAGCGGGTACGTGAACAAGCAAAACTATCGATTCTGGGGCCCCAAAAACACACGAGTGATGCACGGGGAGCCATTACACGCGCTCATAGTGACTGCATGATGCGCTGTTTCCGCTGAAGGAGTCGTCGGACCTTTTTTTCGATCCGCTTTTTAAACGACAACAGTGGACGATCGCGCTATAGGGCCATGTTAGCCGAGACTTTTCTGCCGCATTTGAACGAATTGGGACTAGAGGACATGTGGTTCCAACAGGACGGAGTAACGGCACACACTGCGCGAGCCAACATTGAAATTCTACAGGCGGCGTTCCCAGTTCGGCTCATCTCTTGTTTTGGCGATTGGCCAGGTAGGGCGACCAAATTAACCGTTCCAGACTTTCTTCTTGGGGTTTTTTGAAGTCCCGTGTTTACGTGAACAAGCCCAAAACCTTGGAAGCCCTCAAGGAAAACATTCGACACGAGTGCGAGAATCTGTCGCCCGAAGTTCTCGCCGAAGTGATTAAAAATGCCATAAAATGAGCCCGTATAGCAATCAATTGTAACGGCGCCCATTACGCCGATATCATCTTCTCGACTTGACCAAAAAAAATCTAAAGGTTCAAATAAACATAATCAAAAAACAGAAACAAAGTTTTTCATTTTGAAAAAAAATTAAAGCCAAACAACATCGAATGACTTCTTTTGGCCCACCTTGTATTTCTTCTAAATAAATATTAACAAGTAAGAGCGCTCTATTCGGCTGTTCTGAATCTTATATACCCTTCATATTGGTCTTTTAATATACCCAGCCATCTTTTCTACCCCAGTTATTTTTTACTGCAAATTATATAATAAAAATACTTTTTGCCAGGTTTAAAGTCCATAAAAATCCTAGTTTTCGAAATAAAAAACTTTACAAAATTTTATCGTTCGTATGAATAATAAAAATAGATGTAGAAAGTTTGAGGTCGAGAGTTTTAAAAGTTTTTGAAATTATTTATATTAAAATATTTAAAGTTGTTATTTATTATGGGATGCTCTAGTCCCCTGCTCCGCTCCAACTATTTTTTTTCCAAAATGTATGAATTATTTGATCATTATTTTTGTAGAACATTCAAAGTCGATATCTGTTATAGTTTCCGAGATATAGCGTATCAAAAATATCATAAATGTTGTTAATTTGTATGAGAGCTACCCTTTCCCCTGCACAATTTTTTTTTCAAAAAGTAGGTCTTGGTGTCTAATTACTTTCGTAAAATATTTTAAGTTGATAGCTTTTACAGTTTTTGAGATATTGCGTATCAAAAATACTCCTTCCCCTGCCCCACCCAAAAATTTTTTTCTCCAAAGTGTAGGCTTAGTTGTTTAAATACCAAGTCCCAAACTTTGTAGCAAGAATGACTAAATTTACTGAGATATATAGGGATATATGGACAGATTTTGTCCTACAAAAAATGGGTTATTTTGGGTTTTTCGCTTATAGGTATCTCGGTCAATAGATAACCGATTTTGCTGATTTTAAATAGCGATTATCTCCAGGATATTTCTAATATTTTGACACCAATAACTTGTCTGTATCACTTTATTTGACTCCGGAAACTTGATTTCAACACACAGACGTACATGGCTATATCGCCTTCCCTATCTATAAGGATCAAGAATACTTTAGGGGGTCGCAAATGGATAATAAAGAAATTACAAACGGAATGAGAAACTGATATATACCCTTATCACTATGTGAAGGGTATAAAAACGCAAAAAATTTCCCTTTCAGCGGTAAACTAAATTCTTTTAAATGTGTGTTTTACTAATACAGTTACATACTTATAGAAAACGTTAAATGCCACTTCTATTCAAAATATGTTTTTGTTAAGTGTTACGTTTTTTCTTGCAATTAAACCAATCAACGTTTTCTTTAAAAAAATGTCCCATTTTTATTTTCTCTATGCTAAAAAAACATTTAAAATATTTTCTTCGTTTTTGAATTTTTTGCCTTTAAAAAGTGTTTGTTTTTTTTTAAGTAATGAAGCGATTTTAAAGCAAAAACGTTTTTAAATTAAAAAGGTGCTGTTACAAAAACGTATTCATGTAATACGAACAATGTCCTCTTTATAAATAGTGCTCAGTGTAAAGAAAACCCAAGATTTTTATCTTTATCCATGATAATTTTACAACGACAAGGTATGGGTAATAAGTTTATTTCGTTTTCGGTTTAAATAATAAAAGAATAATTTTGTTGTTGTAGTTGAATGCTGTAATTGCTGGCAATTTGTCGTTGTCGCCCGCCTGGCATTGTTTACGAGGTGATATGGGACAATATAATAATAAAAGCAACAGCAGCATGTGCAACAAAAGCTTTTTTACAGATCACCTAATACTGTTTGATCACAAAACTTAATATGTTAAAATTAAGTAAAGTACATATGTTTGTAGACACGTACATACATACAAACATGCATAAGTTAGCAAGTCAAAAGTAGTCAATACCAAGTCCAAAAGACTTTACTACACACAGAAAAAGGGGAGCAGAAAAATGCTAATTTTGGTATTTGACCACCACGACGAATGACAACAACAATAAGATAACTGCAGCAACAAAAATAAAACGAAACACGAAAAGGCAACAAAATAATCTGCACCAATAATGTCTCCACTGTAATGCAAGTTTGACAGATGAGACATCATCGTTGTTGTCGTTTGTCTTGACATGTGCCGCTTTTCCAAGAACTCCATTATGCTAAATACTACAGTGTCAGACACAAAAATTTAAACAAATGGCCAGAAAACAAAAAATAAAAGGAGTTAAATACAATATATTATTGTTAAATCAAATGTCCTTGTACAATGTCCAATTAAGTGGTTTTATTTATAATTTTATAACCTCAAGTGATAAGCTAAGTCCTTTCGTAAGTAATATGTCAAAATGTTTTATGGATGTAAGGTGTCAGGTAAGTTATTTTTCTGTTTTGTAAGACAGTTTTATTTTATTATTACGTTAAAGAAGCTAAACAAAAAGAATACTTGTGTAGTTACGGCCATCTTAAATAAAATCAATTCTTTAAGTATAAAAGAATTACAAAATGAAATAACAACCCAATTTCAGAAGTCAAAACTCGAAAAATAGTCATACATTTTTGTTAGGTTTTTTTTCAATGTAAAAATTTGGGGTAATTTTTTTATTTAGTGTTTTGGGGCGATTTTTAATTTTATAATTTTGCATAGGAACGAAAATTTTAAAAATTAAAAAAGTCCCTAAACATTTTAAAACTTTAGGATGATTAAAAAATCCCCGATTTCAGAAATAAAGAATAGCTCCAAAAAATCCGAAAAAATTGCCCCAAACTTTCGTGTTGTTGCTTTTAATAAGAAATTTTAAGGCCATTTTTCATTTCTACTTTGGGGTTATATTTAATTGAGGTCATTTTTTATTTAGGGCAAGTTTTAAAATTATTTTGGGACCATTTTTTATTTTTTGCATTTGGGGCCATTTTCTATTTTCTTTAAACAACATACTTTTTTCTTGGGGCCATTTTTCCTGTTTTTGGGGGCCATTTTTTCATTTCTACAATTGGGGTGATTTTTCATTTTTGAAATTGGGGCCATTTTTTCATTTATTGTTTTGGGGCCGTTTTTCATGGAGTCTATTATAAAACGTGAAAAAAATTCAAGAAAGTGTCTATGTACTATCATTTGTAACAGTAGGTAAGGGCCAAGATTAATCATTACACGTATGTATGTAGTCGTTAGACCTACATATGTATGTGTGCTTAAAAAGTATAAAAATGTCCAAGTCGGATATTCAGTTAGCTTTAAATCAACTTAAACTAACTATTTCGCAGCTAGCGATGACTGACACTTGAACTACTTTTCAATCTAATCAACTTACTATTTTAACATTGTGATGTCCTAGGAGGTAGTCGGCTGTCTGATTCGCTACTTTTAATTCACTTAAAATTAGCTACATTTTAAAGTCACCCAATTTTTTTATCATCCCTAGGTTCGAATTCCACATTGGAAATTTTTTTTTATCAAAATACATAATTCTTTTTTTTAAATTTTTAACCGTTTTTAACAATTATGATTACAAAAACAATTACAGCAAAACAAAATATTTGTGTGTGTGCTTTTACTTAAGTTTTTCTGAATTACTTATCAGTCAGCCAAGGCGTATGCATATCAGATGGCCTTAGTTAATCAGCTGAGTAACAGTATTTCGGTATTTAAATGTCAAAATTTGTTTATGTTTATGTATATCTTTATTGTTTATAAACAAAATCTGCAGCATTCTAAGAAAAGCTCAAAGAGTGTAAGTTAGCAAAGAATTTGTGAGTTTTTGTTATCTGTCTTTGACACTTGTATGACGGTTTAGTTGTTTTTGTAGAACTTAGGCCACCTGATATACATGCGCCTTGCAGTCAGCTTTAAAGTTATCTATCCAGCCAAAAGTTCCGATTTTGTTATAAGCTCGTTACAACTAGTGGAAAAATTCGTAACGGTTTTTATATGAAATGTCGATATGTCGTTACGAAATTGTAACGATATGAAGGTACGTAATCGCCATTTTCTCTACTTATTATAGATTTTGACAAATAAATTCCTTTATTTCTAATAGTTTTATGTATAGTTCGACGCGATATGGATCTTGTTAATACAATAGAGTACCACGTCATTGTTATTTGGCTGATTTAATGGAAAAACCAATATTTGTTACATTTTTCTGTGTTTTTCATAATTTCCTTTTCTGAATTTATTATGTTTGTTTAAAAATGTTAAACATATTTTTTTAAAGCTTTAACTTTAGTTGAACTATTTGTTTTGAGACGATTCTGTTATTATTACTTAAGACTAGGGTTTAATCCCTACTAAATTCTTATTTGTTGCAAATAAAGAAATTAATTAAAAATTTTTACACTAATAGCGTTAGTTTTAGAAAGCAATTTCGTTAAATATTTCATCACGTGAGTTTAGTATAAACGTAGACATTAATTTAAATATTTTTTTAATAACATTTTGCATCAGGCTTTTAATATTTAAACTTGAAAACTTCAACACAATTAGTTTTATGGAATTTACTGTTTTAAGCATTTCAGTTTTCTACCTTAAATTAGGGTTTAATTTAAGAGCGAATAAGGTTAAGCTAAAGGTGCCTTTACATGGCAATACACGTATTACGATATGCCAAAAATTGTTCAGGAGTAATACAAAATCTCACCAAGTATAATGTATTGAGGAGGAGAGAATACGCATACAACATTTGACTAGTGTTTGGTAGATGTTTATTTTCTAAACCATTTAAAAAGCATCACATCAGAGGTGTCAAAGATTGGCAGCACTCAACATCTAATGAAGGTGGCTACATTTAATGAAACAAAACACGGATACTCAAAATCAACGCAGAAGTTTTTTTATTTTGTTTTTGTTAATATTGTAGAGCCAAAACCATATGCCGTTATCAGAAACGGAAACAAGTAGTAAAAACAGCTTTTGATTTCACCAACACCATCCGTTTAAGCATAAAAAATACTTAGAATAGACTTTTATTCTCTTTTCTTAAACACAAAAAGATTTTCAAAATATTTTGATTCTACAAAGCCTAAATACTTTGTATTACCATGTAAAGCCACCTTAAGAGTTTAAAATAAACCTAAAACTACTTCACCAGGAATAAGTGTAATGATGGATCTTAACCGACTATAATTGCTTTGATTTATTTAAGTTTAAATGTGAGCACTGGCTTAATTTTTCCAACTATTAAGTATTCTTGCTTTAGCCAACATTTATTAAACTTTGTCTTCACCTAAAGAGACTTAAGAAGAAAACAAATTTCCGTAAATTATCGATTTGTTGAGGCAAACAAAACTTTTTATGCTCATTTGATTAACCAAAATATATTTACGAGTGCTAAATAGCTTTTTTGTTGTTTGTGTTCTTGTTGTTGTTGCATTGTTTTCTACGTCTTTTGCATTTTTCTTGTATTTAACTGGGTCTTTTGACCATGACTTTTGCTAAAATTCGAATTCGTTTTTGTATGAGTTATACCGCTTTACTTTACAATTAGTAACTACACAGCAGGATACCTCTTGTAGTGGGCAAAAAATAACAGAGAATAATACAAATTTTTTTTTTAATTTACCCAGGAAGATGAAACTTAAAACACCCTATCCTGATAGGAGGGTGTTACTGTTGTCAGATGAACACATAAAACGGAACCTCTAATCTCAGAAAAATAGTATTATTTAATGAAGTATAAAATGTGGCAGCTTAATTTATAATTAAGCACCCCACCCACATTTACACAATCTTAGAGAGACTTAGAGACCAACCGTTAGATGGTTATTAATTTCTTGGTTAAACTGTTATTAAAAACAAACTTTGCTCATAGCCAAATTACTAACTTATAGGTGACCTTACGTACGGTTTCGAAAGAATTTAGGGCATTAAAATAGTCGTCTTTTTGTACAATTATTTTTTAAGTAAAATGCTATTACTTTAATCCACCGTAGATGGCAATAAAAATCGATTTAGTAGTATTACGTAAAAACGTATCGTTTTCCAATTTTCAACCATATTTAGCTTTTTAACATTTTAAAATATTTTTGATTTAAATGGAACATGATGGTCAAATAATTTGTTCTCTATCAGTGCCTGTCAATGGAAATATATTTGCAAACGAATTACAATAAAAACGACAGTCTTTGATGTTAAACCATGAACTGCGTGCAAGTTTAAAATTAAGTTTTTAGCTTTAAAAATATATGTATTTTAGAAAACTTTATAAAACCTCAAAACTTAAACAAATTTATAATCCAAGTAATATAGGAACGTACAGCCCAAACGCGTTAAGTTAGAGACTCGAAATGCGGGCAGCTGTCGTTATGTTTAGACTTACTAAGAACCTAACAGGGTATAAAATATAGTGACAAGGTCAATTTTCATTTTGCATAACAGGTTAAAAACGTAAAAAGAATTTTGGCACTTTTTTGATATTTGGGGCCTAACGCGTAAAGAACTTATTGCAACTTTTAAACCAATATGTGTAGGAACATAATTCGAATTGTATTTGACAGGTACCGGAAAATTTTGAAAAATTTTTCAGATACATTTTTGAAATTGCGGACCTCAAGGGGTAGAATTCCAGTTGCATTCGACATGTTTTAAAAAAACCTTGCAAAACCTTTGCTTATTTAGAAAGTTAGCAAGTTATATTGGAGATAAAGAAAAAGTAGTTACTTTTCGACCGCATAACTAAGTATTTTTGTTATGCCGAAATTCATGACCCCCACCCAATAAGGCCCTTATCAAGAGGTCGTTATTCGGTGATAAAAAATAATGATATTCGAGGACCTATTACACAAATCATTTTTCTGGGATACTAGGGTTGCATTTTATATTTCTTAGAGAATAAAAACAAATATTAATCATCTAAAATAACTTTATTGTTTTTCAAAATACTCCCCATGAAGATCAATACACTTTTGCATGCGTTTGAACCAATTATCGAAGCACTTTTGCCACTCTGATGGAGGTATCTCCAAAACATGCATTCTGAATTCAGCAACCGCTTCTTAAGGTGTCGAAAAACGTTGACATCTTAGTTTGTGTTTTACGTACGGGAATCAGAAGAAGTCATTCGTTGTCAAGTCAGGACTATACGGCGGATGACTCATCAAATTGATGTTTTTGGTGCTTAAAAATGCAGTTGTTTGAGCCGATGTGTGAGAGCTCGAATTGTTGTGGTGAAGAGTGATCCATCTTCGGCTGTTGGTTTTCCTAATTTCTTGGAACACAACTGGCAAACAAATGGTTGTGTATCACTCAAAATTGACTGTTCCGCGGTATTAAAGTGATACGGTTGCGACATGTCCAGTTTTCTGAAAAAACTGGTGATCATTTGCTTAGAAGTTCTTCGTGCGCAAACAGCTTTTGTTGGATTTGACTTATCTTAAAACACCCATACAGTCGACTGCTGTTTACTTTCGGGCTCATACGCGTAAGTTCAGGATTCATTACCTGTCACGACATCATAGACGTAATTCGAAGCACCGCGATCGTATTTTCTGAGCATTTCTTTCGACTAATCGACACGAGCCTTTTTTTGAGCGATTGACAAATTGTGTGGGATCCAACGCGAAAATTTTTTTTGGCAGTCAAATGTTTATGCAAAATTGAACGTATGCTGGTCCCACTAATGCCTAAGGTTGTCTCAATCTCACGGTCTCCAATATCAGTTCATGCACAGCATCAATGGTTTTAGGAACAACAACTGATTTTGCAGGACCTTCACGAAATTTGTCTTGGAGTGAACTACGACCACGATTTAATTCAACATACCTTCGATTAACACTGGTCCTTGATTGAGCTTCATCGCCAAAAACAGGATTTAGTTCATCCATGCACTGTTGCAGAGTTAATCCACGTCGAAAGTTGTAAAAAATAATCGCACGAAAACGTTCACGATTAAATTTAATTTTTGGGTCGAGTTGAATCTTTTAAGTTACTGTAAACAACACAAATAGCGCTCGTATGTCAAAACGTTCTGAGTACGTATAACTTAGAAAATGTTAAACTTTACGATAGAGCTGTCAGTTGTTAGATTGAAACACTAGTGTTGCCAAATCCCGAAATATAAAAGGCAACCTACGTATGAATATGTTGCGAAATATTTTCGAAAGGAGTAAAAAACTGGGGATTTTTTTTGTTACCTTTTAGGAACTTTTTGTAATTTTTAAACCAAGAAAGATAGAAACAGGTTTCGAAAAAAAAACAAAGCAGCTTTGTTGCTTTTTTGGAAATTTTGGGCCCCAAGCGATAAAAAAGGGAAACGTTATATTTTGGCCTTTTTTGGGTCCATTTTGTAACTTCCTTATCATAAAGAAAGGAACAATATTCAAATTGTGTTTGACAGGCCTCAAAGTTTTACATATATATTTAGGTACTTTTTTAAGCTTTTAGACCCTAATGGATTTTAAATTATAAAAATATATATTTTGGTACCTTAAAGTACTCTTTGCAACTTTTCAACCAATAAAGATTGGAAAAACTCAAATTGCCCCCGACAACTTTCAATAAAACTACGAATACGTAGTCGGCCTTTGGAACCTAAATGAATATTGGCTCAGTCAATGAAGTGGAGAAAAAGTACATTTATCTAAAAATTTTTGGCATCTTTTTGACTTTTTTGTGATTATAATGATAAAAATATAAAATTAAGGATTATTGACCCATAGTAGGGTCGAAAATTAATTTAGTGGATAAAAAGTACTTATTGTAAATTTAAGCTTATTTCTTTTTTTGAGATTATGAGTCTAGAAATATGAAATTAAGGACTATTGACCAATGTAGAGTCGAAAGTCAACTAAGAGAACAAATTGACTTTTCTTACCATTTTTGGTACTCTTGTTTATTTTTGAAATTGTTAGTCTAGAAACATAAAATTAGGGACTATTGACCTATATTAAGATCGAAAGTCGACTAACTATACAATAAGTACCTTTTTTTAGATTTGTCCTATTTTACTTTCTTTGAGATTATGAATATTTATATATAAAATTAGTATTTATTGATTAATATATAAAAGGTGGGCCAAAAGAAATCACCCTATTGTATGATGCTCTTATTTTTGCAAATGGCGGCCAATGTCAAATCTGTTTTGATATTTGTGAGCTAGACAGATAAAGAATAAAAGTTAACAAGAACGCGGAATAATTCGTCTGTGGTGTTGGCCAAGCTCGAATTCTTTTGCCGATTCCTTGCTAGCCCGGCAACAACTGCGCCGTTTGCCAGCTAACTTTGAAGAGTATGGGACCACACGAGACGCTACCAAGAGTGGCCGGCTCCGGACCGCACGTTCTGCCGAGAATATCGCGGCTGTTGGCAAGGATGTCGAGCTGTCGCCAGAAACATCGACTAGACGCCATAACTCGCAATTAGCCATCAACCGGTCGTCCCTAAGGCGAATTTTGGTGAAAGACCTGCGCATTTTCCCGTAAAAAGTCCAGTACGTGAATCAGCTGCTGTTTGTTGGCCGGCAAACGCGTGAAACCTTTACCCAAGCCATCCTTAATTTCGAGGCTGAAGTGGATGATTTTTCGACGAAAATGATAATGAGCGATGAGACTCATTTACACCTCATTTGGTATGTGAACAAGTAAAACTAACGCTTTGGAGGGCACCGAAAATTCACGAGTGATGCACGAGAGATTTTTCACTCAAAGTGTTTGCATGGTGCGCTATTCACGCTGGAGTAGTCATCGGTCCATTTTTTTTTCGAGGACGCCGCTGGTCAAACGAAAACAGTGGAAGGTGCGCGCTATAGGGTCATGTTAGCAAAGCTTTTCTGCCGCAATCAAACGAATTAGGACGGGAGGACATGTGGTTTCAACAGGACCGAGCAACGGCAGACACTGCGCGAGCTACAACCGATATTCTGAAGGCGGAGTTTCCGGGTTGTCTCATCTCTCGTTTTAGCGATTTACATTGGCCCGCAAGATCGCCCGATTTAACCGTTCCAGACTCTTTTGTAGGGTTTTTTGAAATCTCATGTAAGCAAGCCTGAAACCCTGGAAGCCATTAAGGAAAACATTCGACACGAATGCGAGAATCTGTCGCCCGAAGCTCTCGCCGAAGTGAATTCAATAAAACGAGCCCGTATAGCAATCAATTGTGATGGCGTTCATTTGGCCAATAATAACTTTTCGATTTGACCAATAAAATTCGAAAGGCTCAAGTAAACATAATCAAAAAACGAAATTGAAGTTTTTTATTTAGAAAAAAAAATTGAGAGATAAACAACATCGGATGAATTCTATTGGCCCACCTTGTGTAATCGAAAGTCAGCAAAGTAAAAAAAGTACTTTTTGTAATTTTTTAATACTTTTTAGCCTGTTTAAAATATATGTGTCTATAAAAATTTAATAAATTAAGGACTTTTGACACATTTAGAGATCGTTCTCAACTAAGTGGACAAAAAGTACTTGTTTGCATCATTTGTACTATTTGAATTTTTTTTGAGATTATGAGTGAACTAGAAATTTAGGGTTATCGATGCTTAATTGAAGGCAAAAGTTATTATTACTTTAAGGTAAACAAATTGACCACTTTTGTGGCATCCCCCTCTCCTCTTGCAAATTACGCGTGGATGAATATTCTCGGGGAATTGCAGGGGCTAGATGGTCTGACGAACCCAGGTGTAGAACTACTCGGATAACCTGGCCGAGGATGGATCCGGGCCGTTCGAGGTCCCTCCTTGTTTTGGATAGGAGAAGGATAAGGGACACCGTGGCGTAATAACCGGCCACTGCCGATTTAGCACCCATGCCGAAAGATTGGGATTGCTTTGGAATGACTTCTGTAGAAGCTGTCAAGACGTAGAGAAGACTGAAAGCGTAAAACACCTCTTGTGCTTTTGTCCGGCACTGGAGGACATTCGGATCAGGCACTTCGGTATCGGTAGACTGAAGGGCCTGTCGGACGTGGCCAACATTGGCATAAACAACGTGGCGTCCTTTATCAGGGATAGCGGTTGGTTTGGGGACAGCGGCCAGTATGGGACGACTACTGCTGACCACACATGATAACTTTTCTTCTGACTCTATATCTTTATTTCTATTGATCTAATCTAATTTATCTTTTTCTTCTTCTTTTCTCTTCCCCAGGTATCACAAAGGGACCGAGGAAACGGACCCAAGTGGGCTGCACAACTATTACTTCAACACTTCCGCAGCCGCCTGTTCTACCTAACCTAACCTAACCTAACCTAAGGTAAACAAAAAGTACTTTTTCATATTTTTGATACGTTTTTTGCACGTTTTTAAATAAGAAACTATATACCTATCCTAAATTTGGGAATCATAAAAGAAGACAATGTGCAAGATCTTATTATTATAGCCTTTTTGAAATTTTTTTATTGGCAAAATATTAAATAATTTTTTAGACCAGAATGAGGTTAAAAATCTGAAAACTATGAAGCTTTTTTATAAGTAAGCCGCAATTTAGTTCTTTCTCACTTAAATTCTAATTCATATTTTCTTTCTTTTTAAACTCTGAAATCAATTTGGCAAAATTAGTTCATCTTCTAAAAGCCATTAACCCAGTGACGTAGAATGAAAGATTTATGTTATGACATGTACTGACAAGGATACTAATAGCTTTCTAGTGCAATAATATAAAATATGCACGTATGTGCTTATGTTTGTATGTTAACTTTGTAAACAACAATGTAAAATAACTAAGTATTATTTATATCAAAGCATCCTTTCTATGTGTCGCCACGCAAATTAAAATGAAATCAAATGTGACCACAAAGTCGCCTGTTGTCTTGTTCTTCCTTTGAGTTATTTTTTTTTGTGTTTTGTGGTTGCAGTCATTCGATCAATTGCATTGGACACACTCACACACAATTACCAGGTATATTTTTGTATGCAGAAAAGATAATGACGTCAGTTTTTCTTGCAAAGCAGCATCTTCTTTAAATTTGGTCATCAATTCAAAATTATTTGAAGGCATTATTTCTACAATAAACATTCATGTTGTTTTCCCGTATAATATATTTTCAATTCATTTTTATTATTTTTGTTTTATTTATGGCAATTTGATGTAAAATTGTCCAAGGACCGCAAAACGTTTTTTATTTTGTTTGTAACAAAAGTATTTAACATAGAAGTTAAAAACAAGCAAGATCGCTATATTCGGCTCTGCAGAATCTTAGATACCCTTTCATCTTTATCCGTTTTTTTTTATTTATGAAATATATTTTTAATTTTTAAAGAGGGGTCGGTGTCATATTTTAACCCGCTTAGGTTGATTAGGGCAGCTGTAGGGGTTTATACCCTATTTTTTTTTTAATTTTGTAGGGAGTTTTACTCTAATTTTTTTAAAAATTTATATGGCAACACCTCTAGGCGATAGAGATAGGGGGTAAGTATTTTTAAGAAACATGTTTAGGAAGGAAAAATAATAGGGGTCTGTGATACATTTTATTTCTCTAGGGGTGACTCCGGGGAAGTTTGAGGGGGTTTAATCTTATAGCTTGTTAATTTTGTATGGCAACCCCTTTAGGGCGTGAAGGTAGGGAGTAAGTATATTCTAGGAATATATTTGCGAGGAAATACTAATGGGGGTCGGTCGTACTCTTTATTGCTCTAAGGCTGACTCTTGGGAAGTTGTAGGCATTTTTATATCATTTATGTGAATTTTGTATTGCAACCACATTAGGTGACGGAGATAGGGGGTAAGTATGTTCTAGGAATATGTTTGGGAGGGAAAACTAATTGGGGCCTGTGATACATTTTATTCCTCTAGGCGCGACTCCGAGTAAGTTGAAGGGGTTTTTACCCTATATTTTTTCAAATTTTGTATGGCAACCCCTTTAGGGCGTGAAGGTAGGGGAGAAAATAATGGGGGTCGGTCGTACTCTTTATTGCTCTGAGGCCGACTCTGAGGAAGTTGTAGGCATTTTTATATCATTTATGTGAATTTTGTATTGCAACCCCATTAGGTGACGGAGATAGGAGGTAAGTATGCTCTAGGAATATGCTTGGGAGGGAAAACTAATTGGGGCCTGTGATACATTTTATTTCTATAGGCTCTACTCCGGGTAAGTTGTAGGGGTTTTTACCCTATATTTTTTTTCAAATTTTGTACGGCAACCCCTTTAGGGCGTAAAGATAGGGGAGAAAATAATGGGGGTCGGTCGTACTCTTTATTGCTCTGAGGCCGACTCTGAGGAAGTTGTGGGCATTTTGTACATAATTTTTGTAAATTTTGTAGGACAACCCCTTAGGTGACGGAGATAGGGGGTAAGTATGTTCTGGGAATATGTTTGGGAGGGAAAACTAATGGGGGCCTGTGATACATTTTATTTCTATAGGCTCTACTCCGGGAAAGCTGTAGGGATTTTTACCCTATTTTTAAAATTTTGTATGGAAACGCTTTTAGGGCGTGGAGATAGGGGTAAGTATGTTCAAAGAATATGTTTGCGAGTAGAAACTAATAGGGGTCGGGGTTATATAAAAATTTTAAATGTAAAAACGAAAATAATAAAAAACAAACAAAACATTTACATATATATAGTTTAAGTTCCAAGTAATTAAGTTTTTAAAATAAAAATTTTTCGTACAAACAAAAACCTTAAAAAACATTTTATTTTGTATATTTATTTATTTTTTTATATTAAGAACACGCCATTTTGAACTTTTTATAATAATGCTTTCCAGAATTATTACTTATAGTTTAATTAAATAATTTTTTTAATTGTTAACCATTTGTTTCCCGATGTAATTTCGTATCTTCTTTATTCGTTCTTTAAAAATGTATATAAAAAAAACTAAAAACCAAACTGAAAATCAAACCAAATTAAAAGATTTTGAGTTTTGTTTTTACGTACACAGTTATTTTGTACTTAAAAAATAAATATATTTTTCCATTTGAAGTTTTTTAATTTTTTTGGTGAGAACATAAAATTTTGTGAAAATTACTAAATTGGCAAAAGGAGTACCAACGTATTTTAAAGGCTTGAATTATACTAAAAATAGGATCATACCAACTTTATCATCCCTTGGCCTACTGGCTTATTAGCTCTTAAGGCTGCATTTTATGTGGTTTCATGTTTAAAATATGGCTGATTTTTATTTTAACTAGACAACCAACTTATTAGCCAACTGACCACAATAAACATTATTGACTTCCGATCACTTTTTATTATTTTTTCTTATAACTACTAGCACTCAGGAAATGATGCCTATACATGCATTCCATTGTGCTGGTATAAGGAAAATAGGTAATTGGAAGGATAACACAAGTTTACAAATTCCGGTCAACTTTTGGAGCTGAGCCGATGAGAACAAATCTGAACGTTACTTGAGGCGCTGAATTCGAATCCGGTTTTTGTTTTTCAAGATTGGTTCTAGTTTTCGGGCTCTTGCATCTTGGCTGCAATGCACTGTAATAACGGCAATCAGCTGTTGGCATCGGTGGAAACGCCAATTCAATTGTAAACTTAAAGTTATTTTTTGTTCCAAAACATGTGAAAATGGAAAGAAAAAAGGGCAAAGTTGATTCTAAGAGTTTTTGTTATGTTTGGGGATGCTATATTATCGGAAAAAGTGGGAGAAATATATCAAAAGCGCTGAGAGATGCATATTCTTATTATTTTAGTATCTGTGTGGAAAACACTCACAAGCCGTGGGCACCGAAATTATTTTGTAAAGCGTGAAGCACAAAACTGTACAACTGGTCACTTAGTCAAGAAGCATACTTTTTAGTTTTAATGCCAATATTATGGAGACAGCCGAAAAATCATGTAGATGATTGTTATTTTTGCTTGATGAGTGTGATCGGTTTTAATACAAAAAAACTATCAAAGTATAAATATGCTAAAGTGTCATCAGTGTCAAAGCTACTTCCCCGTACGAACAATGACCTTTTGCCAATTTGCCCAGGTGTGAGTGCAAATGCTAGGTGAACTTTCAGTTTGTCACCGACGAACTGTTCGTCACCGACCGAAGCTTTTAGCATGGAAGAAACACACATAATATCGCAAAGTATGTTTATGACTTGATTCGTGATTTAGATTTATCGAAACAAGAAGCAGAATTGCTCGCGTCACGGTTGCAGGAGTGGAACTGTCTTCACACTAAAACAAAAATCACTTCCAATCATTTGGAAGCAAAAAGTGGGTTTATTTACTAAATCTTCTGTAGCTTTGTCATTTTTGCACCAATCTGGGTCTTGTTTAGCGCAAAATGTGCGTATTGAAATAAACTAATGTCTTATGTAATAAAATAGCAAAATTTTTGATTGTCTGGTGTAAAAAAAATTAGTTGAAAAGAGCAAAATTTCAAAATATCATAAAATGTTTCATGAATTTTGAAATTGTGTCCACTGTAACACAATCATTTCTTAACTAATCTTCACAAACGACCCATGGTTGTTTTAGCAATTTTATTATCTTTCAATAAAAAATAACAATTGCATAAACCGACGAATATTTTTGAAGATATTTGCATATAAGTAACATCATCTTTTTAAAAAACGCAAATAACGGTAATTATGCAATATCTCGAAAACTAAAACCAATCTGGAAAAACGGAACCCGGATTCGAATTCAGCGCTCCAAATAACTTTAGGAATAACTTGTAGTTGCTCAGCTCCAAAACCGTGTATACTTGTGTAATAGAGGGAGTAGTGCTTGTAATATTTAAGTTAAATTTCTTGATACTAACTTTGACAGAAAATACATCTTTTAAAAGTTTACTTCACATACGAACTATGCGGCTAAATATCGACCGTAGTCGACTGGCCAGTGAATCGCACCACTCATTACAGGGAGAATTCCTTCTTCGGTCGCACAGTTCGTATGTGGAATAAACTTCCTAGTGATGTCTTTCCTGCCACAGTAAATATCGAGACATTTTTTTTTATTTTTTATTTTTACTTACATATTTATTTATTGGTATTCCTATACAACAAAACTAAGAGTCTTATAATTATAGTACAGGAAAAACTTTTTGTTACTGTTTTAAAAGTGTCATACAAAAAGATATTATAACATTAAATACAAACAATTACACAGTGCAACACGAAAAAAAATAACCATATTCGGACATCACTACGTGAAAGAAGACCAAAAAAGAAAAGACCCGTGTCTCCCAGTTTTGCCCAAAGTCATGCACTTTTTTTGTTATGGGCCCCCAAAGATTTGGGGCCTTGGTGCCATTTATGCAAAAAGTGATAATTTTCTCAGGCTCATATCTTGCAAACCGTTCGGAATCTTAATTTACTCTTTGAGGCAAATTTGTAGCCCTTTTAAAAAAAAAACAAAAATAATGAACATAAAAAATTAAAAAATAAATAATTTTAAATCAAAATCGCAAAAAACTTTAAAAAATTCAAATTTTTTTTACCTTTTTTCCCCTGTTCAGGTCCATAGGTAGCAAACCGTTAAAAATTCAAGGAAACAGTCGACTACAAAAATTTACCTAACATCCCAATAAACAACTTTTTAGAACATATAAACTTCCTAGGAATGATTCTTAACAGCGTTAAGGTAGCGCTTAGGTAGCCGCAAAAGTTAAAAATTTTACGAAAATTTTTGAATTTCATTTGTTTTTTATTTTCTTTAACATTGAGATACTGTGCTGTCTATTACAAAAAAATAATAAAAAAATATTCGTATTATTTTTATAAAGTTGATGGCCCTGGACTTGCATATCGCGCTCTCTTAAGTTGAGGATCTAAATCGTCGTCCGAATCTGACTCTGATTCAGAACTTACGGTGTCCACAGGCACGTTGCTTCCAGAATGTTTCCATCATTAGCTTTTTCTTTTTAACATATCTTATTAGCATCATAAAAGCTTATCTTGTGACTCCACCAACATACCTGAAATGAATTAGAAGAAAAATCAAAAATAATGCAAATCATGCAATAGTAAAATTGATATTACCTCTGCAAGCAATGCGTCGAATTTTTTGCCTTTGTACCGTTTTTCCATTTGATTTTTTATTAGTTATTAGTTTTGGTCCATCTCTTCCCTGTTGGGGCTAATAGTCGGTATCAAATCGATCTCGATTAGTAACACCACTTGCTGTAGTCATATCTGTAAATTCTGTCCTACGATTTGGAGTTTGTGGCCTTGGGAATACAAAATTTTCAGGTGCAAGCACTGGTTGTGTGGCTGTTACAGTTGCTTTATAAATTTTGTTCTTCTCATCACGTCTATTTGGGTAATTAACGCATGCATAAGAACTGGTTCCCCCATGATCACCTGGGCGATTTATCCAGTTTACCGGCTTACAATATTTCATACTATGTTTGCCTCCATTCAACAATGCTATGAGATTATTATAACATTGGCGACACACTGCGTTAGGTGTGTAATTTTCACTGATCAAATCTATTTCGTCGAAAAATCACTCATATCTTTTAAATTCACTAGTTAAAAGATTCTTTTCCTTTTGAAATCTTGTAGAATTATTTTTTCTGATTTGATGACCGCAAATGTAGCAAAATAAAAAAATTTTTTTACACTGCATATTGAAATTGTCAGTTGCCAATGTTGTGTGCGAATTATGCTGTAGAACTTTCTCTATAACTTTCACCGCTGAGATCTCGTTGACGTCGCGCTGTGTAATGCCTCGATGTGAGAGTCGCATCGCTTTTATATTGTGATCTGCGTTCCTTAATGCGTGTGCGATCGGTGCGTGATCGCGTGAGCTGCTTACTGAAATCTTAGGTAAATTTTTGTAGTTGATTTCTTGATAAGTTTGGGTGCAATAATTTCTTCTTTTTAAATTTATCCGATTGCTATTTTATTTTGAATCGTCCTCACTTATTAAAAAAATGGGTAGTAGGTACATATGTATGTAGGTAATTTATTGTTGGTATAAACAATAATTATTGAAAAGTAATAACAAAGCAATAAAAAAGTGTGTACATAATTTAATTAAAGGCCGTAAACGAGAATTATTGCGATTTGTGTATGATGTATTTTGTTGTTTAGGGTTTCCAGCAATTTTAATGTTTGCCTACCTGTTTAAGTTCCAAGACTTTTCGCGGCTATCTCACATGCATATACACATATTTATATGCACTAGAGTTCTCTATTACATGAAAGACAGATACAATATATGTAATTAAGGCAATTTGATTAAACGTAAGGAAGAGATAGCTTCATAACTACATGTATGTACATACATTTTGGGGAAATTTTTAACTTTTGCGGCTACCTAAGCGCTACCTAAGCGGTGTTAAGAATCATTCCTAGGAAGTTTATATGTTCTAAAAAGTTGTTAATTGGGATGTTGGGTAAATTTTTGTAGTTAACTGTTTCCTTGAATTTTGAACGGTTTGCTACCTATGGACCTGAACAGGGGGAAAAAGGTAAAAAAAATTTGAATTTTTAAAAGTTTTTTGCGATTTTGATTTAAAATTATTGTTTTTTCAATTTTTTATGTTCATAATTTTTGTTCTTTATAAAAAGGGCTACAACTTTGCCTCAAAAAGTAAATTAAAATTCCGAACGGTTTGCAAGATATGAGCCTGAGAAAATTATCACTTTTTGTAAAAATGGTACCAAGGCCCCAAATCTTTGGGGGCCCATAACAAAAAAAGTGCATGACTTTGGGCAAAACTGGGAGACACGGGTCTTTTCTTTTTTGGTCTTCTTTCACGTAGTGATGTCCGTATATGGTTATTTTTCCATGACTTAAAAAATTACACACAGTGTTATTAACATAAGAAGCAAAACAATATCATATATAAGGTGTGTTCATTTACAGAAAATTATCAATAATTTTCGATAATTATTATGCATTAAACACATTCAAGCTACAAGAACACACGAACACAAAAGTTGTTTGCTAAATTTGTGTCCGACTGGCTGCTACTGAAATATTTACTAGACTACCACTACAAAATAAACATAAGAGCAATATGACTTTCAGTGGTGCCACCTAAAGTCTTTTTGTATTGTTTAAGCTACATTATTTGCATCTTACCGTATTGGCAGCACTAATCTGTTAACTGTCGCGCATAAAAATAGAAATAAGTTTAATTTCGACCACGCCACAAAATTAGCATTAACAGCAACCCGTAGACGTGTTGCATTGCAGCCATTAAAAAAATTATTCTCATAAGCACACGTGTATTCTATTTTTGACTGGTTGTGTTCGGTAGCCTGTAGCGAGGAATGTATTTAATGCTTTACTAGTAAGTGTTCACGTACACAAAAAATTAGCAGCTAGAGAGCCAAAAAAGAGCGTAATATGTTTAGAAACAAAAATGTTTCTGATAATTTCTACTAGGAAAAATTTTACTATCAGAAATTATTCAGACAGTCTTTCTGTCATTATGCTTTGAAAAAAATTTAAGTTTTAAATTTTTATAAGTTTACAAAAACAAAATATATTTGCTTGCAAATTTTGACTGTAAAAGTGTTCATTTACTTTTAAATATTTTTGAGAACAATTTTGAAATTACTTCTTTTTACTCTCTCGTTGCTAGTAATTACTGGAAAGTTATTGAACACAACTATAAATACATTTTACATTTTAAAACGTTAAAATAAAAAAGATAGCACATTTTCAATTATGACAATAAAAATTAAAAATACATTTCCTAAACTGCGTTGTATTCCTAATGAATTGTATAGACGATAGTATTGAGTTCCATAGACGAATGGTATGAACAAAAAACTGCCATTCAGATATAAGCCTCCTAAATCTTATCTGAACAAGGTTGTTATTTCTTCTGGACTGCGTAAAAGAGAGACGTTTATACAAATACGACGGCACGCCAGTATAAATAATTTTATGTAAGAGAACAAGACATCGAATATATAACAGGTCACCAAAACGTACGCCATAAAGTTTAGTCTCATAGGGTGTAATATGAGAAAAACGTCCCCAATTGAAGACATATCTTAGAATAGCATTATATGTAGAAGTGAATTTTCTAGAGCTTTTCTGGTCACAACTTGCAAAAACTTCACTGCCATAAAGTAAAACCGGTATTAGGTACGATTTGGCCAAAAGCATGCGCGTGTTGATAGGAGTTGAGTGTTTAGTGGCCCAAAGTTAACGAAGCATTGCAAACACTTTCCCTGCAGCAGTGTTTATATGATCAGAGTGTGAAGAGTTAAAAATAATTTCAAGATATTTCGTTTTCTTAACTATTTCAATTTGTTGCGCGTTCAAGGTGATATTGGGTTCAATACTTATTTGTGTAGTGTGTCTAGAGATTACAAGGCACTTAGATTTAACAGGATTCAGACATAGACTATTTGCTGCAGCCCAAGCTTCAATTTTGGATAAATCATAATTCAATTTTACAATAAAATCATCAATCCTATCATGTTCGCAGCATATATAAATTTGGCCATCATCGGCGTACATATGAATCTTACAATATGCTAACTGTT
The DNA here is from genome assembly GCA_963583895.1 of Melanophora roralis. Taxonomy (NCBI): domain Eukaryota; kingdom Metazoa; phylum Arthropoda; class Insecta; order Diptera; family Rhinophoridae; genus Melanophora; species Melanophora roralis. The sequence continues at coordinate 25,823,944 of OY757191.1, forward strand.
CCGGTAAGTCATTTATATTAATTGTAAACAGTAGAGGACCTAAAATGGACCCTTGGGGAACACCTTTGACTACTGGCAAATGTCCACAAACACTACTTCCTTTACCCTCCTTCCCATAACCTATTTTCCTGATACCAACAGGAGGTACATAATTTTTCATTTAAAAGGTCTAGTAGGTCTTCTGTAGAGCGCTCTTTGCAAAAGCCATACTGACGGTCGCTTAATTAACCGTTATACTCCAGTTAGTAGCTATTGGTCGGTAGTTTTCGCGGGGTTTCGCCTTTCCTTTTGGGGATTAGCGTAGCATTAGCTACTTTCCAGCATATGGGGAATATCCGGGGGCGGTATATTTTGCTAAAACGGTCAGCTAATGGCCGCGACAGTGTCGAAGAGCATCGTTTTAACACCTGTGCTGGCATACCATTTGGGCCAGGAGACTTGCTAATGTTGAGATTCAATAAGTTTTTATTTAGCTACACGAGCTTAAAATAATATGTCAGGCGTAGTTCCAGACGCTCTTTTAAGATCGGGCCGTGAATTGCCTGCAAATATTTCAGCCCTAAAATTAACTTTATCGACTAAGTAGGTCAGTGACAAATATGTATTTTCTTAATAGAGCAGGGATCAAAGAACCAGTGTTATCCCTTACTCCTTAAACAAATAACCAATAGCTCTTGCTGCCTTTGGGGGGGGGGTGGCAATATTATTTCTACAAATTACTGATGTGAACAAACATAGATATTTCACAAAGAATTTATATTTTTGTTTATTGATAGCTAAAAAACATAATTTATTTTATGATTTTCCGGCTTCACCTTTAACTGTCCGCCTCATATATTTCTCGGCCCATTGAAAAAGCCAGTGAACATATTTTTTTTACCGCAAGATTATGTACAATATATTTTTTCTAACAGAGAAGTTCAAAAGCATAGATGGCTTCAACTTAAAACTAAGCTAAAGAATGTAAACTAAGGCTGAGCCTACCAGTGAATCTTCATAACCGTTTGGAAAAGCACTTAACAGCTTGATAGTTCATGATCAAATGACTTCTTAAGTTGTCCGTATCCAATATATGGCCTGGAGAACCTCAAGCTAACATTCGAGGAACAAATCTGTATTTGTTATATACACCAGGCATGTCAACAAACAGTTTGACAAACACTTAACATCTGCTAATGATACCGTTTTTTTTTCAATAAATATTAAGGCCCTAAGTAGGCCTCGAACCAATAACCAATTAAAGCATCATATAACCCCAGTAAAGAAATGGGCACTCCCGTTACTTTTACCATAACCCTGCTTTTTCAAATAAAGTTTCTTTTGACTTTAATGGAAAATAATAATTATACCCTTCACATAGTGATAGGGTATATATCACTTTGTCATTCCGTTTGTAATTTCTTTATTATTCATTTGCGACCCCATAAAGTATATATATTCTGGATCCTTATAGATAGGGAAGCCGATTTAGCGATGTCCGTCTGTCCGTCTGTTGAAATCAAGTTTCCGGAGTCAAATAAAAAGATACAGACCAGTTAATGGTGTCAAACTATTAGAAATATCCTGGAGACAATCGCTATTTAAAATCAGCAAAATCGGTTCACTATTGACCGAGATATAAGCGAAAGTCCAGAGTAACCCATTTTTTTTAGGACAAAATCCGTGCATATATCCCTATATATCTCAGTAAGTATAGTCACTCTTGCCACAAAACTTGGCACGGATACTCCCAAAGAAGGGACCTAAATAATGGAAAAAGTTTTTTCAGATTGGAACAGGGGAAGGGGTAGTTTTCCTACAATTGCAGAAATTTTGGGAAATATTTTATGCGCTATATCTCGTAAACTATAACAGCTATCAACTTAAAATGTTCTACAAAAAATAATTGTACGCAAAGACCTACACTTTAAAGAAAAAATTTTTTGAGTGGGGGCAAAAATAGGGGTAGCTCCCATACAAATCGACAATTATTATAAAATATTCGATACGCTATATCTCGGAAACTATAACAGATATCGAAATAAAATGTTCTACAAAAAGTAATTATGCGAGAATGCCTACGCTTTGAAGAAAAAATTTTTTGAGTGGGGGCAAAAAAAGGGGTAGCTCCCATACAAATCGACAATTATTATAAAATATTTGATACGCTATATCTCGCAAACTATAAAAGATATCGAAATAAAATGTTCTACAAAAAGTAATTGGGCGAGAATGTCTACGCTTTAAAGAAAAGATTTTTTGAGTGGGGGCAAAAATAGGGGTAGCTCCCATACAAATCGACAATTATTATAAAATATTCGATACGCTATATCTCGGAAACTATAACAGATATCGAAATGAACTGTTTTACAAAAAGTAATTGGGCAAGAAGGCCTACGGTTTAAAAAAAAATTTTTTGAGTGGGGGCAAAACAAGGGGTAGCTCCCATACAAATTAATGATTTGTATGAAATTTTCGATACACTTTATCTGGAAAACTACAACCACTATCGACATCAAATGCTCCACAAAAAGTAATTGGACAAGAAGGCTTACGCTTTAAAGAAAAATATTTTTGAGTGGGGGCAAAAAAAGGGATAGCTCCCATACAAATTAACGATTTGTATGAAATTTTCGATACGCTATATCTTGGAAACTGTAACAGATATCGAAATAAAATGTTCTACAAAAAGTAATTATGCCAGAATGCCTACGCTTTGAAGAAAAAATTTTTTGAGTGGGGGCAAAAAAAGGGGTAGCTCCCATACAAATCGACAATTATTATAAAATATTTGATACGCTATATCTCGCAAACTATAAAAGATATCGAAATAAAATGTTCTACAAAAAGTAATTGGGCGAGAATGTCTACGCTTTAAAGAAAAGATTTTTTGAGTGGGGGCAAAAATAGGGGTAGCTCCCATACAAATCGACAATTATTATAAAATATTCGATACGCTATATCTCGGAAACTATAACAGATATCGAAATGAAATGTTTTACAAAAAGTAATTGGGCAAGAAGGCCTACGGTTTAAAAAAAAATTTTTTTGAGTGGGGGCAAAACAAGGGGTAGCTCCCATACAAATCGACAATTATTATAAAATATTTGATACGCTATATCTCGCAAACTATAAAAGATATCGAAATCAAATGTTCTACAAAGAGTAATTGGGCAATAAGGCCTACGCTTTAAAAAAAAATTTTTTGAGTGGGGCAAAACAAGGGGTAGCTCCCATACAAATTAATGATTTGTATGAAATTTTCGATACACTTTATCTGGAAAACTACAACCACTATCGACATCAAATGCTCCACAAAAAGTAATTGGACAAGAAGGCTTACGCTTTAAAGAAAAATATTTTTGAGTGGGGGCAAAAAAAGGGATAGCTCCCATACAAATTAACGATTTGTATGAAATTTTCGATACGCTATATCTCGGAAACTATAACAGATATCGAAATCAAATGTTCTACAGAAAGGAAATGAACAACAAGGCCTATGTTTTAGAGAAAACATTTTTTGAGTGGTGGCAAAAAAGGGGTAGTTCCCATACAAATCAATGATTTGTATGAAATTTTTGATACGCTTTATCTGAGAAACTATTACAGCTTTCGACATCAAATGCTCCACAAAAAGTAATTGGACAAGAAGGCTATTTCTTTTATTCATACGAACGTTAAAATTTTGTTATTTTTTCTATGGGCTTTAAAACTCGCACAAGGTTTTTTATTATATTATTTGCAGTAGAAAATTACTCGGCTGGGTATATTTAAAGACCAATGTGAAGGGTATATAAGATTCGGCACAGCCGAATATAGCGCTCTTACTTGTTTTTTCTAAAATAGAAATAATAAAAAAAATTGTTAAAATTAATTTTACTTTTTTCTGTCACAATATGTTTAGCCATTTATCTGTTTAATTTTTACGCGTTTATGGTTGCATGTGTAAATTTTCAGCATGCACTTTGCACTACTAAAAAATCAAGATGATTCACATCAAATTTTCTACTATAATCTACTAGAAACTAAAAGAAAGGAGTTAAACCATATAGATAAACTCCAACATTAACACAATATGTGAACGTTTGTACTTCTGCAACCTTAAAATGATTTGACGTGACAGATTAAAAAAAAGGAAAACTTTTAAATAAGCCGCCATCATAAATGTCTATATGTCTGTTTAAATGTTGGTTTTAAAGTTTTAACTTCATGTGGTTAATTTGGGAAACAAAAATAAAAATGTTAGTTTTTCATAGATAGATGAGACCAATTTCAAAAGAGGCTGGGCTAGGAGTAAACAAAAAATTCATCTTTAGAAAAGATAACAAAAAAATCAAAAAAAGAAAAAAAAAACAAATGACAATCAAAACCATTTTCCACTTCAGTTATAACTTAGTAATAGCGATAACTTTAACCTTTTAAGTGCGTAAGACGGTTATAATCCTATTAGGCTTATTTACACCTTATGAAATGAAAAACGGTTTGCCTTATTTAAATTAGGTAAGAAGTTAATGCCAGTTGACGCCAGATTCATCATAACCTTTTTGTTAAATAATTTCATTGTGATAAAGATTCTGTCCTTTTTACGCTTAAACATTTATTAAAATACATGCACAGACATTTGTATGTAAATTAAAATTTAGACTTTATTTTGATTAAAAGTAAATGTGTTTTCATACATATTTATGTTAATGTGTATATGTACATTAGGGCGACAATAAACTATATAAAAAAGTGTTTTTGATTGAAATTTGAGAGGTGCCGGCCCAGCTGGAGGTCTAACAGTTTGTGCCTTAAAATTTGAACCGAATCAGGCAAAGTTTTCTGGGCGCCCATCAAGGTCAAAGTTCAGATACTAGCAGATTTCATTATTAAACTTTAAAGAAACAGCGTTAATGACTGACTAATTTATCATCGTACAACTTAAGCGCCTAGAGCTTAAGTTTGAAATTTCAGCTTTTGATACTTCTCCGCATTCGATTAGACGGAATTTCGGGGAATTCTGACCCAAAATGGGTTAAAATAAACCAAATAGGGAAAAGTCGGTAAGTTTATATTTTCCAAACTATTCACTATAGAACAGTAATTGAAAAGGCATCGCATTTAAATAAAAAAATAAGCGAACCTATGTCCAGTCCTTTTTGAAATTTTGGACCCTAAGGTCTATTTTGTAATTTCTCAACCTATAAATATAAAGGCATAATTTAAATTTGTTTTCGACAGGTCTTGAAACGCTATGAATAAAATTTTTGGGACTTTTTCATGAATTTGATACTTAGAGGTTAAAAACGAATAAAGATAAAGACAAAATTTAAACTGCGTTAGACAGGTCTCAAAAAATGTGACTGTCGTGTTGGTACTTTTTGAAATATTTGATCTTAAGGGGTAAGACAGGGTAGAATCTATAAGGTGATACTGCTCAGGTACATATTGCAAGTTTTAAACCAATAAAACTAGAATCAAAATTCAAAGTTTGTTTGCCAGATTCCTAAGAGGCAAGACTGGGAAGAAACTATATTTTGAAACTGCTTGGGTCCATTTTCTAACCTTTGAACCAAAGAAGATAGAAAGAATATTAATGTTGCGTTAGACATGTCTCAAAAAAGTATAAATCAATAAAAAAGTATTGTTGGAATTCAAATTTTTATTTAATGGCATTACTTTATTGATTTTAAAAATAGTTTTTTTTGTGTGTAACACTAATTTGTTTTCCGTAGAAGCTTTCAGCGTTATAGTTGTATGTTAAAAAACATGTGACTGAATTTTGTTGATATAAAAACGAATTTGGTTTAATTTTATATTTTATGTAACATACTCATTCCTAACTAAGAGCTTAAATTGATTTTGTTGCCAAAATTCAGTTTCAAGTGTAAGAGAAAATTTTAAATCTAAAATTTGATTTGCTCAACATTACCGTTTTGCACATACAACCTTTTAATATTGAGCAAGCGATATTGAGTGTTTGGGCATACACACATAAGCAGAGCATGTTATAAATAGCTTTTTGTTAGCATTAATTTAAGGTTATTTATTTCGACAATTTCCAAATATTATTTAGGAATTGATCCCAAGTGTCTTAGTTAAGTTATAAACTTCAGCCAAGTTATTGAAAATCCTAACGAATATATTCTGCATTTATATATATAAAAACTTCAATAAACTTGTTGAGAATTACTATAAACAAACCAAAACATTCAAAAGTTCTTTCAAAAATCCAAAAACCTTTTTTATGTTTTACAAAAGTCTTTTTTAATTCAATTTTGTTAATGTTTTGGGCTCAAGTTGAATTCCTACTTAATTCTTGAAGTAATTGATATTTATTACTTTTAACCCTATTCTCATTAGTTTTGGATTTTTTTTATTGAATAAGCAAGTTTTTACTGATACCAGCCGAGTCTTTTTTATTAATTGTTAACTTTTCTGTGAATTGATAAGCTCTTCTTTAAATAAGATCCTTTTACACAATTTTTTTTTGGGTTCTAAATACATGGTATAAACATGCTACTTGCATATTTTTTTTATTGATAATAAAAGCAGTGCTTTTTCAGTGATCGTTACTCTAATTTTGGAAATTTGGGAAAAAGAGCAAAGAAGGTGAAAATAAAATATTTCTAAGAGCGAAATTTGCACAGTAAGGAGTTAGAGAGCATGTACATATACATATTTTAAGGGAGGCCATTGGTGAAGCAATCGATAACTGGGAGCTAAGCGCATTCTATACCTAACAGTAGGCTAATCGACTGTAGCTTAAATAACCAACACTTGAGTATAAGTGAAGTAGGGGAATACCACAAGGGTGGGTCTTATCATCACTTCAGTAGATCTACGACCTAGGACTTTTTGACTTAAAGGGTATAAAGATAGTGGCTCAAAAGCGAAGTAAAAAAAAGGAAATTGTCACAACTTTTTTTCTGTGGGAGGGGGGGGGGGAAGCGTACAAAGTTGGGTACCACACTAGAGAGCGTAAGAAAAGCTCGAAATGCCCTCTAAGCCTGTAGACGTTACATAAGGTAATAGGTGACATGCGTAGAACATTTTAGGCAGTTTTATCTATTATTCTTCATTTTTGTCAATGAAAATTTGCTTGAACAGCGGCAAGAAGTTTGCTGCCGCTTAGTAAGTCTGGATTGGTCAGGTCGAGGAGGATGCCTCCTAGGGCAGTCAGGCATAATTGCCTATAGAGTTATGAGCGTAAATTTTGACAATGTACTGTCGAAGATGAATAAAGGCGTAAGGCTTAGTTTTCATATAATAGTTAAAAAATAATACTCCTAAGCGAGCATATCAGTTCTAGATTAAGATTTTGGCCGCAAATAAATAAACAGCAGGGAGTGCGAAACTGGAGAGGAACTTCACGTGTCAAATACATTTGCATTGACAGTTGCCTCCATGCGGTTTGGCAAAACTCTACAAATAATTTTTTTAATTTGTTGCCATAAATTGACACCTTGCTAAAGAGCTCGGATTTTCTTGTTTCCTGATTGACAAACAGACACTCTATATATAATTATACTTGCGTGCAGGGCTGTCAGTTATGGCGATTTCACGCCAAATGTGGCGATTTTTTAGTGCTCTTGGCTTTTAAAATTTAGGCTTGACGCCATGGCGATATTGTTGGCGATTATTTTAACAAACGGCAAAGTTTTTGAACTAACTAAAGAAATGATAAACATATTTAATACAAATAATATGTATGTTACCCAAACTGGCACAGATGAAACAGATTAAGCTGAAGTTTATAGCTTACTAAATGCATCCTTTTAATTTCTAAAATTAAGTGCTATATATGCCAAAAACGTTTTTTAACTTTATATATTCAAAAACGATACTTAAGGTAATATTAACATAATTAACTCGTAAATTACTCCTTTTTGTATAAAAATAACCTTGTTTGCCATAGATTTGCTTTAAACGATGTTACATACAAAATTACTACAATACCAATGCTGCATTAGGTTCGTGTTTTATCCTTATCAAAGTTTTTAATATTTAACAACATGTTACTTAACAAAGTAACTGCCATTCTACGTATGCTCTTGGTTAAACATATTTTGAATTCTTCCTTTTAATTTCTTGGTGTACAAAAAATTTAATTTTAACTTGAATTAAATAGTTATTTCTTTTTATATAATTTATTTCATAAAAAAACATTTATATTTCATATGTTTATTTAAGTAAAATAATTTTTGAGTTTTTTTTTCGTCAAAAACAATAGATATTTATTATGGCGAATTTTTTGGCGACTTTTTTTGTTTTTAGGCTCGAAAAAATTTTTTTGGCGAATTTTGGCGATTTTTGATAACCGTTCTGGCGATTGACCCTGAAAAAAAACTGACAGCCCTGCTTGCGTGTGAATACGACTATTCAAAACCCATTCAGTTGAGCAGACATCAGACATTACCACAGACTTAGCCACCCCCCCGGATCTTCGTTACTAGGATAAACTGACCAGGGTCGATGTTCCCACAACCACAGTGTGTAAATCCCAGTAACATCATAAATATTAAATTAGTCCTGGTACAAGAACCGGGGCTGGTAACTTATTTCCATGGTATCAGATTAAGGCTATGGTCAGATATCAGCGGGTTTCCTTTTTCCCCCCGCAGCACTAGCAGCAAAGTGTAAACGTTTAAGATTGAATCAGACGTGACTTAACCGTAACGCCGAACGAAATAGGGGGTGAGTATCTTCCACAAAAATGTTCATGAGGAAAAATTAGTCGGTGTCAGTCTGAAATTAATCGGTAAATCAACTTTCCTGTCTATAAGGATCAGGAAATATATAATTATGGGATCGCAAATTAGAAGAAATTACAAACCTTTATCACTAATGTGTAATGAGAAATTTCAAAAAAATTTCCCTTTTAGACCTTAAGCCGTCAGTGCTATGTTCGAAATTCTGTTTATTTTATTGCAGGATGTGTCCATACGTATATATAAATGATGTGAAAATTAAGTTTTGAAGGCTTTCACATTACCTATGATAAGTATGATTTCATAACACTTGTATAATATAACTTGGTTAAACGAAATTAGCTTTGGTAAAATTAAAATAAATAGAATAAGTTAATTAAAGGCTTACAGTTTGTGAATATGCCATGGAAAATGTCCCTAATAAAACGATTGCCTAAGGCCTTCTAAAAGGCTCATTTATCTTAACTTTATATGTTTTATATGTTAAACATATCAAAATTAAAAAAAAAATTTAATGTTTGCATTTCATGCGCATATAACCGACAATATTTAAACAGCGGGGTCTGATGTTTTAAGACAAAATCACTTAGTTTTAAAGATGATCTACTCCCTCTTAGCACAAAAGTTAAATGATACGATGAAATAGCCATAAATGCTTTTTGTTTGCCACTTTTGTTATGTGTAAATAACTTACATTTATTTCTGGTAGACAGATAAATACTTAAAACATTTTAACACAGATTCTTGTAAACAAATGACAGGCGCATGATGATTGTGACTTTTTGTCTAGAATATTCTTTGCTGCATGGTTGCATTTAAGAATGAAATAAAATTAAATTTAATAAAAAACCTTTTCTGAAATGATTAGGATTGAAAAAAAATTTACAAAAATTATAAAACCAAATAGTTTATTTTAAAGAAGCTATGACTACGTACCTTAATTAAAATTTTTTTTCAAACTCTATTATATAGGTATTTGCTCAATTCGCAGGGTCTTTGTAAAGTTCTATTGTCTGTTTAAGTTACTTGATAATTGAGAATATTATTTTTTCGTAGTATTTAATGTTGTATTTCAACACATAAAATTAAAGATAAATATTTTTTTCAATATAAATCTCTTTCAAAAAACCGTTTATTTGCATTTTCAAGCGAAATTCCTCATATGGACGACTACGAAAAAGGAATTTCTACACAAAAAGTTAATTAAAAAAATTTTACAATTCGAGGTATAGTCTCAGGACCATTTTTTTTAATATGAAATCCTTTTGTTAATGTAAAACATAATTTCATATGAAAACTACCAACAAAAAAATTAAAATAAAATATTGTATTAAAATAGCAAAATAGTACAATAGTACGATAGGCGGAGCTTGTGAATTGAGCAATTTTATATTACTCGGTTTGAATAAGTCAAAAACAGCTAAATATTTAAACAAAATTTTATATCTTTAAAGTAAACCCGGGTTTATTTGAACTATTTCTTTTTTAAATTGGACTGTTTGATCACAAATTACGATAAATTGGGTTGGACAGTCCTTAAGAAAGTAAATTTTTGTTAAAATTAAAAAACTTACAACTTGCATTAACGCAAAATACCGGTGTCATATGAACCGTGATATTCCGCTAGGACGTCTTTTGAATGCGAAACCTGAGACGGATCACGCAGAAGGAGAAGACCGAAACTTCAATGAAAGAATTAAGTAGAGGAAGACATCTCAAAACTTTGTGTCAGAAATTGGGGAAGAAGCGCAGAAGATCAAAGCGCTTGGAAATCAATTCAATGTTCGGTTTGTAGAACAAACGTTCTGTAAGATAATTTCACTTTATTGTAAATAAGAACGAAATTTATTCGTCGATTTTCCCCTAAGAAATCTTATTTAACTTCAACTATGTAAAGTTTTATAGTTTTGTAACCTTCGGTCTCCATTGGACATGAAATCACTAACATTACACAATAACATCATGTTACTGTCAAATGTAGACCGTTGATGTTAACGTTTTTTTTCATGTTATAACACCGTTGTTAGTGCAAATGTTAAAACAACGGTGTTAAAACATCAATTTTTAGCTATGATGATTCATGGCTAATGGAGACTAGGCGTAATGAAAATATAAATTAGTTGTCACATTCTATATTAAATTAACTAGAAAAAAAGTAAAAAATGTTCCAATTTTTTCTGAAAAACTTGAGTTTTTTACAACTGCAGAGCAAAAAATTCTGAAGCCGCTGAATATTAAAAAAAAAGTTATATTAACCCCACTTTAAGATCAATTTATTGTGTCTTTTGGTGGTTCTCTTGATAAAATCGAATAACTCCTTCTTGAGCTGTGATACAATCGATGAAGGAGCCTCTTCAAAAATACCAAACTTTAGCTTAATTGTTAGTCAAGTGTTTCTAAAGAGACTTAATTACAAAAAGCATAGTGTATTTTGAAAATTTAAACTTCGTCCTAACTTACAAAATGAAAAACATTTCCGTTTGCCTTTTTGGATAACATGTAAGTTAAATATATAGCTGATGTCTACAACCAAAAACTGATGAAACTCCGTAGCTTGCTTCGAAAATGCATTCTACTTGGCTACTTAGTATCGGTAGACAAACTTAATTTTTGATTTTATTATTTTTGTCTAAAAATAAAAAATACGGTCAGATTTGTCAAATATTTGTCCGGAAAAGCGTTAACATGATTTCAAGCAAAAAAAATTTTAACGTTTTTGTCTTTAAATAATATAATAATATAAGTTTGGCTTTCAGTAAAGCAGTTTAAAACTATAATTTCAGGGGCCATCCTTTTTTAAGCTAATTTTTTAACTAATGTGACCACAGCTTAAATAATAAACAGCCAAAGTACATATCTGGCAAAATATTAATAGACATTATTGATCTTAGTAATTAGCAGTAGGCTGCTAATTAAAACAAGAATTTAAGATTTATATTGCGACGTTATATTGCAAAATTAAAAACAAAGTTTTAAAGAAAATAAAACATAAAAATATATAATTTTAATTAAAATTTGTAATTTTTCTAGTTGAAAAATTTAAAAAAAAACACAAAACGACTGAGCATTTTTTACGTACGTATTAACAATATAAAAAATATTTTCATTTAAATATTTATTTCCTTAAATCAATTATAAGTAGTTATTTTATGAACATGAAAACAACAAAAACTTTTCACATTCGGCGCTAAGTAATCACTTAGTTTTTTTTTAGTGATTCGCACATGAGTGTGAAGTCAAAATGTAAATTTTTTATTTTTAGGAAAAAAAAATTAAATAATAAATAATAAAAATAATAAAAACAATTTTTTGTATTAAAATTTTACGTAGATTTATTGAACAGATGCAAAGCAGCGTTAATAATGACAAGCAGTTTTAAAGTTTATTATTATTTTTTATGTACACAAGTACATATGTATATGTAGTATATAAATATGTACATATGTATGTACTTATGCACCTTTGTATTCTCCAATACAAAATAATAAAATCTTACCACTCCTTTTTCAATTATTATTGAGTATTGCGTTCTTTATCTAAATTCTATGTGTTTTCAATATTTGCTACAGGTGCCTTTTTTTATCAATTCACACATTATAATATTTGTTCTAATATTTGAAAATACATATGTATGAAATGTTTTTATTTATTTAAATTATCAGACATATTATTTTTTTTAATTAAATTTAGTCTGATTAGATCTTTGTCGCGTTTTGAAATAAAATTCTTGTACCTTGAATTCCTTTTTATACTCATACCACAAACGTGGTAGGGGGGGAGGGGGGTATTATGCGTTTGTGCAGCTGTTTGTAATGCCCAAAAGTAATGGTCTGAGACCCATCTTCAAGTATATTAATCGACTTAGAATCACTTCCTGAGTCTGTTTAAGCATGTCCTTCCTTTTGTCGCAATTTTGAAATTTGGACCTGGCACGAAGCCTTTGGTTTTTGGCATGATTGGTTCATACAAATGTTCTCCTGAAATAAGCATTTTGGGGTAAAACTTGCTCGAATATTGCTTTATCTTTATAAAATTTTATGCCACTAATATATTTAGCAAAAATATTTTTTTTGTCATATTTTTATTATTGGATCTTCGCATTTGGCGAACTAACAATAAGTATTCAAATCTTAGACCGAAGTAATTAATATTAGTCCAGGCAGTGCCAGACTAAAATTTAGGTTCTCATAATAGAATTATTTAATTTGATCTAAGCGCAATAGTATCCTTTCTTTTTAGACTATGTTGCCAGATGATTTGAGCGAGCGTATTTAGATGTGTTTCCAGTTTTGTTTAATACTTGTCCACAGTTTAGGATTTCGCATTTCACCAGTGGAACTTGGACATCCTTGTGGATGCTGCTATTTTTAATATACCAAGGAGCACCAGTTATCATTCTTAAGATTTTGTTTTGACGTTGCTGAATTTTTCTATATCGGAGGCGGAAGCAGTGCCCCAAAATTGCATCCTATTTCACAAAATTGGTTTCAAAATCGATTTGTAGAGTAGAAGTTTACAATCAAGGCGTAGCACAGAGTTTCTACCAAATATCCGGTGAATTTGGGTTGTTTTAAGTATCATTTATGTCAACTTCGCATCTATATGTGACTTCCGAGTGAGTCGGCGATCCAGGTGAATGCCAAGATATTTCGTATCATTTCGTTGAGGCCCTGTATGGTTGTTAATAAGAATTGGGGGGCACGTGTTCTTGCGTAAAGTAAAAGTAACGTGGATACATTTTTGTTCGTTCATTTTAATACCCCATAAATAAGCACATTTTTCTACTTGGGAAACGTGTTGTTGCAGTTGACTCGAAGCCTCTTTAGGGTCTTTATGAATACTGAGAAAGGCGGTGTCATCAGCAAATGTTGACATGCGTGTAAGATTGTTTTTTTTTTTGGCATATCTGCTGTGTAAATCAAGTACAGAATTAGACCTAGTATACTCCCTTAAAGTACACCAGCCCCTATTGGTTGTGAACAACTGAAAAAATATGATTAGTTCATGTTTTAATATAGCCCCTATACAAATGTCCTCCCGGACTAAGCATATTGGGCTAAAATGGTCAGGATAGACCGACTATAACTATTTTACTTGTTAAATTTATTATACAACTTTGCTTTAACTCGCAAACATATATACTAAATATAACGTGTGTTATTTATTTCTAAATTTTATATTTCTAGAATCGCAAATGAAAAAATGCAATAAATATACAAAAACTATGAAAAAAGAACTTCTTCTTGACTTAACCAATTTCCGACTTCAATCTGGGTCAAAAGTTCTTTATTTTAATGTAATAGAATCATAATCTCAAAATTTGCACTAAAGTACCAAAGATGTTAAAAAGTACTTTTTGTCTATTCCATAATATTATATTTGTAAACTTATAATCTCCAAAAATTCTGTAGCTGTCGAACGAAATTTAATTTATATTTTTATCCCTTAATTGTAATATGGAGATTGATTATTCAACTTTTGTCAAAAAACGTTTTCGAAGAGTGCGAAAAATAACTGGTAATCAGTGAAAATTATAAAAGAAATTGGCTAACCAGTTGTAAAAATGATTCCAAACGAGGAAAATCTTGGGGAAACCCTAGTTTAAAGTTTTCACATGTAAAGAAATAAGATTTTTTTTATTCGTGCATGTTTACAATAAAAAAATTCATAAAAACTACATTGGCTTTAAGATCGTTTGTTCGTATCAAAACACCCGATTTCGTTAATTCAAAATTCTAAAACTGATAGCTTAAAAATAACCGGCCCCAGTAAAACAAAAAGAACCCAGTCATATAATAACCTGTCAGCCTCCATAGTTTAGAAGTTGCAAAAAGTGCCAGAATATAATTTTTACCCTTTTTCACACCTTAACGTTCAACATTTAAAAAAAGTACCAAAACAGTGTCCTACGCAGTTTATTATATTTCTGTCTATTGGCTTAAGAGTATCACTTTTTTTGCCCCTTCTGTTTAAGTTTACAAAAAAGTACCAAAAAAAATTTAAAATTTTTTCAAAATATGTAGAAGATAATTAAAATTACGTTTACATCTCTATCAGTTAATTAGATTAAAATGTACTCAGATATAGCTTTTACTTTTATCCCTTATGAAAAAACGTATTGTTATATTTTTGAGACCAGTCAAACCTTAAAATGGCCAAAATATGGTATGTACCCTTTTTAACCCTTGTGGTCCAAAAACTCAAATAAGTACTTTTACGTGTCCTTTCTTTTACTTCTTAATCGACTTAAATTTTAAAAGGATGGAACTTCAGATCCTTTTTTTAAATTTCATAATTAATCGCTTTTCGAAATCCCAGTGAGGCTGCTCTTTTCCTTATTGAAAATCGCGGATTTTCACGTAAACTGCTTTCAACCAATTCAATGTTTTCGGAAGTCCTTAAAGATTGACTGGACCCTGGATATTCATAGCAATTGCGCGGAACCTCTGCCCCCACGAACGAATAAAATTTAAACTCGGTCCATCACGTATTCGCCGAATACCGAACTTTGAAACTGCATAGTTAGTTAAAATAATAATTTTTGGTGTAGCTTTTGATTCCTTTACTTAAGCTTTAGATTTTTAAAATAAATTTCAAGTTTTTCCAAAAAAAATTTATTCTATTTCTTGCAGAAAATGTAGCGTCGTAGCTGTCTACATATCTTAACAAATTACTTAAAACTCACTCCCTGTGCGATACAATCAATGATTTTAACGGTTATATTTTTTGTAATTTAATTAACAAATTAACGAATTCAATTGAAATTTTTGTAGAGATTAAGATAAGTTCGAAAAAACGCAATTTAAAGAAATGGTACACACACTTGCGTTTAATGTACTTACCTTACGACTTAAGACAAAGGGCTTAAGACCACGAAAATGTTGGGTAAAAAAATTATCTTAGATTTCAATTAACGTTAAGGTCAGCATTCAGACACCTTAAAAACAAACAAACCAACAACTACTACTACAGGATGGCACACTGTGCGAGTGAGTGAGTATGTTAAGGCGAAGAATATAATATTCGTGGCAGTCGTCATCGTATACGTATCATGAGAAATATTTTAATTAAAATTCCCCAAAAAATACAGTAAACCAACCCAGTATCTGATGCGAAAAAATACACTTTTCAACAGAAATACGAATAAACAAACAAACGGAGCACTAAAGTAAGTTAAAAAAATGCACCACAAACAAATAAAACATAAGTGGGCGTTAAGCCAAAAACCGAGAAAAGATCACATAAAACATGCCAAACGAAAAACCCACAGAAAAAAAATTAAATCTTAAACCAACCAAAAAATTTTAACTCTTTATACGGTTTATCATATCAGTAAGAATGCGAAAAAAGTGTGATTTTAAAAGAAATGAAACGAAACAAAACAAAAAGGTTAAACTTGGACGCATTTACGTTACATGAACCAAAAACATCACGGCTTAAGTGGGAGCACTAACTCATTTTTTTTGTTTTTGTTCTTGTTGTTTTTATTTAAAAGATATAAACGAAACGACCAAACAAAATTAAAGCCAAACTTTATCTTTGTGCTAATTAGTAAGTTGTATAAATGGATTCGTTTAAAAATTCTAGTTTAGTATTAAAATTTCTAAGAATTTGATTATTTTTAACAATTTATTTGGCGTTTTAAAGTAATTTTATATATTTTTAATAATATTTTTGAATTTGCCAAAGATTTTGATTGTTTATAACAAAATTAACATTCAAATTTCTATTTCTTAGAAACTCTTATCAACGAAAAAAAAAATCGTATTTACAAAATATGTAAAACAATTTACTTAAATTATTTACTAAAAAATAAGAAAAAAAAACAAGAATGGCGATAACGCATTACAAAACACTGTAACTAGATTTGCCGAAAATCCCGCTTGAGGGTTAAATATTTTTCTCTATAATTTCATTGTTTTTAATCTTGCTAAAAGGTCAATTTGTGGCTGGCAAGCACGCACACACGTACGAATTACTTGCTCTGTCATCAACTGCTGCTCATCAATATTGTCCATATCAGTGATGAAAAATGAAGTTTTCATTTGAGTATCAAAAAAATTTCTTGTTATTACTTTTTTGACCCTAATAGTACTTATATATTTTTTTCTTTCTGTTTTACTTTTGTTCACAGAAAAATAAAAATCTCAAAAGAATCGTTTATTTATTTAAGTAATTTTATTACAACATAAGCTGCATATACTTGTTGCAATTAATAGTTTCGATTTTTTTTAATCAGAGATGGGCGATATACATATCTGTACTTGTGATTTTATACCTGTGACTTGAAAATCACTTGGAACTTCAGTGACAAAAAATGTGAAGTAACAGTTACTTTGATATGTTATAAAAACAAATATTTTTGGGATTTCCTGTGAAGTAACTATTTAGTGCGATGTTTTTTTTTACCAGACTTAGTTATTTTTGCCAACAACCTCGTTCATTCAATCTTTAAACGCCATATACATACATATATTACATTATTGTTTGTAAAACAAATAAAAAATGTTTCTGAGTAGCAACTGTTACCGGCAGTGTTGATACTTAAAATTTGATATAGTATTTAAAGCAATATGTTTGTTTGTGAAAAACAAGTAAGAGCGCCATATTTGGCTGTGCCAAATCTTATATACATAGCTGCCAGATTTGAGGATTTATCGCCATTTTGACGATTTTTAGGGCCAAAAATAACTTTTGACGATTTTTCACCCTGAATTTAACGATTTTTGAAAATTATAGATTTGTGGCTCTTTTAAAAGAAAATCAGAGGTAGAAATAGATATTTAACACAAGTAGGAGTAACACGGTATTTTCCATCATCTAATAGTATCGAAAAAAGTACGATCGTATCAATTTTTTCATCACTGTTGCCCATATATCATCATACATGGCTTCAAAGAAGACTTTCACTTCATACTCAAACATGAGTGATGATGACAACATTGTTTTTTGTTTAATTGCATTTAATTTTCTAGCCCTCAACACCAAACAGATTGTGTGTCAAACCGATTATAAATTATGATCTACTTGATACTTTGTACGTAATTTTGTGTGTCAAAAAAACTTTTCACAAATTTTTTTAAAATAAACATTTTCCATAAATTTTCATTTTTAATCTCCTAAAAAACACAAAATCGAAAGAAAACCCTTAATTGAACAAATTTTATAAACAATAACATTTTAATTAAACAATTAACAAACATACATACATACTTAGATTAATTTTTTTTATCTGTATACATTCTTCCATAAAAAAATTAAGGTTACTGACAGAAGGACTGACTCATATATCATGGTAAAACCTAAATGCGTTGAACTAGATACTCAATGTTTGAAGAGCGGGTACCTCTCCCGATGTTCATATCCGATAAGAGGGAATTTCGGGAAAATCTCGCTAAGGGGGTAAAAATAAACGAAACAGGTAAAGAATCAGTATGTTTCTATTTCCTAAGCTATACACGATACAAAAAATTTTAAAAAGTATCGTATTCTACACAGAAAAAATAAAAAAGTGATTTCAATTAAGAAATTTAAAATCCCAATTTTATTTTTATTAATCCGCTGCCTGCAAATAGATTGATAGTATTAATTAATAAATTTGTCAAAATAAGGTTTGCTCCTATTTTAGATTTAATTAAGAACTTAATTAAAATGCAAAAAAAATATTAATAAATTTTTTTGATGATATAAATAAAATTATTGGTTGATTAATTATAAATTTACAAAAACATAAATTCATTATTATATTTATTTATATGTAAATATATATTTAATTTTGTTACATATTTTATGGTAATGGTTAATTTGTTTAATTTACAAACAAAACTAATAATTAAAGTTTACATTACCAGTCTAAACAGCGACTTGAACCTGGGATCTTATGGTTGCAAGATGCACGCTCTACTCAAATAACCAATTAAGTATTCAGCTTTTTAGAGCGTTAATATTACTTTGATTTACTTACCACCACATTAAAAACTTCACTCAACTCAACTGAACTAAGCTCAACACACCTAAACAATCATAAGCTAAGCCAAAACAAAAATTAGTAAAAGATATATATCAGGACAAAAAGGAAAAGAAAAAAGATTCGAAAATAACAAAAAACAAAATAAGAAAAATAAAAAAGAACAAAAAATTAAAAAATTTATAACCAATCAAGCATTGAACCTGGTACCCTCTGATTGCCAGTTCTTTTAAATTTTTTTTAAAAATCGCTCCCACAGCATTCAGAGTGCTCATACATCCCAAACATTTTTGGAACATACTTACCTTTAAGTGAAAACCGCTACAACTTTCTGAAAGTCCTCCTAAATGTATGCCTAGACCATTCTTACCCCCTATCTTCATCCCCTATGAAGGTTGCTATACAGAATTTGCAAAATTGATTTAAAAACGCCCCTAACTTCCACACAGTCGGCCTAAAAGAAATAAAGTGTATGACCGACCGCCATTAGTTTCCTCTCACAAACATATTCCTAGAACATACTTACCCCATATCTAAAGTGGATCCCATACAAAGTTTGGGAAATTGTAATAAATCCTCCCTACAGCTTCCAGGGTGTCCGTGGATAGGTTAACTGAAGGATTGACCTCAACTCATTTTTTCTTGCCAAAATTTTTCTAGAACATACTTGTCCCCTATTTCCACCCATTAAAGGGGTTGCCATACAAAATTAAAAAAAATAAGGACAAAAACCTCTACAACTTCCCGGTAGTCACCCTAGGAGGGTTAAAATACGACACTGACACCTATTTTGAAATAAGAAATATTTCATAACTAAAAGAAAATGGATAAAAATTAAAAAAGTTCAGGTTTTTAAAGGGAAAAATATAAGGGGTATACAAGATTCGGCACAGCAGAATATAGCGCTATTACTGGTTCTTTGTTGAAAAGTGCCTGAACAATTTCTAGGTAGTTTATGAACAAAAAGTATTTTTTTCACATTTTTGGTGCATTTAAAACTTTTTTTTTTAATTTTAAGTCTATATATATATATTTTAACGCTATTAACTTTAATTGAGGGTGAAAATCAACTAACATTCACATTAGAACCTTTAGTCATACGTGTACAAAAATTATATGAAAATTCTATCACGTGTAAAGGTAGGGTCCCTTGCAATTTTAATATTACCCTTTAAAAGTGTAAGCGGAAATTTAACCGGTGTTGCCATTTTGGTGCTTTTCGAGTATTTTTTTTGTGTTTTCTCGCTTATGAAATACTTGAAATTTTGTTTTATGCCCGTTTTTGAAAAGCGGGTACTTCTAGTACTTTTTACGATTTCCCACAGTGATTTTAAGTGCCTTTTCAGGTTAGTTAACAAAAATCTTTTTTCCAGGACTTCAAGGCTTTTTAAAGTGCCTTCAGATTGTATTGATGTGCAAATAAAAGCTGTTGATCTTTTGGATTCAAAGAAAATAAATGCTTAAAATAAAAAATTCATGAAAATAAAATTTTTTTCCAAAAAAAAGTAAAAATGTTTTTTTTTTCATAAACTCAAAGAATATTTTTTAAATGGAGTCTTAGTACAATTTGCTGGATAAAATTAAGCGTCATAACCAAAACTAAATCAGCTTTTGAGTGAGAATTAATGACACGATTTTTTGATGGGTCCACTGATTTGGCGAAACTTTATCGGCAGTAAAAAGAAAACGGCCACCCTTCGTAGTAGAACCAACCCTTTAAAACCCCGTCTGTGCATTTTTTCCACTGTTGGCAGTGATATAGTATGATTCTGGTTGTTTTATATTAACAAATATCAAGCATTCGTTATTTTTTTCGTTATTTAACATCAGCAACAACCCTGCAGATAACGTGACTAACAAAGGAGTAAGACTACTCCAAAAGTAACCCAATTGTATGTAAAACCCATGGTCCATTTACCATTATGATGTCCTAGGGCCAGATTATGTAACCCTTCTCTGTATTACATCGGAATAATATTGAAACTACTTTGTGATACACCATAAAAAATTACAATTACAACTCAATATGCGACCTTTAAAACAAGTTGCTTAACTAGAAGTTCCTGTGTCACAATAACATGGCCCATAACTGCATTTTTACCTTTTTGTACCCTATTTGTATGTGCTCACAGTACCTCCGATGATGCAAGAGCTGGCATCACTGGATTTAACCCTCAAAACAAAGCCAAAATGAATCGTCAAATTATAATTTGGAAGAATCAATTTTCTAGGCGGTTGAAAAAAGAGTCGCGACATGATCGCGCTTGCCAAACAATTTTTCTACTACCAGCTGGGGTTTAAGCTATATTTACATCACTTGAGTTCCCATCTGAGTTTAGTGTCAAAAACAAGTTTAAGTTTTGATGACTGTTAAAAACAATGTGACTTTTTAATTTTTAGTATTACATTACGTCCAAAGCTATATTTACACTTCCTAAGTTCTCATCTGAGTTTAGTGTCAAAAAAATAAGTTTAAATTTTTATGACTGTCAAAAAACAATTTGAAATTTTAATTTTTAGTATTACATTACATCTAAGAAATTATATTAAGTCCGCTAATTCTAAAAGTTGTTAAACTGGTATAAAGTGTATGGCAATACAAAAACAAGCATTTAATTCTGTAACTTTTAAAAACTTAAATTAAAACTCAGACGTTAAATAAATAATATGAAAACAGAGTCCGTTTTATTTTCAACTGAGATAATTCAAAAATATTAACAAATAAAAACAGACATGTTATTACATTATAAAAACTAGTCTTAGTTGTGAAAATCAGATAATAACTCATGTGGTGTAAATACAGCTTTAGCATGCTAACCTGTTTATTTTAAAATTTTTGTTCTAAAAACCTATTATTTTTAATGTATAATTTTCTAATTTATTGTTAACTATAAAAATAAAAACATATAAAAAAATTAAAAATAGTTTTTAATTTATAATAAATAATTTACAAAAAACTAAATTAAATTTTATTAGGTTTCGGTAAAAAGTCATTACAAACAAGATTTTGTTTTCTATGAAAAATCTTGTTTAAATCTAGAAAAATATAAAACAAGATTGTGATAGAAATCTAATTTAAACGAGATATTTTTTAAACATATAAATATGTATTGTTATACATATTTTAGTTTGTTTGTGTGTATGTATGTACATATATGTTAATTAGCTAAACATACATATTAAATTTTCAAATCTCTGTTACAATACTTTTTTAACACACTATACAATGAGTATTTAAATTGTAAATAAACTTAAACAAAAAATCGTTCTAAAGAATATTAATAATCTATTATTTTGTATTATTTTGTCATTTAATTTATTGTTAGCGATTAAAGGTGATGTTTTAAAAGTTTACATCTGCTTGAATAATATAATTAATTTGATTAAAAATTTTAAACTGCAATAAGAGACTATAAGTTTTATGATTAAAAAATATACTAAAACTGATTAGAGAAAAGTTTTTTTATTTCTAAGCCTTCATAAACTTAATTGTTTAAGAGTAATTTAAATTTAATTTGAAAATATTGTTTATTATTTTTTAATTGTTAAAAAGTGCCAAATTTATTAATTTAAATATACTTTCTTTACATAATTAAAAACCTGTTGTTTTTTTTAAAAACTTAATTAAATTCATTTTTAAATCATTGTTAAAAACGAGTTATTTATATATAAAAATATATTTAGAAAATTTCAAATAAATTTAATTAAAAAACTATTGTTGTAATATAATACTTAAAACTATATTATCAAATATAAATAATAAATAAATATTTTGAAAAAATAAATAGAACCTCAAATGTATGTATACCCTTATATCTACAAGGTGGGCCAAAAGAAATCAGCCTATTGAAATGTGCTCTAATTTTTAAAAATGGCGGCCAATGTCAAATCTGTTTCGACATTTGTGAACTAGACAGATGTAGAATACAAGTGAACAAGCCATGAAGCGACACACTTCCCAAAGAACGCGGAATAATCGTGTCCACTTTTTTGTATAGCAATTCGTCTATGGTGTTGGAAAAACGCGAATTCCGTCGCCAGGGTTTTCGGGACCAACTGAGCAAACACTGCGCCGTTTGGCCACCAAACTTGATTAGTATGGGACCACATGAGACGCTGCCAAGAGTGGCCGGCTTCAGGGCACCCGTTCTGCCGAGAATATCGCCACTGTTGGCAAAGATGTCGAGCTGTCGCCAGAAACATCAACCAGACACCGTGCCTCGCAATAAGCCATCAGCCAGTCGTCACAAAACGAATTTTGGTCAAAGATTCTCAGATGTTACCGTACAAAGTCCAGTCCGTGCATCAGCTGCTGCCTGTCGACCGCCAAATTCGTGTAACCTACGCCTAAGCCATCCTCAATCTCGAGGCCGAAGTGGAGGATTTTTCGACTAAAATCACAATGAGCTATGGAGCGCATTTCCACCTCAGCGGGTGCGTGAACAAGCAAAACTATCGCTTTGATCCACGAGTAATGCACGAGGAGCCATTACATCCGCCCAAAGTGGCTGCATGGTGCGATGTTTACGCTTGAGGAGTCATCGGACCATTTTTTAGAGGACACCGCTGGTCAAACGACAACAGTGGATGGTGCGAGCTATTGGGCCGTATCAGCAGACTTTTTTCTGCCGCAATTGAACAAAATAGGACTGAAGGACATTTAGTTCCAACAGGATGGAGCAATGGCACACACTGCGCAAGCCACGGTGTTACCGGGTCGCATCATCTGTCGTTTTGGCGATTTACATTGGCCTGCAAGATCGCCCGATTTACCCGTTGCAGAATTTTTTGTGGAGTTTTTTGAAGTCCCGGGTTTACTTAAAGAAGTCCGAGAGCCTAGAATCTCTCAAGGGGAACATTCGCCATTAAACATAATCAAAGGGCAGAATCGAAGTTTTTTATTTTGAAAAAAATGAGAGCCAAACGACATCAGATGACTTCTTTTGATCCACATTGTATGTGAAGGGTATTAAAATAGTATGAGTTAAGTTTGTGCTTGAGTTCGGTCGAAGAACAGAATAGAATAGAGCATCGAAGTTCTGGTTTGCTTTAGTTTTATCACTATTTGTTCGCAGTTTCTGCGCTTAGGTATGATTTCAATAAGGCAAAGAGAAAGCTAGCTAGCCTTATTTTCTTACTAAGTAGGCCAACACATGTGGGCCACTGGCTAAACTAGGAATGTACTTCCAAGCACTTTTGTCTTCTGCGCTTCTTCTTCAATTTATCAATTTGAGCTTGGAAAGGTTTTCCTGCACTTGGTGTTTCCAACGGAGTTTTGGTTGTAACCTTCTGCGTCTTTCTTAAGGATCATATTTTAATGCCTTTTTGGCTGAAACGTATTCATTAATTCGCACATGTCCAAGCCAGCGCAGTTTTTGGATTTTTAGACACTTGACTATGTCGATGTCGGCTTATATCTCGTTCGGCTATTAGCTGGTACGATGCCGATATTCTACGCATATGCAGATAAGGGCATATATCTAGCAAAGTATTTTTCATTTATACACTTTAACAAAACCTGCTGAGCAAGTGGCCATGCCTTGCACCATATAGTAGTACGGGTAGGATAAATAGCTTGTATAGTGGGAGCTTTGTCTGCCGAGAAAAGGACATGTTCTTAAATTGTTTGCTTAGTCCAAAGTAACATCTTTTGGCAAATGTAATTCTTCGCTTTGTTTCTAAAATGATGTCGCTAGTTTTCTTTATGACAGATCCGAGGTACACGAATTCATTTACTACCTCTGAGTTGAAGTTACCAACGTTCTCGTGGTTTTTTTTCTATTTTGGTGAACGCAACAGAGACATCTCGCAATGTTTGTCCCATAATGTCGATAACATCGAAATATGTGAGTAGCATGTGACTGTTGCGATACGCGAGATCTCTTTCCATAATATATTGAAAAGTTTGCAGGACAGGCTTTGTTCGAAGACACATTGTGTAATAAAAGGCTCAGAAAGGGTTTTTTTCGATCTTAATGGATGATTTTGTATCCGTTTAAGTTATCCTGCGCAATCTGACCAGCTATGCAAATACAGGGTGTCCGCCAGAAAGGTATACTATTTTGTTTGTTTATAATTTTTATTAAATGAAAGAGCATGAACCTTATATTGATAAATGTTATGTACAAAATACTATATCAGATACATATCCGCTTCAGTTAGCCTTTTGAGCACATTTTTAATTACACTCTCACACATTTCACGCGGTATTTCATTAATTTCATCACGAATATTTGTTTGGATTTTCCAGCGTTTCTGGTTTGTTTGCATAAACCTTGCTTTTCAGAAAACCCCACAAAGAGAAGCACGGAACACAAATCAGGTGACCGTGGAGTCCAATCAAAATCACCATTTCTTGAAATAACTTCTTGTGGAAAGAGGTCTCGCAGTAATTACATTGTAATCCTGGCTGTATGCGATGGGGCACCGTCTTGTTAATACCACATTTTAACCAAGTCCAAAGCATGCAGTTGTGGCATTAAAAGTTTTCAATCATATCACGATATCGCTCCCAACTGACAGCTACCGTTTTCAGTTTGAAAAGCGCAAGGTTCAATGATTCCACCTGACCAAATTGCACACCAGATGTCACATTGCCCAAAACCTACTATTTTGTTTATTCAGTGAACAAAAACAAAATAATATTCACATATTCATTCAAATGAAAATGTGACTCGTCTCTCATTATGATTTTTTAATGAAAAACCGATGATTGATTTTGATAAAATGTTTTAACGATTAAAACACGTTGGTTTACCGAATAGTTTTTCGAAGTAAATTTGCCACGCCTCTTCTTCACGACTGCCAAAACTAATGGTTACCAAAATGGCGGAAAAACAAAATAGTATACCCTGCCGGCGGTCACCCTGCTAACAAAAAAATCTGTCACGATTTATCAAAACCTTTTTTTTATTTAAAAACTATGAATTATAAAGGAAAAATATTTGGCCTAGTGTACAGAATTTTTATATGCACGTCAACATCACTTATACGATATGTGCTAATTTCCCCCGATATTTTGCCGACAAGGTTCCCAATGGGATATATTTTCTTCAATGATATTACCCTTTGAATGTAACATTGATTATACCCTTCACATAAGTGATATTGGATATATATAAGTTTGTCATTCCGTTTGTAATTTCTGTATTATCCATTTGCGACCTCATAAAGTATAGCCGATTTAGCCATGTCCGTCTGTCCGTGCTATGGTTGAAATCAACTCTTTGAGGCCCCGATGTCGCATAGACCCGCAAGTGGTACCAAACTGTCAACAGTATCTGCGAGAAAATCGGTATTGAAATTTAGCAAAATCGCCCGATAACTGCCCGAGATAAAAGCCAAAAATCTCTAAAACTTACCCGGAGTTGTACCTACACGAGTGCAATGTAAGACTGACTCTCATTAATTTTTCTTCGCAAAAATTTTTGTGGAACATACTTACAGCTTATCTCTGCCCCCTAATAGGGTTGCCATACAAAATGTATCACAGACCTCCATTAGTTTTTCTTCGCAAACGTATTTCCCCATATCACCATCGTCTAAGGGGGTTGCCATACAAAATTTACAAAAATGATGTAAGAACGCCCATTACTTTTACAGAGTCGGCCTTAGAGAAATAAAATATACGACCCACCCCCATTAGTTTCTACTCGCAAATATATTCCTAGAACATACTTGCCTCCTATCTCCATGCCTTAAGAGAGTTGCCATAGAAAAATTAAAAAATAGGGTAAAAACCGCTACAACTTCTCCAGCTTCGCCCCTAGAGGTATAAAATGTATCACAGATCCCCATTTGTTTTTCCTCTCAAACCCATTCCTTGAGTATACTTACCCCCTATCACCATCACTTAAGGGGGTTGCCATACAAAATTTAGAAAAATGATGTAAAAATGCCATTAACTTCTACAGAGTCGGCCTTAGAGAAATAAAATATATATATAATATACCCCCATTAGTTTTTACTCGCAAACATATATCTCCAGCCCCTAACGTGGTTGCCATACAAAATTTGAATAAAGGGTAAAAACCGCTAAAACTTCTCCGGAGTCCTAGTGGAATAAAATTTATAACAGACCACCTCCTTAGTTTTTCCTCTTAAACGTATTTCTGAAATATATGTTCCCCCTATCTCCACGCCCTAAGGGGGGTTGCCATACAAAATTTAAAAAAAAATGAGGGAAACCCCCTTACTACTTCCCCGAAGTCGCCCATAAAGGAATAAAATGTATCACAGACCACCATTAATTTTCGAAAGTCCAATGTGAAGGGTATCTAAGATTCGGCACAACCGAATATAGCGCTCTTACTTGTTTTTATTTTCTATTGCATATACATACATATTTTATTATTGAATCTTATGCGAACTAACCATAAATACTCAAATTTTAAAACTTATTATAATTTATATTAGTCCATCTAGTGCCAGTCTTAAATATAAATTCTCAAAATAAAGGTAATGTAACATATTGATGAAACTATTTTTCAGTTACCACAATTATTGCAAAATCTGCACCATTCTGTAGGCGTACAAATGTCACGTACGACGACATGGAAATGCCCTTACGTATATTCCCGCCCTTAACATGTGTAGGGCACAAACAAATTTTTCTTGCCTATTTAGGGTTAAATGTATTTGGACAATACGCACAAATACTTAACATTTATCGCATTTGATTGTACTGCGTATTTGTTTGCCAGCTTTTAAAAACCGCCAAAAAATCAACTACTGTTTACATATGTACGTATCAATCATGTACTTATGTATGTGTGGCTAAGCTGGATTTTATTAATGTGTTTTTAAGCGATTAGCAACGTTGGCCTCGGAGAAACGTGAGAAGTTGACAAAAATGTTTATTATAAACAAATCACAAAGTTTATCTCTTGATTGCTTTATTTATGACATTTTTCACTCTTTAAAATTTGTGTTTAATGATTAATTCGATTAGAGGGTTGAACGAACTTACTGTTAAACGGGAAAGTCTAACTAAAAATCTCTATTTACAAATGTGGTACAAATATCAATTATTAGGCTTCTTAGAAGATTAGGTGATTAGAAAAAATTGATTGTTATCATTAACAAATTATTTTTCAAGTTAAAAGGGGGTTTTCTATTTACTATACTTTGTTTCCTATTTCACAAATTCATAATGGGATTTAATAAGCAGGCCTGTACACACATATATATACACACATTCCCAATTGCACATTTTTATTCCAACAGTATTTACGCACACATACACAAAAACAATAGATTGCATTTTCGATTTACTCAAAGATGGTACTACTACAACAAAAGTAACAAAAACATTCACCACTGTTATAGACTGAATATTTGTTTGTTTGTATTCGAAATGATGTTTAAAGCAGTTGTTGCTGTTGTTAAGAAAAATGTTCGTAAACGAACGAAGAACCAACAAAACGAACAGACAAACTTTGGTTAAAAATGATGGTTGGCTGTTTGATTTGTTGGCTGACTAGCGGGCAAACAGTTGGTCGTAACGTTTGCTGGCCGTCAGTTTAGTTCTGCTTGAAACATCAATGAGTATTAAACTGTTGGTAATTTTCAGTTTTGTAGCAACATTCGTCGCGTTGAGAACGTTTGGACGCCTAAACAATTAGATTAACTGCTTAACTAAATGTCAGCTTAATAAATGTAAAATATTTAATTTGCTTGCACATTTTTATTTAAACAAATAAAAATTTATTTAATTTGAATTACAAAAGAAAAAAAAATATAGTTTTTTTGTTTAAAAACAAAAGTGCTTATGAAAATATAAAAAACAAAAACAGTCATTAGACAATTTTATGTGTGTTTCTTAAGTTATATTTATTTAAAATATTATTAAAGAATAAACGGAATTGTATAAAAAAAATTGAAAAAAAATATTGATTTTGTTTTAAAAATCACCATAAAACTAAGAAAAAATAAGTGTTAATGATACTGTTTAAAAAGGTGCACTAAAGGACATTGTCTGTAAAATGTAAAATCAATTAAAGTTTAATTGAAAACAGAAAAAAAATTTTCAACAAAAACAAAATTATTAAGTAAGAGATATTTAAAAAAAAACTAAGAAAAAATAAAAACAAATTATGTATTTTAAGTTACAACAATATATAATCTTTGAAAATTTAAAGTAAAAAAATTTTAAGTTAATACCAAACAATATTAAACGAACAAACCTTTAAAAAATTAAAAAAAAAGTAAAAATTTTTAAATTCTGCTAAAAAAAGAAAAAAAAAATTAATAAAAAGAAAAAACAAACGTTTTAACAAAACGTTACAAATCGATGATAATATCGGTAACATAACAACAAAAACGAATTTAACCTTTCATTTATTGGAAATTTTGGATATTTTATTTTCAATTTTCTTTCTTGTTTTATTGTCGCTTTGGTCGCTTGTCATTGCACACAAATGCACTAGCCAGCTTATAAGCACACACAAACGTATTAACAAAAAACGCTAGTCAATGATTTTATCTTGCGATTACACTGAAATCTATGTGGGATTATAAACACAACCCTTAAATCTGGGGGATACAATGAGGCCAGAAATATACGATGTAAGTATCGCTATTGACTATACATATACATATATGCACATGTTTTTCTTGATCTATTTAAATATCTGTGTAAACTATACCTATATATGTATTGCTTAGATTTTTAAAACTTACAGAACAGATATTATTCTGTTTGTTTTTTTTCTTATATTTTATTCTCAATTTCACTTACATGTGTTTTTGTTTTAAATTGCAACGTATTGTTTTGTACCAACAACAACCACAATTATTTATTGGATTTGTTTTCAAGAGCTTTTTTACATTCGTAGAAAATCTATAAAGATTAAAAAATAAACAAAATATATTGTTAAGTAGGCTTGAGATGATTTTAAATGCCCTTAAAATTTCAAATTTAATTAAAAAAAAAAACAGTTTCATAAAAGTGAACTTTTTTTTGATGGTTAATTTTATGGCAAGAAAAATGAAAAAAAAAATTATTTAAAATTAAAAATTTTGCTACTTAACTTATAAAAATTTATTGAAAACTAAGTTTTGAAGTTAATTTTGATAAAAAATAATTTTGGACATTAAATAAACTTTTTAACAATATTTTTTAAAGTTTAAAAAAAAAATAAAAAAAACTCTTTAATTATAATTTACAGAATCTAAAATATTTTGTAAAAACCAATTTCGTAATAATAATCTTATTGAAAAGTTTTACGTCATGTTTTCTTTCTTGGTATGTATTATTGATTTTTTTTTGTAAAAAGTATGAGTCAAAAAATTTTTTTTGTTATAACAGGCACTGTAAATAATAATTATTTTCAAATTTTTAAAGAAAAAAAATCATGTACAAGGAAATATTGGATTGTAAAGTGCATTATTCAATCTTAATTATATTGAGTAGTTTTTTTTAAATCAAGTTAGTGCTTTACAAGTAGAAGTTTAATTTTTATTTTGGATTTTTATTTTTTTGTCAAGAAACAATAATTCTTTTCGGATTTTTTTCTTATTTTTGGCAGAAATAATTATTATATTTTTGATTAATATAGAATTCAAAAAATACCGGCACTTGTTATCAAAATTGATTTATATAAAAATTATTTCTAAAAAAATTTAAATAAAAATAAAAATAAAAAAAAATAAATTTTTTTGACAAAAATTATAAAAATCAGAGATTTATTTTTGACATAATTTTAACAGACCCTGGTATAATCTAGGATTTTTTTAAGTTTTATTTTGAATTAAAATTTAAAAAAAATTGAACTCCTATAAATATTTTTTTTATACATCAACAAAATCTGTTGAACAGATATTGTATTGGAATTTTGTTAGTTTTTAAACATATAAAAACATAAATTTTTATAAAATGCAGTTAAATATAATTTTTATTTATTGTAATTGTATATTTCAACAAAACTGCTGTTTATAAAATATTTTTTCTTAAAAAAAGTTAGTATAAACTTCTTATATAAATAAAAAAATATTGTTATAAAAAAGGTTACCTTTAACCTACCACAGCTGCATTTAGATTTAATTTTTTTTATTTTGTTGGGACAAATTCGAAAAGCCCAACTTTTTTTCTGAAGAAATTTAGATCTTTTTGTCAAATCCGAGCAACAGTTTAAAAGTTTTGGCTTTTTAACATTTAAGCATGCGCATGCATTTTATGGTTTATAGGTTAAAACACATACTTGTATAATAAGGTAAAAAATTTCGGGCGAACCATTGAGATTTTGTTAGTAGCGAGTGCCAACATTTAATCCACTTTTTTGTATAAATATTTCTATTATTCAAAATTTATTATACATATAAAGAAAAGCAATAATTGCAAGGATAGTATGATTTTAATCGTTTAAACATAGGAAAACATTAAAAATAAATGATTACTGCTTACTGTGGGTACTTAAATGTTTAAGTTTTCAAGAAATTAGGCACTGATATCATATTTTGGTAAAAAAATTTACATATTTAATTTAATAAAATAAATGTTTAATTTTTTTCCAATAACAATATATGTACGTTATCTGAAAAACAATTTTAAGAAAATATAAAGGGTGTGTGTGAAATTTTTGTATCAAAACGTAAAAAAGAGAAATTTATTCGGTACATGATCGTGTTAAACCTTTGTCAAATTAATAAATAAAAATGTGTACTAATTTTATTTAAACTTCGATCATGCTTATTTTCCTTTAGATGATTGATTAAAAAAAGAAAATAATTTTTTTCCATTTGGGTCCCTTTACGTGAAGTTGCTCATATGTAAATGGTTTAAGATTTTGCATGCAAATTTTGCTTATCAACCTTCAATAAAACTAAAAATTTGTTTTCGAAAAGGCCCGTAAATGTTTTTTATTTTAACTTCTGTTGATTTATTTTTGGTGTATCACTTGACAAATTCTAAAACACTTCCTAGTTTTTGACCAAGTCTTGATAAACCATTTTTATATTTTGTTTAAAAAGATGTTTTTGTTTAAAAAAACATTGTATTTTTGTAAATAATGCTAGAAACACGACCAGAACGAATGAGAAATTTTTCGTACCGAATTAGGCATTATTTAAAAACACACTTTGCGGTTAATTATAATTCGTTTTTCAGCGTAGAAAATATATTCAAATAAATCGCATAATGAGTTGCGGAATTTGTACTAATTATGTTTGATTTTTTATTCACAAATACAAATATTTGTTTTAAAAATTAATAATTCACTTGAGTTGTGTTGTACGTTTTTAAACTACTTTTAAAATGTCTACTAAGCAATTTCTTATAAAATATTTTTTCAAAACTACAAAAAGCATACTTTATTACATTTCTTTTATTTAAAAAAATTATTTTTATAATTAAGAACTCAACCCCTAAAACTAAATTTTGACATTTTAAACAACCAAAGTCCATCATCTCAATAACTCTACGAAACAGTTTACTGCCAAACGGTTATGGCAAGGCAGGGGGTTTTTTTAAATAATGGAAAAGTGGCTTAAAGTGGCAGATGCCATTTTTTACTTCCCCTGCTAATGATTTAAAAATTTTTAGTTTTTTTCTCTTGCAACTATTTTAATTTTTATCCTTAGAGGTGTTTTAATGGGCTAAATTTGGTTACCTTTTTTTTCAAACCATCTTTAACAATATCTTTTTTTTACATATTTTTTTTACAAACTTATACGCTGTACTTTTGTTTTCCTTTTAAAGTTAAATTAATTTAAGTAGACAAAATTTAAAAAAAAAAAATTTTTTTTCAAATATCTTTTGAAGAATTTATTTCTTTTAATACTTTTTTACAACTTCAATGAAAATACTCAACATTTTTATATGTTTTTTTTTAGTTTATTTTTGAAATCATAATTTTATTACGTCCCGATACTAGCCAAGCGAAAACATATTTAGAACCAACTGCAGTTTTTGAAGATCTTTTAAATCGGTACTCCTTTTTGTGTTTTTTAGTAAATTTTTCAAATAAAAATTTAAGAAGCAGTGTAGTAGATTTCAATCAACTCCTTCTCCAATTTTTGGTAAACGTGATAATCACGTCAAATCCTATCTGGTTTCTTAGTTTTATTTTAATAAAATCAGTAAAAGTAATTTTAATTTGTTTCATTTTAAATATAAACACACTGGTCTGATTTTAAAATAAAAAAATTGTAACATTGCGATTTTGGATTTTTGCCATTGCATTTCCAGAAAAACCCCTGTGCCCTTGAACCCAGTAAACGTGCACATTGTTTGCTGATAGAGGACCAGGTGAGGTTTGCGGAGATTGCCCTAATTGAGAGCAGAGCAAGATCAGCTGCTAATTTGGCAGCTGAAATCTCTGCCTGATCCGTACGAGTACGTTAGAGTATCCCATTAAGTAAGATGGGACTAGCCACTGCTGTGTATGTCCTATGCGTTAGACCCTTGATCCTTTTCTCCACATTGAACTTCAACGACAGCTAACTATGCAGCATTGAGGTTGGTTTTAGATTTTGAAGAGTAATTTGTTTTTGGAGCATGATAAAATAATTATCGATTGTTTAAAATGAGTTTATTTTTTTCTCACAAACTAAAATGGTCCTCAGAGTATGCCAATCACGATTTCATCTCTGCTTAGAGATAAACACAAAGTAAACAAATTATTAAATGATGAATCATTGTAAAATCCTAAGGGACTTATTTTAAAAAGATACAAATACTTTTTCATTGACTGAATATCGTTTATTGTTAAAACCTCTGCTTTTGTTCATTAACGTCAATTAATTTATTGCAGTTATTGTGACATTCGTTAATAAATTATAAATTTAGAAAAATGGCTTAATTAAATTTCAGCCTGTGTTTCAACTTTTATCTAAACATTAGTAGAATAACAAATTGCCAAAATAGTTTTTGTGATATTTTACTAAAAATGCCACACACAAACATTTTTTTAACAAATATATTTCGTTTCGAAATTAGTAATTCCTTAATAAGGAATAACAAATTTTTGCAATTCCCAGAAAATGATGATCGTGTAAAATATGACATTAATGAACAGAAATGAAGAAGAATAAAGTAAATCGTGCTTAAACTGATTAATTAAGAATATTTACATTAAAAAATCATATGTCATTTGTATGCTCAATTGCTCGTGTGTTTTTGGTTTAATGGTGTCAATTGAGAAAAAAAAGGATTGTTGTTGGATGACAAAGTAATCAATGTTTGTTTGAATAAATAAAGAATGAATGAAATCTGCAATTGAACATTATAATGGAAACCCTAACAAGAGTGTAATGAGCTAAACTACAACGTAAATGAGAACGGGAACGTGTGTGTTTTTAAGTAAATTAATATGTTCATACATTAATACATACTTACATACTCACTACCCAACAAACCAAAACTACATAGGAAAAGCTTATAACAAGTTTGATACCATAAGCCTTGAGTTTTTATTGCGAATTGTGATATAAGCAAATAACATGTTACATACAACAATTTCTTTTACTTTACTTTGAATGATTTCCTTAAATTTATATCGCATACTTTTAAACTATATATATTTTTTTTAATACCTTTAACTAACTTTTATTTTTTTAACTTTACTATTTAAACAAATAAGTCACTCTGAAGCAATGTAAGCCCATATTGGCTCCGGGGGACGAATACGAATTGGGTTTTACAGGTACATAACATGAGTACCTATAAAAACTACAAGAAAGGGCAAAACAAAAAAATAGCAACACAGGGGCATATTGAATTGTTTTTTTGTATAACAAACACAGTGAAAAAGCGCTCTTACACTTAAAAAACCCCAAAAAAATAGATTTTTTGTAATCAGTTTCTGGTTAACGATTTTAAACTGAAATCCGTTATTGAACCCAAAAAATCGTTTTATTTTAAACATTTTAAAACGCTAGAAATTTTAATAATTAACTTTTTAAAATTTTTTTCACAATATGTATGTATCTGCACCGAAAACTCATGCGTCAATATAATTCTTAAGGCTGTGGCACATACAATCCGTCGTACGTCATACTTCGCCTTTTTTAACTGACATTAACGTAACAACGCAAGAGGTTAGCACATAGAATCCTTTATAAACGGATGTTAAATCAGCAGGTGGTGGTGATTCTACAACAACAAAATTTGGTGAATATAATTATTGTTTTTGTTGTAGTTTTCGTTGGCTCAGTTGTCAAAAAAAGATATTTAAAAGTAAACAACTTTGACTACCCAGTCTCGATTTATGCATGAAAAAAGTAGATCAGTTGTGTTAGTGACACCACCTGGTACACATAATTTCACCATGCAACTAATCAAAATTAAGGTTATGAACCAGCTGGTAGTTGTCAAAGTACTTGACGTACGTTGAAAGTTAAAAGTTGTCCAACTTTAGTACGTTGCGTTGAAGGAGACGTACTGAATGTGACATTGTTCATAATAAAACATGTTTTTCAACTTGGCTGTCAGTTAAAAAAGGTGAAGTATGACGTATGACGGATTCTATGTGCCACCGCCTTTAGTGTATTGTTATACATTTTTTTTTTAAATTTAAGGGCAAAATTAATTTAAAAATGCATTCTAATCAGATTTGGAATTATTTTAAAATTTTAAATAATAAATTTTTTATAATTTTTTACAGAAAAAAAATTGTTAAGTATACAGTACAGTAGAAACAACTTATCGTCATTGAAAATGAAATATGTGTACATATCTGTTGTGTGTGCATATCGTTCGCTTGAATGCAAAACCTCGTAACTACATTTTACAAAATTTTAAGAGAAGCAAAAGTATTTTTTAAATTACAAAGGCCTGTAAATTGTTTTTTTTTGCCGGCATTCTGTGTTAAGTTTTATGTGTAGCTTTTTTTGTTAGTTACGTGTTTTGAATTTCAGCTGACGATGTGAAGTTGAACTTTCTGAATTTGTTTATGACCTGATTTCTTTGTAATCTATTGAAAAGTACACCTTTTGCAGTAATACCTTTTTTCTTTGGAAAAAGTTTAATAAACATTTAAAACAAAACTTCAAAAATAAAAATAAAAATCTACTTAAAAAATCGAAATTAAAATACTTACTTGTAAAATAGAAACCGATTTTTGGCATTGCTTACCATTCACTAGTGTATAGAAAGCATTGGAAGAAGAACTGTTATTATTTTGTGCATAAGAAAGTAAATAATAAGATTTTTTTTTAAATTATGTATATAAAATATTTTATGAAAAGCTTTTTCTCCGTTATATTTTGTTTTAAAAATGGTTTGTTGGGTAATTTACAAACAGAACAAGAAACAACAAAAAATTAAATATTAACATGAACAGGAACAAAAACAATAATAATATTAATATCATAATAAACACATTTACTTTTCATATTCGCTTATTTGTAATTTTACAAAAACGTCACACACACAAACACACATACATTCTAATATAAAAATGCTTCTTTATGTATTGCATACTTTCTGCTGTAAAGACTAAAAAAACTTCGGGTGTGCATGTGTGTTTGCATGAGTTTAGTGGTGAATAGGTGTGAGACTGATATGAGTGTGTGTGCTTGTATAAATGTGCAACCCTCATTTTGCCTTTTTACGTTATATCGTTGTTGTCATTGTTTGTTTTTAATTTTTTAAACATAGATTTCTTAAAAATATATTTTATGCGATTTTGTTTTGTTGTTTTCCATGTATGTAACCCTAAAACCTGACAAAGACGTAGCAAACAAAATACCTGAGCTCAGAACATTAGAATATGCATGAGCAGAGCTAAATGTGTGTGTTCGAATAATGTGTACTGTATGACATGAAATAAATCAATTGCTTCTACCCCTTTCTACAAAAAAAGCACACTCACAGCAAACAGGCATTTGGCAAAAAAAAAAAAAAAACAAAACCATATTCCAGTTAGCTTAAAGGGAATGACTGGTTGCATGGACTTATGATTTTCTGGCTGACTAGCTGACTGACGGACAGACTGACGTGACAGACTGCTATGCAAAATTTGTTATTCTAGGCTTTAGTTTTTTCTAAGCTCTTTAGTTCTATTAGAGTTGGGTTTGTTTTTATTTTGTTGGTATGAATTTATAAATAATAAATAAAAAAAAGTGTCTATAGGGTGTTGAAAATTTATAATGAAAATTATAATAAACAAGTCAAAGATCGATTAATAATTATTGTGTAGGTAATTGAAACTGTTGAACAATTTTGATTTCTTACATTAAAGTATTTTGTTTTGATTTTATAAAAAGAACGATTTTTATTTGTTTAAAGAAATTTAATTTGTTTTAAATATATATTTTAAAAGGAAAAAAAAACTTAAGTTTTAAGATTTTGGTAATAAAAGTTATTATTTTTTTAAGTTTCTTCGGCATCGCACTGTTTAGTTGTAGTTAAGGAAGGAATTATTTTTTAAAGCTAAAAGAAAAAAAGAATAAAATCATTAAACCAACCATTTATTACTGGTACTTAGCACAGTTTTAATGGCTTAACAAAAGCAACAACCACGATTTTATTGATGAGATAAATGCTAACATTTTAGGAATTAAAACATACTTCAAGCTTTAAATGCCAATTTTACTAAGGAAAAGCTAATATTATCTTTAAATTTTAGCGTAAGGTTTACTTTATGAAGTTGCCGTACTTAATATGTTTCCATCCGTATTGGTTTAAAATGTTATGAAATGGAGCTAAGCAGTATCAATAGAGCCCAATATTTAAAACAAGTAGTCGAAATTTCTTCATATTTTTTTGAAGCTTGTTGAACACAACTTGAATTATATTCCTATATTAATTGCTTTAGAAATAACAAATCTTTCTTGCCCGTTTGGTTCCAATATTTACAAAAAGTACCAAAAAACCTTTTCATATTGTACAAGACCTGTCGAACGAAATTTAAATTATCTTTACACACAAAAAATTATCTAAGAAAACTTTACTTAAATCAAGCCATAGCGGTGTCAAAAGTACGGTGAGTACGGTTTTTCTTAAATCAAGTACGAAATTTCTTACTCCAAGTAAAATTTTTTAAGTACGAATTTCTTACTTTTAGCCACAATTAAGCCAAAAAAGATTGATTGAAGTTCGGAACCGTACTTGATATAAGCCAAAAAAAAAAATTGATTTAAGCCATAAACGGGATTAATTCGAAATTGAAATGTCATTTTTTTGACTAATGGAGCTTTGTTAAAGAAGAAGAATTTTATATTTTATTTTAATTTGACAGATACTTAAAATTTATAATTTAAAAATCTCATTTTTTGTACTTACCGAAGCTGAGATTCGAACCAGGGACTTTCTGTACTGCAGCATTTCTAGGCCACCGAGACACTTTGTTTTCAAATGTAAAATAATACATTAAAACAACAAGCTTTTTTCTGCTTGATTTGTTAAAGCAATCCCAATAGGCTTGATTTAAGAAAATGTAAGTAAGGATCGTAATTAAAATTTTCAAGAAAGATTTTGGATAAATTCAAGAATAAATTTTTGAATTTAGAAAGCGAGGTTTCTTTCTGTGTACAAAATGGACCTTAGCAGTATCAAAATAAAGCTTTTACCCTCTCTTGTCCCTTGGGGTCTAATGTTTTCAAAAGTACCAAAAAATATATATGTATTTTTTAGAGCTGTTAAACGTAATTTAAATTTGATTTTTAATATTTTACAAAAAGTACCTAATAAGTACCAATTATGAATTTTTACCCATTTTTGGACCCCAAATTTTATCCCTTAGAATCAAAATTACAAAGAGTGGCGGACACTGGTCCATTTATTTTTTTATTTTATTCATACTTCTCGGAACTTTCGAATACAATTTGAATTTTGTATGTTACTAAGTGGACCTAAGCACTATCAAAATTTAGTTTTTACCCTTGGGGGTGCCAAATTAAAAATAGTGACAAGCACCGGCCTATTTAGTTTTTAAGCGAATAACAATATTTTTTTTTAATTTTTTATTGCGTATAGTTTAGAAGATATAAACTTGCCGATTTTTCCCTATTTGACCTAGTTTTCCCTCTTAGGGGTCGAAACCCCGTTTGCACTAAAAGTAAACATCATTTCATGTCTTTAACTTTGCCTGTTTGATCTGTACGGTTCTGGTTTAATTATCAAGACATTCAATAACCATAGTAGAATTCTAATACTGGCCCCACGAAATAATCAGTTACATGTTGATTTATTTTATCAACACATAAAGTTAGATTTTTTTTAAATTGCGGTATTTTAAAAGCAAATATTTATATTTATTTATAATTTTTTTGTTTTGTATCAGCTGTTAGATTAAGATTTGAAATAAAACAGCTAAAGGTGTTTGCCCACCAAAGTTAAAAATTTATATCTTGACTTGTTTTTTTTTTTGAATTTATGACATCTTGTAAATTAATTGATAATTTGCTTTTTCTGTAGTAAATTTTTTTTACTGCCATACTGTCTTAAATTAAAAAGAAATAACGATATGTTCGACTGTGCCGAATGTTATATACCCTTTACACTGGTCTGCGTATACAAGCCAGTCGTCTGATCCAGCCAAATTATTTTTGAGTTCAAAGTCAATGGCTCTCCTACTTCATTTGTATAGGGACTACCGCTGCCCCTACTTCTATCCAAATATTTTTTTCCAAATTGTACACATCTTACCAGAACTTCTTTGCAACAGGTTCCAAGCCGATAGCTGTAATAGTTTCTTAAATGTAGCCCATGAAAATTTAACAAACAAAGGCTATGGGATATTTGAATAGAACTTAGATGAGTGTTTTCAAATATTTTTCTTAAAAAACAATTTCCTCTGAGAATATCTACCAGAAGACGGTGAAGGGATTGACCTTATAAATTTGACCTTTCGAGAACTGTGTGTCTTTAAAAGTAAATTCTCTAAAAATTGCGGGAAATTATATGGAATGAATTTTTTTTTTAAGTACTAAATTTCCACCAAGACTATTATTTTTAAAAAACCCTAAATACAAAAAATTAAAGCAGATTTTTTACACGAATTTATTTAAGTGTTGCCAAATCGATAAACAATATCAAGACTTAATACATATCACGACTTAATACATTTGCATAACGAACAAGTGGACAATTTATTTGGTTTTAAAGTTTTAATTTGAAAAAAAATTACAACAAATAAAAACCCGTTAACTTTTTGCTTTCGTCTTAACTTTTTTGGACCAAGCTTGCTGTAGCCCTAAATTATTTTATGACAAAGGGCTTATTGAAAAAAAAAAACATATTTATAATTAAAGCCAACACCTTATGTATTGAGATTTTTAATAAAATTTAAATTTTAACATCTGTCCGATTTCTTAACAATCTTTTTAATTATTATGAATATTCACATGTTATTCTTATTTTTTTTTTGTTAAATATTTATTTATGCATATTTAGGCCAAGTTAATGGAATATGTTAGCACATGTTGTGTTAATTAATTAACAAGTTTAACAGTTTTAGTCTTTACCCAGTCCGATAGACCTACATGCTGGCGGGTCATGATATTAGCGGTCTAAGTTATTAAAAAAAATTTGACGATATTTATTCAGTTAAAGAAAAAATATATTTCTCGTTGTCGTTTTTATAGCAATAAAATATTTTTTTTTCATATTAAATACTAAGACAAACTGTATGCATTAAAAATAATATTTATTCCAATATATGCAAGTGTATGTATTTGTGTCAAACTATTATTATTTCTGTTTTATATTTTTATTGTTTTTGTTTGTTTTTTTTTATATTCGACTGGGGGTATATTCCAGTTGAAAAAATACTTTTGTAGTGTCTGCAATAATTCTATTTAAATGCCGACGTAATCAGACTTAAAGAAATGAAAATCAAGTAAAAAACGCTTAAAATATGTATATCAATCCATAACAATTTATTGGGTTTTAAAAATCATACATACAAACATATATTTATTTAAGATAACAACAATGTGCTAGTTTATTCACTTGTACTAAGCAGAAGAATTTATTAAATGAAAATTTATTTATTGTTTTTTTTTTTTTGATTTTTTGATAGAAAGAAACATGTTTGTTTACTACGAATATTTAGTACGCGTGAAGCATTAGGGTTTATGGACTATGACAGCGAATCCCAAACGCCATCAGATATTTATTTTGATTTATTAAAGGGTTTTTTGCTTTTTAAAAATCCTAATGCCCATTTAATGTAAATAAAGTTAAGCGAAATAACGCGGATGTTGGACTATCTAATTTTGATATGGCGCACAGTGGCACAAAATCGTTTTTTATAGGCCAAAAGCCCGAATTTTTCGTTATAGCTGGTATTAAAAATTTTAATGCTATTTAATAGCAAACATATTAGAACTAAAGTATCCAAAAACGTATCAACGTAGTTATAATTGTGGATATGTTTTCAGCAGTAAAAATTTGATTTTTGTAAATTTTATGAGAAACACTTAAGGATGTCTCGCAAATTCCACTAGAATTGACGGTTTTGGATAAAAGCAACTGTCAATTGTTTTTAAGGGTGTTCAGGGCGCTGAATTTAAGTATGCATTTAGCTGTTGCAAATTGGTTCTTGTTTTCGAGATAAACCATTATCTCCAAAATCAAGGAACTGTCACAACATACATGAGTATGACTCAAGAACTGTTCTTTAAGTTATTTTTACATTGTTTTTTAATCTGCTTAGCAGCTTAAGAGATATTGGGATAGCTTTTCCGAAAAAAAAATTATTTTTTTTTTGCAAAATCAATGAAAACAAACCACACGTTCACTTTTTTCTTTGAATGTACAGCTAAATATGTTCTTAAGAAATATCCATAGTTTGTTAAAATCGATGCATCACTTTTGATTTTATTCACAATTCAGTGATGCTACGTAAGGTGGCTTTACATGGTAATACAAAGTATTAAGATTTTGTAGATTTAAAATATTATGAAACTCTCTCCATGTTTAAGAAAAGGAAATAAAAGTCTGTCCCAAGAAGTTTTAATATTTACGCGGATGGTATTGGTAAAATCAAAAGCTGTTTTTAACTGCTTGTTCTTTTGTGGTTACGGCATATGGTTTAAGTTCTACAATATTAACAAAAACAACATGAAAAACTTCTGCTTTGATATTTAATTTTTTATGTTTTGTTTTTTAAAATGTAGTAGCCTTCGTTAGATGTTGTAAGTGCTGCCAATTTTTCAAAACTTTGATGTGATGAGAATACGCAAGTTTTTAAAATGGTTTAGAAAATAAACATTTACCGAACACTTGTCAAATTTTGTATCCGTATTCTCTCCTACTCAATACTTAATCATTTTACATGATAAGATTTTGTATTATTTCACAACATTTTTGGCATGTAGTAATAAATGTATTACTATGTAAAGGCACCTTCAACCATTTTTAACAAAAAAAACATAATTACTTATACTCTAGGGCCGATTTATAAGATGATAATTTTTACGAAATCACTTCAATGTAATTTTACGTTTCTAGAAGAGGAACAGCTACAAAAAATTGAAATTTATTGGTGGTGACTTTCCTTGTTATTCATTTTAGATTTTTTTGCCAATATTGTTTAAAGTGAGCAAGCTCCGAAGTTTGACAAGAAGTTGACACGATATGACTGCGGGAAAAGGGTAATTCCTATAGAAAGTAAATAATATATGCATATAGAAGGAATTAATTCGAGGTGGCTTTATTTACATATTTCAAATTTAAGCTTAAAAAAATTAAAAAGAAACATTTTTAATTATGTTTAAATAGAAAAGTATAAATTTATCATATATTTTGTTGTTTATATTTGAAAGCTAAGTTGACAGCCTCTTCGTTAGGTTGCAGTTATGTAGATTAAAAAGTTCTTTAAGCAGTGAACTGAAAAACTGTCCCCTTCCTTTAATAAGAAAAAAAATCATAATTTTTAACAATTCAGTAATCAATTTAGTATTGAAACATAATGCGAAAAAAACATCAAAAGTTGAACTTTGACCTTAAATTTCTCAAAAGTTACTAAACTGTTTTCATACAAATTAAAACTGTAGAAAAGTTTGAAACATTTTCTCTTTACCCAAGTAAAAACTGTACAATTGTCTATATATACCGAAAGTAAAGTTGCAGACTCTCGGCCTATAAAAAACTATTTTCAGCCACTGTGTGGCGTTTGGAAGTGAAGTTAGCTGCAATAGAAGAGAAAATATGTAATAAAAGGTCTTAATAAAACAAATATCTGCCTTGCCATATGTCAAATTCAGTATAAAAATACCCGGTTTTTTTATTAAGAGTTTGACATTTGTCAAGAGATTGATTCGTCTTGTCAAGACGCACAAATTTTGAGGTTTTCATTTTTGCAAAAATCAATTCTCTGAAGATTTTTTATATTTATGGATATTCATTAAAAAAGTATTTACATATTTTAACTTTTTTCTTAATTGGTAGTTTTTTGTAGTTTAAATTTCGTTTGTTGCTATCAAACGCTGTCTGAAACACTGCTGCAATGACTGCCGTTTTGGTTTAGGTATGCCTGGCGGTAAGAAAGTCAATGCTTTCCGCTTTTGTTTACTACAGGGTTAAAAAAATACTTTATCTTTAGTTCCAGGTTGCATTCATCGTCAAAATCTAAGTTGTCCTTGTATTTGCCAGAAAGCAATTTTTAATTAAATTTTAAATTAAAAAAAATAATTTTGCTATTGTTTCTAGTTCGTATCCGAACAAAGAATAAATTCAAAGAATAAATTATTTTGTGCGCACTCCTCTTGTCAAGTTATTTTAAATGGTCTTTTAAATATAAACAACTCCTTTCCCCTTTACTAAATGTGATTAATGAATCTTAATTGGGGTGCATAAATATTGAAATATTTTAACTCAATTATAAGGATGATGAGAAAATATATTTGTTAAAAGAATAATTTAATTTAGCAACAGCAGCAATTATCAACTTATTTGTTGAATCATGAACACTTTTCGCTGTGTCACACGCCATCAACAACCAATATGGGTGGTATATTCCATTTATCTTTACGTTTGTAGGGTTAAACACCTAAATATGTCAAACGTAATCGATTATGGCAATAGTATTGCCGTACTTTTAACAAAATTTTAGTTTAGCTTAGATCGATGTTGTAATAAAAAATGGAAAAGGTCAATTTACTATTTACTTGAGCTAGAGTATAGTTTAGCCTAAACACACTTTATTAGTAACTTATAAAAATGGGCCGTTAAATAGTTTAGAGATTAAACGATCTAGGAATGCGCGTCGAAAGGGGAAAAACCTTAAAGTGATTGAATTTGCTCTAAAAGTCCTGTAAATTTGAAGCAAAATATTGAAATGTCATTTCAATTTTACTCATTATATCGTTACCTTAAAATAAAAAGATCCTAACTTGCATTTTTTCATAAGACCAGATTTTCGTTAATTTCGCAAAATGTATAATATATATTGCAATTAGCCAAAAAAATCCTAAACTATAATATACGAGTTAGGGCCTTTTGATATAAGGGTAACAATATTTAATTAAAAAATGGCTCTGTAGAGTTTATTACAAAAATAAATACAAATATGATCTCTACTTCTCGTATAAATATGTTCCAGTTTTTTTTGTACATTTCCTTTATAAGTTATGGAAATTTGCCGATTTATGGCCCATAATTTACTGTGTTTCTGGTATAACTTTTATATAACCATTTTCTAGTTAAAAAAACAGTTCTAACTTGTATTGCATTAAAATATAAAATTATGTTCACCCGACTATAGGGCACTTTTTCCATTTCTTTCTTGTTCTTCGCTTTTCTATCGCTGTATTTCTTTCAAAATGATTTATTAAATAAAAAAATTTTAAAATAACTTGAGCAAATAAAGAGCCCCCATTTAACCTTTTCAGAATGAAAATAAAAATTACTTATAATAAATCATTTAAAGTAAATTAAAGAAATAGTTACTTTTGTATTTGCAGTATGAGTTAAATAATTTTAAAGACAAACTTTTGTATTTATTAAATTTTGCAAAAATCCAAGAAACTTTATGCATTTTTGAACAAAAACTGATAAAAAATTCAAAATTATAAACAAATATAAATTTTGTAAAAAAGACACGGTGTTAAATATTAGAAAATAA
Source organism: Melanophora roralis (assembly GCA_963583895.1). NCBI lineage: Eukaryota > Metazoa > Arthropoda > Insecta > Diptera > Rhinophoridae > Melanophora > Melanophora roralis. The sequence continues at coordinate 25,868,592 of OY757191.1, forward strand.
CCCGCTACTTTGTAAGCGCAGTTTTAAAGTTGTAAGTGCCTAAGGAGTACTATAAGCATCTTAAAGTAAAATTTGACTAATTTTCTATACATCTTACACCCGGATTTTATTTTTGTTGAATATAAAAATTTACCAGAATCTTAGAAATGTATTATTTGTCCACCTAGTTGACTTTGGGACTCAATCTGGGCCAATAATCCTTAGCTTCATAAATGCCATCCTCACAATCTTATAAATGTAAAAAAAAAATATTTTTTTAATTATTCAGTTTATTTTCAACCTCATATTGGGGTCAATAGGCCAGAATTTATGGCCAAAACTGTAGAAGACTAATTTTTGCTCATTTAGTTCTGTTTGGACCTTAGCCTTGTGTCAATGGTCCTTAATTTTATACCTTTATCCTCACAGTATTAAAAATTGCCAAAAAGTACCAAAAATGTAAAAAAAGTATCTTTGTTCACTTAGTCAACTTTCAATCTCAATCTGGGTTAAGAGTCTTTTTTTTATACCTCTAGACTTACAATCTGTTAAATTGAAAAATGTACAAAAAAATGTGAAAAAAGTACTCTTTGTTTACTAGGCTCAATTTCGACCCCATTCTGGTTTAATTGGCCTGAATTTGTGACCAAAATATTTATGTAGAAAACTACTTTTTGTCCATTTAGTTGACTTTTGACCTTAGTCTGGGTCAATAGTTCTTAGTTAGTACGCCATAACCATAACCATAGAAACCAATTGTGTTTTGGTTTTTATGGCAAAGGCTATTGTGTTGTGGTAAGTTAGGTAACGTTGAACCTTTAGAGCCCAAAATATAGAATTTGTATTTGTACTTTTCGAGACCAGTTAAACGCATTATTATTTATGTTGTTACTGGTTCAACCATGCAATGTTTACCTTTTTTGATCTCTTAAAGTTTAAAGGTTAAAAAAGTGCAAAAAATGTATTCAAATCTTTTCGAGTCTTCTTTAAAACAATTTAAATCATATTTCTCTTGATCCAGAAGTTAAAAAATTTTCTAAAATATAATTTTTAGTTTTTCACCCCTAAAGCTATTCATTCATAAATTGTCGAAACCTTTCAAGCGAAATTTTGATTTTGTTTCTATGTTTATTGGGCCTTAGAAGGTTTAAAATATAATTTTTACCCTTTTTTTATCCCTTAGGTTTCAAAGTTTAAGTACCAAACAAGTATACGTTCATTTTTTGAGTAGAATACGATACGAAATTGCCAATTTTTAGTTCTTTTGACCAATTTTTATTCTCGTAGGGTCCTAATTTCGCAAAATCCCTTCTTAGTAGATTTGTGCATCGGAAAAGTTACTGCCTAAATTTCAAGTCTTCAGCCTCACGCGTTTGTGCTGTACAATGATGAATCACTCAGTCAGTAACGTTATTCGTTTATATACATATGTACAGGGTGTCTGGTGGCAAATTTATTTTTTTCAAATTTAAAGAAACGTAAAAATTGACACAAAGTTTTATTTATAGCAATGAATGACAGAATGGAAATTAGAATTTTATTTTTTAAAGAGCACGTCATCCAGATATCTTTCGTGGAGTTTAACACACTGTTTAAAGCGGAACCTTCTTCTCGCCACATGCTGCATTAAACTTGGTTCAATTGAGCTGATTTTTCAACTAATATTTTCCTTTAAAGCCACAGGAGATTGGGTACTATCATTATAACCCCTTTTTTTAACCCCATAATCGGGCGGCCTCCGTTGCCACGGGAAGTCTCCAAAGCGGTTCACTAGCTTGGGGGGAAATTTTCCCGGAGCAAATTTATCGAAACTCTGGCTGTGTGTGCGGTAACGGAAGTTTTGTTTGTTGACGTGGCCGTTTAAATGAAAATGAGTCTTATCGCTCCAAAAAGTTAGATTTACAGTGCGAAAACGCTCCAACCTCGTTTCACAAACATTTTTGCGTCACTTTCTTTCAGATCTTAAGCGATTTGAATTTTGAAAAAATTGATCTTTTGATCCTTTTTTTAATTTGATTTATAATCGCTCTTGGAAGTCCCATTGAGGCAGCTTTTTCCGTATTGAAGGTAGCGGATATTCATGTAAACTGCTTTCAACCAGTTTAATATTTTAGGGAGTCCTTAAAGATCGACTGGGCCTTGGCAGTGGGACATTCATATCCGAAGCCATTACGCGGAATCTCTGCACACTCGAAACAATTAAATTTAAACTTGGTCCATCACATATTTGCCGAATACCGAACTTTGAACAAAATTGTCGATGAGCAGTTACGTAAGAATCATTACTCCTAAAACATGTCTCTACAGCGAGCGCGCGATGATCAGTCGATCACTGCGACATCGTGACTGACAAATCAGCACAATTGATAATTCCAACGGTGCCACCCTTCCTCCGCACCGTTTATTGCTTTTTGAAATAATCGTATTTAAAAATAAAGATTTGCCACCAGACACCCTGTGTATAGATTTAAAAAACAAAATGTAAATTAAATAAATTATTATTTGTGGAAATTATGTATTAACAGTGTAGAGTTGTGTCGGTCATGAACGAACTAGTTCAATTGAACGATTCTGTAAAAGGAAAGATGAGAAATAGTTCGTACTCTTTCCTTCCAACCTTTCTTCGTTCATCTTTCACCTTTCATGTTTCACACAGAATTGCGTCGGTTATGAAAGAACTATTTCAATTGAACGGTAGTCTGTCACTGTGGCCGAAAATAAAAACAGTTTTTCATTTGGCACACACAATTGTTATATAGTTATTTTCTTTATTAGATTAATAGTTTTATCAAAAATAAAATAACTATTTTAATTACAGACATCTCTTGTATTTCATGCCCCACACATTTATTTTTTTTTTTATTATTAACTTATTTACACTAAAAATTTCCTTTTTTTGTTTATCAATTAACACTCAATATTACCATTTTCGTTAACAAAGAAAAAAAAGCTGTCAACATGTCTTGTTTCAGTCGGTCATTCATATTTCCCACAGAACATCTTTCACACAAAACATCTTTCATAAAAGAAAGATGAACGAAAAGAACGAACTATTTCCTTTAACCTTTCTGACCGATTGTGAACGATTCCCTGAAAAGAAAGATTATGCCCAACACTATAACAGTGTTTTGCAAAATTTTAATAAAAAAGTTTAACGCATGTATCTATTACACCTTGACATTTTCTCATTATTATAACTAATGCCATACTGTTGTTGCTCATTCGCAATTTAATTACATTTAGTTAAATACTTTTCAGAAGAAAAAAACAATTTAAATAAATATTTGGGTTACGCATGCGTTGCTCTAACATTTACATTTAATCACCTGGCTGACCTAGGCGTAATGCCAGTTAGTGAATAAGTAAGTGAACAGATGCAAAATGATATTCATGCTGCTTATTTTGCACGTACGAACAACATTTGCAACATCATGCTTATTCTACATTTATGAAACTCCTAATAAAAGAAAAGCTAAATAATGAGATGCTGCTGTTGTTGCCGTTGAGTTGAGCAGTTTTTCATTTTTCTATTCTCCATAGGTATAGAAAACGTCTTTTAACACTTAACTTATTATAATAAATATAGTTTGAAATGAAAATACTAATAATAAGTAAATTATGAGTATTCATGGGCATCATTGCTGTAATGGAAAGACATTTTTTAAAGTAAAAAAAATGAAAAATATCTCTAAGATGTTGGTTGTACTGCTGCTGCTGCTGCTCTTGGTTGATGCCTGCTGATGAGCATGTGCATTATGCATGGTTATTGTTGTTTAGGGCCACACCCACAGAAGTAAATAAGTTTTCAAAAGGTGAAACTATTTTCAGCAAAATTTCATAAGAAAAGTGGTAAAATAATGATGTTCGTAAATACGTGTAAACACGTTACACCAAACAGTTTTCTTGTCGTCAGTTTTTTTCTTATTCTTTGTTTTCTTTGTTTGCCATGTTTTTGTAATATTTGTCGATTTATTAGAACCGTGTAAATATAGTATGTAGACATACGCAAAGAAAACAAAAATTTTAAAAGAAACGTTTTTTCAGTAAAAAACCGTTTTACACTCATAGAAAGTGCATCATCTTTTACCTTGTTTAAAACTAGACAGTGTTTATTTGAAGGTTTTTGTAGGTAACGTGACCTTAATGCTGTTTGTTTTTCAAAAGTTTTCATACTTCATGACTTTTTCATAAAAAAGTTGAAAATGGTAAAAAAAATATTGATTTTAAAGAGAAATTTTAAAAGTTTTTTAATAAAAGAAACTTAGGTTGTGATTAATACGCACTTAAATTATTTAAACTTAATATCGAAAATTTGAAAATAAATTTACATGATTGGAACAACATATAGAAGTAAGTACATATGTACTTTTGACTACAATTTACTTATTACATCTGGAATTATGTACCTCTTAACATCATTATAAGTAATTCATTGGCATGTGTGTACGTAGTTTAAAATTTTATTGGATTTTTTTAATTCTTAGAACATGTCCTTGAACTCAAAACAATCGCATAGTTTTCGTGTACAGGGTGTCTGGTGGCAATTTTATATTTTTAAATACGAATGTTTCAAAAGATAATAAACGATGCGGAGAGGATGTGGCGCCGTTCGAATAACCGATTGTACGGATTTGTCAGCCACGATGTTGCAGTGGCCGAGTGAGCATCGCGCGTTCGCTGTGGAGGCATTTTTTAAGAGTTATGACTCTTACGTGATTGCTCGCTGACAATTTTGCTCAAAGATCGGTATTCTGCGAGTACGTGGTGGACCGAGTGTAAATTTTATTCTTTCTTGGGTGCAGAAATTGCACGCAACTGCTTTGGCTATAAATGTCCCACGGCCAGGGCCCAGTCGTTTTTCAAGGACTCCCGAAAACATTGAACTGGTTGTAAGTAGTTTACGTGAAAATCCGACATTATATACGTAAAAGAGTAGCCTCACTGGGACTTCCAAAAGCGATTATTCATGAAATTTAAAAAAAGGATCTGAATTTCAATCTTTTAAAATTCAAATCGTTCAAAAACTGAAAGAAAGTGACTTTGATTTATGCAAAAATTTTTTTGAACGATTTTTTGGAGCACGGTGGATACAGATTTTCTTAAAACAAGTACTATATATATAGTACGAATTTTTTACCTTTAGCCACATTTAAGCCAGAAAAGAAGTGATTTAAGTTTAAATCGTACTTGATGTAAGCATAAAGGAATTTAAGCTTAAAGATATTTAGGCGTAAACCGGATTATTTAAAAAATTAAATTCAGTTGTATTAAGAAGAGTTTTTTATTTTATTTTTATTTTATACAAATTCGATATTTATTATTTAAAAAAAATTTCTGTACTTACCTTAGTTGGGACTTGAACCCGGGACTCTCCGAGCTGCAGCATCAACGCGCTACCTCTAAGCCACTGAGACACGTTGTTTTAAATGTTAAAAACTACAAGTTTTCTCTGCTTAATTTTTTGAAGTAACCCGAAGTCACTTGATTTACGAAAAACTAAGTACGAATCGTACTTAAAAATTTCAAGTACGATTTTGAATAAATTGATAAATAAAATTCTTGATTTTAGAATGTGTTCTTTTTTCTATGTAGATGCGTGCCTGCCATCACAACATGTTCAATATAGTTTTTCGTGTCCTGATTTGTAGAATTTCTTGGCATTGCTACTTTTGAAAATATTACGAGCAGATGCAAAACCAATTCGTCTCATTCCGTTGTCGGAAGTGTCATTCAGAGGAATAAAGATTCAAAGATATTCTTCTTTCCAATTTCAGTGTTAAAGTCGCCCAGGATAACATTAATGTCGGGTTTTGAGCAGCGATCGTCGAATTTCTCAAGATTTATTCTTAACCCATTAGTATTTACTTTAAATTCGGCGTGTGTGCACAAATGAAACCTTTTTTTTAATAAATAGAGCCATAATGCGGATTGCGGCAAGCTGTAAAGCCGGAAACAAACTAATTTGTTGACCAAAAAGCTGCAGACAAACTCGTGCCTTATTACATGACATTTATAAAATTTCATACAGCTTGCTCGTTTGAAGTATTCTTTGTTGTCCATCGCTATTTCTGAGCAGCAGTTTATATCTGTCGATATAATGGATGATTGGTTGCACAGTGCCTGTAACGGCTGCGATCATTCTAGGTGTATATTCCTAAATTGTGACCCTTTCTTTGTTGCGTGGTTTACAATTAAAGTAGGTTACACTTTTTGCTTAAATGTTGGCATCATGATTACAGCCAAAGCAATCAACTACTACTGACGAGCTATCATTTCTTAAAATTTTTGTTAACCAAATTAGCACAAATACGTATTTGAAATACCACCTTTTAATGTATTTTGTATTTCAAATACTTATAATGTCGAAACACATTTTTGCAAAATACATTTTTTCGTTATACGAAAACTTGTCATTAGCAAAATTGAAAAATGTTAAAATTTCAAAAAAAAAAAAAAAAAAAAAGAATGGAAACTTTGTCTTCGTATTCATTCATGTCTTCGCCTTAGCAAGACACGTTCTTTTCCAGGGCTCCCTCATTCAGGTAATATTAAGAGCTCAGCGGATATTTGAAAATGCTGCTCTCCAACTTTTTTTTCCAAACTGTATGAATTATTTGATTATTATTTTTTGTAGAATATTCGAAGTAGGTAGCTGTTATAGTTTCCGAGACATAGCGTATCGAAAATTTCATACAAATTGTTAATTTGTATGGGAGCTACACCTTCTCCTGGCCCCACCCAAAAAAATTTTTCTCCAAAGTGTAGGTCTTGTTGTACAAATTTTGAAACATTTGAAGTCGATAGCTGCTATAGGTTCTAAGATTTAGCGCATGAAATATTTCACAAAATTTGTGCAATTGTAGGAAAAATACCACTTTCCCTGATCCTATCTGAAAAAAACTTTTCCATTATTAAGGTCCCTATCTGCAGAGTATCCGTGCCAAGTTTTGTGGCAAGAATGACTATATTTACTGAGATATAAAGGCGCATATGCACGGATTTTGTCCTAAAAAATGGGTTATTTTGATTTTTCGTTTATATCTCGGTCAATAGTCATCCGATTTTGCTAATTTTAAGTAGCGATTGTCTCCAGGATATTTCCAATAGTTTGACACCAATAACTGGTTCGTATCACTTTATTTGACTCCGAAAACTTGATTTCAACAGACTGACGGACATGTCTATATCAACTTCCCCATCTAAAAGGATCCAAAATATATATACTTTATGGGGTCGCAAATGGATAATAAAGAAATTGCAGCGGAATGGCAAACTGATATATACCCTTAACACTATGTGAAGAGTATACAAAAGAAATGCAGAGGGCGAATTTTTGAATTCGTCTTGATATAACTTTACATTTAACTTAATTGTTTTTCACATACAGAGAACTGTTTTCATAAAATTTCACACCAGTTTGTGTTCATCAGGACCTGTAGAAAGATTGTTTTCTTTACCAGGATTTATATATTCTCCAACAAGAGGCTGCTTATCTGAATAAACTTTTAAAAATCTAGTGTTCATTAAAGGAAACTCATGTTTTACCCATTGAATAATGGTTATAAATGTGTTTTGTATTTTGTATTTTCAATACTCGACTTAAAAGTATTTGGTATTTTGTATTTGAAATACAAGCGGAACAAGTATTTTGCATTTCAAATACAGCAAAGCATGTATTTTGCCCAACTCTGCATATAATATATGCTTTTGGCTGAGACATTTTTCTTTTTAGAAAAATCTTCCGCCATTATTGTAAATTTGTGACATTGACATTGTTATTGATTGATGCAAAATTTCCCCAATATCTCAAAATGGCCTTAAAATATTATTTATTAATCTTTTTTGTCGGCTAAGGGTAATAAATTTTCCTACATACATATCTCTTTTAGTTAATTTATTATTATTATTAGTAATTTCTATAGAAATTTTACAAAGACTTTTAAATTAACTGTTCAATACAGCAAAATTATGGCCAAAAATAGATACAAAATAATAAGATTTTCTATTGTTTAATAATACAAAGTTCAAGTGTTTTTTTTTTTTAATTTTTTTGCTTATTCGTTGTCAACGTAAATAATAAACTTGTCAAAAAAGAAAAATTCCTCAAATCAAGTAGTATTTATTTATTATTATTACTTCTTTTGTTAATATTGAATATGTTTAAGTTAACTACCTTAATAAATAAATGCAAGAAAACGTAATAGTAAAGTAAAAAGGTAGTAAAGTTGTAGCAGATAAAATAATATCAACTTTCGCACTTTAAAGTTTATTTACAACCATAAGTTTAGTGGCTTCCTCTCACATTTTATTTGATTAAATTATTTGTTATTATATTTCTTATGTCTATTTTTTTTTAACTAAAAATAAATGCATTCATAAATGTTTATGTAAGTTTTTCAATATTTGTTTATTTATAAAATATACATTCATACATACATACATACATAAAAGCATAGATTATGAAAAGTTAATGTTTATATTTACTTTTGTTTGGTTAAATATTGTGTTTGTTTGCTTCTTATGCATATATTCAATATGCGGTTGACCACACTGCACCACTGCACTGTGGGGCAGAGAAAAAGTATTTTGGAAACGATTAAGCCATTTCTAAACGGCTGATTCGATTGCCATAACAAATTTTTAGGTATATAAAATTGATAGTAAATTTAAAAAAAAGGGCTAAAGATTAAAATTATTTATAAGAAACTGCCCTTAAATTGAAAATTTAGAAGAAAATAGATCTTTGTTTTTAAAACTTGGACTAAATAGGAATAACGACACCGCAATGCTCGAAACCGTACCAATTGGTTTCCAAGAAATTTTTTTAGGTACTGTAACTAAGAATAAGTTATTTTTAAAGTAGAGTAAACAAAATGAAGCGGCTATCCCCATGGTAGGTAGGTGGGTCAGTCGAAAGCTGGATAGTTCAGAACAACCTCAAGGTCCGCAGGATATACACCTAAGCCAGTGATCGGCTTGTTGTGCATCCCTGGAGGTGGAAAGTCGGAAAAAGAATTCACAGAAATCAATTGGTGTAGATTAGTTCTTCCATCGTTTGCTATTTCACACAATTCAAGCGAGTAACATTAGCTTATGTAAAATCAGGGCAGAAGCAAAGGAAATATGTTCTGCGAACGTGGTTTTCTACAACCGCCACTCGATGTATGTAGGTGTAATTGTAGGCTTGTATGAACCGCTAGTGCACTCGTCACTTAATTTAATTCAGTTTTCTCTAATTTCAAAATTTCCTTAAGGGGATCAAGTCTGTTCTTTTCTCCGGCCTAGAACTATCCGTGTAACATAACGTTCCTGTGAATATCGGCCCCAGAGTGCAATTTAATCAGATCTGTCAATCTGGTATCAGAGCAGTGGCCTATTCTTATCTTAAGGTAAAAAGTCGGACAGTTTATTTTCGTTTAAGCCCAAAGATTCCACAAAATTTATTTAGTTTGAATTTATAACCCTGTCCATACATTTTTTCGTTGCTTGTAGGAGCTTTGCGACAAGTTCAATCCTTTTAGCAAAATTGTTTCTAATGCCCTTCCGTGACAACATGTACGTTAGAACTTTTGTAGGGTTCAGTGTAGGCGTTTTGAAGCAAGTTTCACCTCGTGCCTCTCGGGTTTTTTCAAAATAATAACCAGCACTCAGGGGATGGCCCCTATACATGCATTGCATTGTGTTGTTATCAGGAAAATAGGTTATGGGAAGAAGGATAAAGGGAGTAGTGTCTGTGAAAATTTTATTTAAACTTCTCAATATTTACTGTGACAGGAAAGACATCTTTAGGAAGTTTATTCCACATACAAACTGTGCGACTAAAGAAGGAATTCTCCCTGTAATGAGTGGTTTGATTCACTGGCCAGTCGACTACGTTTGGGTGTTCTCTTCTAAAAAAACGTGTATCACGCAAAAAGCTCCAGATTTTGGGAACAATCTTCCTGATTTCCTCAGAGCACATTCCATTATAGTACCGATAGAACAGCCAGACACACCCCACATCACGACGGTGCCCGAGTGAATCAACACGATTAGATACCACAACGTCGCGGTCAAGTAGCCCCAAAATAGACTTTGTGGCACCAGCCCATACATGAGATTTGTATTCCATGGTAGGTTAGGAATCAATTATTGTCTTAGTTCCTTCGTTGGAGTGGTTTTGATTGTCCTGCTAATTCTAACAAAGCATTCACGTCGACTTTTTGCTTAGGTTTAAGTGCTGTACTTTTTTTCTTTTGATGTCTGCTTTAACATTTCCGTAAATCCATTTGGCAGTTTTGCAGTCTATAGCTTCCGGAAATGTCGCCTGACATTGGTTAGCTTATGATGTTCTTTTCTTTAAATGATGTTTTTAATTCAATTTTCGATCTTATATTACTCCCATGTACATACTATACTCCAATTATTGTACAAAAAAAGCGAGACTTGAAATTTTCGCTTTCTTGGTAAAAAGACACATTCCATTGCTTTTCGTGTCACTTCATACAAACAAAATTAGTTTTTAAACATGTTAAGGCTTTTGGACCGCTTTAGACTTTAAACGTCGGTTTGAGTGCCTTAAATACAATATCTTTATGCAAAAAAAGATACGAGATAAGTGAGGTTGCGAAGGGCGATAAAAAAAGGCAAACCCTCTCATAAATCAACACTTGGCAACCTCCTGGGTCAATTGTGCATCCCTTCAGGGAGAAGTTAGACAAAGAAAAAATCAGAAGTAGTAATAAGACCAACAATAAGAAAAAGTCTGAGAAAGAGAAAAACCATTCAAGTACTCGTGTGAAAACTTCCTCTCCATTGCCTTTCTCCAAGCTACCTAATTCCGATGATGCACCAAATTATGTTTTGCAGACTAAACTGCGAAACAATGCCCAGTTTTTTGTGGATTCTCTTAACAAACCCCCTGACCCTATGGCTCTGCAATCTTACAGGCAACAGTGACAGACAACATGCTCTATTGTCTCTTATTCCCCTTCACCCTTACACATGCTACAGTAATCTGGAGTGCTGCGATCCCATTTGCTCGTCCTTGTCCTAACTGGAAAATGTCCAGTTATGACCCAAGTTATGTTTCTATGGCCCATTCTCCCCTAGGCCATAAGAAACCTAGACCTAGCCACCCTGCAGTCAGTCGTTTTCCCCCACTGAAGATTCATCATATAAGACATCAATGCCCTAATTATCCCATAATAGTGACCAATTGTTGGTTTCACAACTTCCACCTTAAATTTCAAATTCAGTGCGAAGCTACTACGGGCGAGATCTTCTACTATGTTGCGTTATCCCAGAATCCAACAAAGTCTGACGTTGAAGGTGTCCGGAATCCCACCGAGAGCCTTCCTACAGTCCTTCACCAGCCTAGACCTGATGCAATGTGCCTTAAAAGCCTTAACGGCCGTCTGACTGTTAACATAAATAGTCACCTAACTTTCCCACAAAACATGTTCCACTTTAAGATCAGTTACCCTTAAAACGGACAGTATCTCCGCCTGGAGCATACTTTATTCATCAGATTGCCCGTTGGAATTTTCTCTCCCATAATAAAGATCCTGGTTCCGGTGCCTGTATCCATCTTAGATCTGTCAGCGAAAACTATACACCTATCATACATACTATCGAATCCCCACCAACAATCCCAGTGAAAAATGGACTATTATCAGTGGTGTTCTGTCAAAACTGACCTCTGTGACCTTCTTAGATTCCTTTGTTAAACCGAGATCATAAAGAGTAATCAGCCATAATATCCTGGTGTGGCCAGTTTTAAGAAACTTTACCAAACATGGCTCGCCTAGTCTGACTAAAGTTCTAGCTGCTACTTTCCATCACCCAGTGCTCAAAAAGAAATGTGTGGAGAATGACGTCTAGTGCAGCTTGAGTTGTACTTTTTTTTGGCCTTTGCACGAAAGAAAGGCTGCTATAGGAAGCTTTTTACTAGTACCTTAGATAAAAGGTTTTGAACTTTATTTAAGCCCGAACAAAAATGTGGTGTAAAATAAAAAAAATTATTTTCATATCCTGTATTTAATTATGCATTTTGTTGTTATTATTTTCTTTGAAAACATTAATCTGGTAACACTGCTTTAGATATACACGGAAAGATTAAAATACATTTCATGTTGATTAAACTTAAGTCAATTAAAATTTACCTGCTTTTAATTTTGTAGGTAAAAGAATTTTAATTAATTAAATGTATTTGTTGTTGTGGATCGTCTTTATAATTTAAAATTAAAAAATTTTTTTTTCAATCACATACAATAATTGTTTTCTTATCATATCTATAGGAAAGTATAGTACTACAATCGTAGTTTATTCCATTAAAGACGAAACCCCCATAATAGAACTACATATGCGTACTTAAACACATGTTGGGTAAGGGCAATTCAATAACCCCACATGGGGACAGTGCGGTTTTTGTATTGTTTAGACTCAATATTTTTTATTAGGGAAAATTTTTACAGCAAGGTACTTACATTTAAGTGACTAAAGTAAATTGACCATTAAATTTATTTTTCCAAACAATTATAGAAATAGTCATTATGGCCATTAAATAAAAATGGTTAAAATGCAAATTAAGCAAAACATCTGTTGCGATAAAATATTTATGATTAATGGCTAGACATAAAAAAAAATTCTGCGGCGTATTTAACAGAATCTTAACAGCTTTAACTCAAGGTTCAATTTTGGGTTATTATGTTAGGCGGCCTTTAAGCTTGTTAAGTTTTTTTCCAAAGATATTTTTAAGCAAATGTTGAACACTCTTATCAATTAACAAGACTAGACTATTTTAGGGGTTTTAGTTTTGCTTTAAAATAATAATAAAGAATTTTTAAAATTTTTAAAATTTATTATAAGGTTAAGGAATATATATTTTTGAAATATTATCATTAAAAATTAACAAAGTTATCAAATGAATGTTTTTATCAATTAATTTTACCGTCTAACTAACTGACTTTTAAATTCAACGAGTTTATTTTGTTGTTGAATATTGAGTGCTGACAATGTCATAAATTATTTAAAACATTAATTGAAAAGTGTTGATTATTTGTGCTGAAAACTAAAAACATTTAAAGAATTTCAAAGTTACGTCGACCACTTGTTAAGATAGTTGCTGTTTCACTCTAACTTTCGAGGCCATAGTTTGCCAGTAAAACATGTACTTGTATTAAGTAGAAAGTAAGTATAAAGAAAGAAGTTAATTTTTTAAAAATATTGGTTAAGATAAGATTGTTAATAAAGGGAATTATCAATCACATTTTAGTTTTGAAGAAAAAAAAAACATTGCGCTAAATAAACAAAAAATTTTTTTTAAAGCGATGTAATACCGGTTGAAGAAGATAAAATTGTTTTTGCTTAGTACTTTAGACTTTTAAAGTAGCTAGAGAGAAGACCCGTTAAAAAAATGAAAGGGAAAAATAGATAGAGAATAAGAAATAAAAAAAAAGAGGGGAATAGTTTTTCCCTAATGCAATGGTTTGACTCAAGGTGTGTTAATTACAAGCAGATATCATTATTGAGCAAATAACAATAGCTGGAGAAGACACTTAAAACGCTAAAGTAAGAGGGATAATTAGTAGGCCTTAAAAATATCACGTCTTAAATGTTGAGATATATGGAATATACAAAGAAAACTCACTTAGAATGCGTGTTTAAGTATTGTTGGAGCAACTCTACAATCCCCAAAGACTGGAAAGTTACTGTCATAGCCCCAACTTAAAAAAGGGTGACAACCGCATATCGGAAAATTACAGGGGCATTTACCTTCTAAGCCTCCAAGGAAAAAGAGAATATAATAAAGACAACTTAGAGAGCAAACAATGGACTCAAAAAGTTGTAGAGAAAATAATAGAGCACAATAAAAAGTGCATCCCTGTTTAAAAGATTTGGAAAAGCCTTTTGACTGGGTTAAATGGCAGAATATATGAATTGTTTTACGAATAAGAGCAGTATACAAGGAACTTATTCAAAAATGGGTCCTACTTATAAAAATGCTATTACCGTTTGCGCAGATGGCATTGTCTTGTAAATTCAGCTGAAAATTTGCAAGAAAATCTTGTTTCGGGCTTTCCCTTCTGCGTGATCAGTCATCAGATTCGCATTTGAATGGTTCATCGGCTTCGTCATTCCCCTTAACAACCCTGTGTCCGCGAAACCAGCAATTATTAGGTGAATTAAAATACAAGGTGGCATCGCTATCGCAGCTGATTGTTGTTTGTTGCTTTGTTTTTTGTAAGTTCAATATGTCAAAAACTGTTGTATTGGCTTTGAGTACTTTTCAACCAAGGTACATTGAACAAGATAGGAACAACTGATCAGCTGACTTTTATTTCCGCCATATGTTTCATACATAGATTGGCAAATTTTTAATGTTATATTATTGTTATATGTATATTTATATTATACATTATGTATTGTTTATATGTATATATGTATATATATTATATTAAAACTGTGTGCATGTGTGATAGCAATGCTTTTGACAACTTAGCTAGAATTTAGCAACAACAAAATACATGCTGATTTTTATAGGAAGTTGTTGTTGTAGAGACAAGGTCACCTTATTATTCCATCATATTTCTAACAGTTATAATTTTTAAGTTTGATGTTGTGACAGCATGTTAATTTGTTTTGTTTAATTGCATTTCTTATGCGGTCACCTTGTTAAATTCACTTGGGCATGAAGGGTTTTGATAAACAAAAAATGCTAGGCGCTTATGTTCGGGCTTGGCTTAATACATGCTGTCTTCGGTTTTTTGTTTAAACTTTGCACAGTGTTATAGACCACAACACTGTTAGCGAAATTGCCGAAGAAGATTTATAAAATCAAATCAATAAATGTGCTTGTGCAGTACTAAAGTATTTAATAGAGGGGCGGGCAAGCTCTATAATATAACGATACTACAAAAATTTTGCTGATATTAAAAATTTAAGAACTTTCTAACAACAAGCTGAAAGATTGCGACAGACTAATGACAGCTAAGTGACAACATTAGATTTCTGTTACTGTTGTGAAATTGTTTTATTTGTTTTCTTTTTTAAAATTAACCAATTGCTGATTAGAAAATGTAATCAATGATTTATTGAAAAAAACTCAAATGTCCCATTTGTTTGATTGATTAGAATTGCGTTGATTTATTTATATTTTAATCATACCAATTGTTTCAGTGTAGAAAAAGTTGACTTTGAGTGAAATCTCAGAAATTTAAATTTTGTATTGAATTTCACACATTTGGTGCGGCAAACAACTTTGTGCTATTCGCCTGCTACAAAAGGTTAACTGCCAACACGTGAATGATAGAAATTACTTTTCTTCCACATGAAGCATTCGTGGGGTGGTTGGTTGCCTTTTTCCCTGCTGCTACTTTTTTAGTGTTAATTTCATTTTGAGTTGTGTGTACATGTGGGTATTTTTGCTATATTATTCACATTTTAGCAATAAAAGTGCACATCTTGTTAAAACATTTTAATAAGGGTTGCTTGATGTTATCAATCATTCATACATTAAATCGGCTTAAGTATATAAATAATATATTTACATTGCACTTTTTTTGCATTATTAATTGAAATAACTTTAGCTCATATTAGCAGGATGACTACTTTTTTTATCACAAAAAAAATATTGAAACAAAAATTAAATTAAAAGGGGACTTAATCGAGAGCCGTCATTGGGCAAAACAATTTTAAAAAAATGTAAGGAAGAAAAAAAAAATAAATTAAAAGGATCAAAAAATATTTCGGTTGGATTTTAAATTATTAAAAATTCCTTATTATTTTAATTAGTTCAAGTTAATTTTTTAAAAATATTTTTCCAATTAAAAATATTTTTTATACATGTTTGTATGCCGCAAAAATTAGTTTTCTTTATGCTAACAGAGGACACGACTTCCTCTTGTTTGACTAGAAAAATATCCTACTTTTGACTTACTTTCTTGCTTACTTCCTTAACCATGTGGGTCATTGGTCGAACTAATAATGGATTTCCAAACATTTCGATCTTCTATGCTTGTTTTCAAATTTCTAACAGTGAGCATGGAAATGTTTTCCTGGACTTCGTGTTTCCAACAGAGTGTCAGTCTTTTGGGCCTTTCTTCTGAAGCATATTTCGCTAA
Source organism: Melanophora roralis (assembly GCA_963583895.1). Classification (NCBI taxonomy): domain Eukaryota; kingdom Metazoa; phylum Arthropoda; class Insecta; order Diptera; family Rhinophoridae; genus Melanophora; species Melanophora roralis. The sequence goes on from OY757191.1 coordinate 25,884,674, forward strand.
AGCATCTTCACTCATTCAAACAACATGTCCCAGTCAGCGCATCACTTAAATTTTTACTTGCCTTATTAACACGATTTCAGCACGTAGCTCATAAAGGTATTGTTTTCTAAAACACCAATATTATCCGCCTACAAAGATTGGTCCATATACATTGCAAAGTATTTTTCTCTCGAACACTCCGAGAACACGTTTATCACCTTAAGCAAATGCTCATGCCTCTGTCCCATATAGTACAGGGTGTCTGGTGGCAAATTTATATTTTAAATAAGATTATTTCAAAAAGTAAAAAATGGTGTTGCGGGAGGGTGATGCCGTTGGAGTTATTGATTGTGCGGATTTGTCACTCACGATGTCGCAATGGTCGAGTGAGTATCACGCGTTCGCAGTGGGGACACTTTTAAAGAGTTATGATTGCTTGTCGAATATTTTGTTCAAAGTTTAGTATTCTGCGAATACGTGACGGACCGTGTGTAAATTTTGTTCTTTCGTGGGTGCAGAAATTTCGCACAACTGCTTCGGCTACGAATGTTCCATGGCCAGAGCCCAGCCGATCTTCAAGGACTCCCGAAAACATTGAACTGGTTGAAAGCAGTTAACGTGAAAATCCGTGACATTCAATACGGAAAAGAGCAGCCTTACTGAGACCTCCAAGAGTAATTCTTCATGAAATTTAAAAAAAGATCTGAAGTTTTTTTTTTTTAAATTCAAATCGCTTAAGAACTAAAGGAAAGTGACTTTAATTTACGTAAAAATTTTTGTGAAATAAGGTTGGAGCATTTTCGCACTGTAAATCTAATTTTTTTGGAGTGACGAGGCTCTCTTTCACTTAAAACTGCCGTTATTGGTCTCCAAGAACCCGCAATCCTCGACTGAAACATCAAAAACCATTGCATTGCCCCAGGGTAACTGTTTGGATACTACTGGCCAACGTAGATTCCTTTTGTTCGTTGTGTTTTGGACTCAATATTTTTATACTGTATATTTTAAGAACTTGAGAAGAGATGCGCACAAAATTTTAAGTGAAAATTTGCCAAAAAAAAACCCGCCAACCCCGAACACCATCGCATGTATCCTTTGGGTTCCCAATATAACCAGACAAGAAGAACTGAAAACCATAGTACTATTTCTAGTTTCGCTCTTTGGATATATCAATAGCCTCAGATTACACGTCTCTGGTAGTTGCTCCAGATCATTTGAGCTGATCAGAACCTACGGACTACGGGCGCGCGATGTACGGTAACGAGGAGTATATGTCAAGGGTTTTACGTAGGCCCCTAACCAGAGGCCAATAATCAACGGTGCACTACGCACAGGTTGCGTCAACCATCACCCCCGTAAATTATCAGTCATAAGTACTAATTTAGAACCATGCATTTGGACATGACCCTGATGACCCCTTGACACGGCTTCTTTGGAGAAGAGCGAATCCTATTTAATACTTTTTTTTGACATATGGTACACGGTATTCGGTTGCAATACAATTTTATACCAAACCAAAGCTCTTCTCGCGACTCAAGTTTAAACTACAAACATCAACTCTGGGTTCAGCTGGCGACTTGCACTCGTCACTAACCTTCGCAACCACCATGATACTCCGAAATTTGTCTTTACCATGGGCAGGACAGGGCGAAACCAACAGGGACTCCTGCCTTTCAAAATAAGGTCTGTGTGTCGACCTTGTAGCCAAGTTTAACTTTACAGTTTAGGGACTTGTGACCTCTCATTGGCAAAGACACTACTACCAGTTTTTACTACTATAACAGGTTGCCGATTTCTCGTTCTTGAAACTTCAAGTATTTTGCCAAAGATTTGGTTCGAAAAATTTTTAAAAATTCCCAATTTTTACACCAGGGATTGGTTGTCCGACGTCGACAAAGACGTAGCATATCTTATTACACAGAAATTCTCATACTCCAGCCGTATACACAGAGTGTGCTCAATAGTCTCCCTGTCCTCCGGTACACCACAGAGCCTGCAGTCTTTAGCATGGACCGTCATTCAGAAAACGACCTATCACCATCCCTGCTAGAAGCCTACATTTTCGGCCTTGTAATAATAACCAAAAACTTTGTTCTACATATAATTTTGGAGGCACTTAGTGTTGTCTACCTAGAACTCCATTGTATCGTTAGATTTCCACATACTTCTCAAGACACTAAGAGCTGTTTACCTAGACCTCCATTACTGTCACACGCACATCAGATCGTTCTATACCATTACAATATTAAATTCAAGCATGAGTATCAATTGTTCTTTAAATAGGCTTGCCTTGATATTTCATGAACCACCTCATTTCTTTTCGTATCCCTTTGTCCCCGAACTTAATAAATGTGCATCTGCACACAATTTACCAAATATACTTATTGCACCTTTGAGCGGGTAAAGTTGACAAAGATTGGTTTTATCGCCGCCTGACTTTCAATAACCATATTCATCTGGGAGTTTTTAGTTTCATAGGACATTCCTATATTGTGCGGTAAAATATAAATCAAAAAGATACTACAATAATAGGAAGAGTGCACCGAAGCTCCAACTCCTTCTTTCTATCTTTAATCCCTTCGTAAAAAATTTAGGTGATTAATTGCAACCTACTTATTACTCCTTTACAAACCTGTTTCGTTAAAGGATGTTCGTTCTGCTCAAATTCTTTATTTTATCTGAAATCACTATAACCTTTTAATTGCATCATTGTTATCATCAAAACCCCATTATGTTTTTTGAAATAAAAACAATAAATTATTCTTTTAAAAAGCAATAAAACCTTAAAATGCAGTTTGTCGCCAACATTGTAACTATTGTTTGTGTTTTTAATGGCCTTTTTTCGAATGTAACATTACAAAAGGAAACAAAATTGTCGCAGTCATTTATTTAGGGGTAGTTTATGGCAGTTCTTTTATGTTTCCTTTTCTGTTTGCGGGTTGATAAAAAACTTAAACCTTTTTTTTTAAACTTTATACAACAAAGCACAATTGAAATGCATTATTATTGTTTTTTTATTGTGATTTCGAATAAAAATTATCCTTAAAACTGTAAATGAGGGTTTGAAAAAATGTTTGAAAATGTGAAAAGGGCGGAAGAGGTAAAGAAGATATTGTGGTTTTTTATACATTATTTTGCTGGTAGCAAAAGTGTTAAGGAGGAGTAAAAAGGTGTGTAGTATTTTCAGTAGCTGTAAACAGTGCAGCAGCATTGTGAGTAACAATATTACAACAACAACAAAAAGAATACAAATAATAATAAAAAATACAACTAAACAATAACAATAATTATTAATACACTTGGAAAATGTTGAGAGCATTAATGGCATGTGTGTGTGTGTGTAAATGCAAAACTGCAATGAACTGTTTGTTGATAGACAGAGCATGAGAAAAAAGTCAGGGTGGGAGAAAGAAATAAAGAAAGCAAAAATTAAGAAAAACAATAACAAGAACAACATTTAAAGGTCATTTTCAAAATGAACTTACAATAAAATAGCATTGGACATTCTTTAGTTATTGTTTAGCAGCCAAGTACTTACAAATAGTACATACATATACATATGTATGTGTGCTTGTACTCGTATTTATGTTTATATGTATGTATGCATTTATTAATTTAAAGAAAAAGTATAAACTTTTTGGGTGGCATGGTGGTTTGGTGTGGTGGCTGGCGTGTCTTACAGCCATCACGTTTAAACAATATAATTTCAATTTATTTTCCATCACGTACATTGTTAAAAAGTCTTAAGCTTAAACATTTCCCAAATTTATTTACAAAAAAATAAATAAAAGAACAAACATTAGAAACAACCAGAACATTGGGCGATATTGAAGTGAATATACTTTTGTGTACATGTGCGTGTGTGTGCATATGGATGAAATAAAGAAGAATCGAAAAAGTGACAAACCATCATTAACAACTGCCGCCTGCCAAGAATCCGTATGGAATATTAAAACCTTCTTTAACACTAACATTTCTCATAAACTCGCAATGTCTTGTTAAAAAAAAGACTTCTTTCTGACTCGTTTACTAAATTGTCGTAATTACATCTATATACAAACAGCATTTGTTGTTTTTTCTTTTGTTATAAATTCAAACTAAAAAATTTCAAGTTAAAATATTTCAATGTCGTTTAATCAATATGCAAAACACACAAACAAAAGCTCATTCACACAAAGCCAAAATCTAGTAAAAGATACTCAGAAACAGTTGTGCTGGGGAAATCAATAAAATACCCTCAATCATACATTTCTAATAGAATCTTCTAATATTCTTCCAAAAAAACATATGAACACAAATATATATTTTTACAGGGTGTCTGGTGGCAGATTTATATTTTTAAACTTAAATAAAAAACGTAATAATTGATACAAGGTTTTACTAAGAACCTTGAACAATATAATGGAAATGCTGATCAGTAAACTTGGTTCAATTAAGCTGATTTCTCGACGACTATTTTCCTTTAAAGCTACAAGAGATTGGTGATTATCATTACAAACCCTCTCTTTAAGGAAGCCCCATTAAAAATCCATAGGAGTTTGATCGGGTGATCTCGGTGGCCATGGGATGCCCCCAAAGCGACTGATAAGTTTTTGGGGAAAATGTTTCCGAAGCAAATTCATCGAAGCTCTGGCTATGTGTACAGTTGCCTTATCCTGTTGAAACCACGTGTGTGAAGAATACGAAGGATGAGCTCAAAGATTTGGCAAACAGAATTCCGTTATCATGCGTAGATAATTTTCACCGTTGACATTCGTCGCCTGTCCTCGAGATTTCTCGCATAAAAAAAGGATCCAATCATCTCATGCATGGACAAGGCACACCAAACAGTTACCCTAGGGCAATGCAATCGAGGGTTGTGTATTCTTGGAGACCAGTAACGGAAATTTTGTTTGTTGACGTGATCTTTTAAGTGAAAATAAGTCTTGTCGCTACAAGCAATAGGTTTTATAGTGCGAAAACGCTTTACAGCGCTTCAGAAAAATTTTTGCGTATCTCAAAGTCACTTTCTTTTAGTTCTTTAACGATTTGAATTTTAAAAGAGCGGAACTTCAGATCATTTTTTAAATTTCATGAATAATCGCTCTTGGAAATCCAAGTGAGGCTGATCTTTTCCGTACTGAGTGTTGCGGATTTTTGCGTGACCTGTTTTTAAAAAGTTCAATGTTGTAGGGACTCCTTGAGAATCGACTGGACCCTGGCCGTGCGACATTCAAAACCGAAGCAGTTGCGCGAAATCTCTGCACCCACGAAAGAGTTAAATTTACATTCGGTCCCTCACGTATTCGCCGAATACCAAACTTTGAACAAAATTGTTGACGAACATTTACGTAAAAATCGTTACTGACAAATCCGCACAATCAATATTTCTAACAGCGCTTTCCTCTCTCAGTAACGTTTATATCTTTTTGAATAATCGTTTTAAAAATATAAATTTGCGCCCAGACACGCTGTACATATAATACATGTGTGTATGTACATACGTGCTGATAGGTTTAATTATTCCGGGGAACAAATATATATGCATACATGTATGTGTATCTTAAAAATCAGGTAATTACATGCCCATTAAATTTTGTTTCCATACGACTCCTTAAGCATGTTAAACAAAACCCCCAATAAAAAAAAATTTGTTTTCTTTAACGTATCATATTACGTCTAAAATTTGGTCGCAGAGTAGCTTCTTACACTTTTGGCATAATGAACCTTTAATGAATTAGAATATAATTGAATTTTTAATGTTCTTTGAAGTATGTACCATCTTGAATAGCTTCGACTGGCAAATGTTAAAAGCTTTTTAATAACGATCAAAGTGGTTTTTTGCCTGTTTTCCACAAAAGAAAATATGTGTGTTAGTTACATTGTACAATAAAATAAACAGAAATTAGTAAGAATTTTACAAAAACTTAGAGTTAAAAGCAAGTAAGGGAGAACTGGTGTCTTTGTTTAACACCCAAAACCTCTTGTAATAGAGCAAGCCATAAGGAGCTTAAAAATCAGTAAAACATCTAAATAGGGCAATACAACACCGTAGTTGCTGAAAAAATCGCCAAATATCAGAGCACAAAAACTTTCCCAAAAAAACTTTCCCAATTCTTATAAGCATTCTTGGAAATATACAACCATTTTTGCTGTGTAATAGTTCTCTTGAAGACATAGGGCTTTTTTCTCTTAAGACATAAGAACAAACTTGGAAAGGGTAAACTTGCATATGACACACTTCCAGGTCCTAATATTTTCATAAAAGTTACCCATTGGTGGTCTCACATTTTCTTTTTTTATGCCATCTTAGGGGCTGAATGTGTTTGCCAACCATGCCGCAGTGTCTCAGAACCGAAAATAGTCTTCTGTCAATAAAGTTCATAATTTCACCAATGGCCTTCTTTAAATCCCTTATCAACCTAGATTCGACGCAACGTGCCTTCATGGCTTAAAGGGCTATCTGACTGTCAACTTATTCCTTTTTCCCTAACATCCCTCGAACATGTTCCACTTTAAGATCTCTTGCCCTTCAAATGGCTGTAGCTGTAAATGAGAGTAACTGTGTGAATGAGAGTAATTGTGTTTGAAACACAGAACTCTCATCAGTGAGTTTATAGGATAAGATGATGACCCCTTCCATGATATACCCATACACTTTCCTTCCGGTGCCAATGCTAATCTTATATCCATCTGTAACAGGTACATACGTCTCATACAGACTATCGGATTCCAACAAAAAATCCATCTCAGGTCAATCGGTTACTTTAGTTTGTTTTTGTCAAAAACCTTGTTTGTTTTTTCCACGAACCATATTGTAATTTATATTTGGCTTGGAAACTAAAATAGAAAGGTTGTTGGTAAAAACGGACCCAACTCTAAGCTCAAGGACTATTAACGGCAGTGTTCTTTAAAACTGGATTCCAGATCCCATGCTTAGATCATTGAGATTAATTTCCCATAGTATACTAATGGGCTGAGTATAGTCCGCGTAGTCTGTTTTACCTTCTTGCAGCCACTTGCATACCCGGTACGCAATAGTTATCGTTTGAAGAGTGACTTTTAGTGGCATTTGAGGTGTTTAGGTGTTGCCAAGTGAAGCATATCTTTAACCCTTGGTCATATGCCCTTTTCCAGGGTAACCATACATTATAATCGGTCTTAAAACCATTGTGAAAAAAAATTAATTTACCACATTTGGCTGCAATATAAGGCGTTCGGGCCCATTTTGACCCCTCCCTGTGATAGTTTGCTATCAATGCCTGCCCCAAGATATTAAGCCTCAATTGCTGACTTCGACTCTAAAACATAGAGTGTTAGACTCTTAAAGTGAAAAAGAATTAGTTAGTTTGTCAGGATTCACCTCTTAGGTCGATTGCAGTAGCTACCCGACCGTTTGAGGAAACTTTCCACTGACCAGAATGGCCACATCGTCCACACGCGAAACAATCTTTGCTCCTTCTTTGACCGATAGAAGCTGCAAAATAGGTGGGAGCCCCTTTTGGTGTCATCCTAGTCAATGTTCTCCCTTAAATTACCTCTCCTAGCCAAGCATTGAATCATCGAGGTTATCTATCTGACTAAGAACTTTTTGACTTCTATTACCTATCGCCTTTGGTTTTATATTGTTAAAGGCCGCTTCTATATCCACAAACGGTACTATCATATGTTTTCTTTATTTTAGGCCCCGTTTTATGTAACCAAACGCATTAGCTGTGCGGATTTACTTTTGAGGTTATTGAGTCTCATTTGTGATGTATGGATCAATAAATCTTTTCAGATGATGATCCAACAATCTTAATAATAGCTCTTAAATCCTTCGGCTTTGAATGGCTTATCCAACCAGACTTTGTATACAAATTACAAGGTTAATTTAGCTGGATCATCTGCCACTGTACCAGTCTTAACATCCTTACAGCCCGAAAAGTGTGTTTACACAAATAGTTCAAGAGTCTCCAAGCTTGAGTGAGCCATCCGTTCTCTGGATAACTCGTTACCGTTATCTTCTTAGATAAAAGATTCCAAAACCTTAAAAACTCATTTACGAACTGTATGATTTTGGAGTACTTTGACTATAAAACCCTTTAATCTTTGTTTTTTATGAAACGCGCTCTGTAGCTTTCCCAGCTCTCCAACTGGCCTTCATTTTTCTAATCGATCTTCTAACTGTAGATTTTTGGATCCTAACTCTACTGATTCATAATTCACATAATATGGGGGTTTTCCTTTTTCCCTGCAGGACATTTGTGTGCGGTCTATGTTAAATAATGAGCTGATCATCACGTTGAATTCCTTGGTCTACATAGAAAGAAACTTATTTAAGACAAATTCAATAAAATATCCTGAAAAACGCAGTCTCTCCTTTGATTCCAAATACATGAACTATCAGGAAGGGAGATGGACATCGTTTAACTGGCTTTGGAAGTGACTAAGTTTTGGTTTGATCTTTTAATAGTTTGTTTTGGACGCATAATGCCTTCACCACATAAATGCTTAGAATAAATATAATAATAATGTTTTAGGAAATAAATTTTTTTTCAAAAAATAAATGTAAATACAACCTTATAAAAACAGAACAGAAATTTTACAAATGATTTAACTTCAATTCCTGCAGTGGTTTCTCTCTATGTACATGTTTACTCCTTGGTCTACTTCAATTTTTCTTTAAGGAACCAGCCAGTCTGGTGATTGCAGTGTCTTCTTCTTTACTTATTTTCTAGTTTTATTTGTGTTTAAAATTAATTGCTTGGAAATGTACAACAAAGTTTGCCAAAATTGAAAAAAAAATTGTTTAAAAAGTTCACGTATGTTTTTAATGTTAAAAGTTTTTTATTACCTAAAATAAGTTGTTTTTTGTTATTCGGAACCTCCAAAAAGAGGGAGTAAGAATATAAATTATATTTAAGCGTTTGTTACACTTTATTTAATGGGTTTGTTGGCAGTCCTTTGGCAGTTTGTATGTTAATACTTATGTACATACTTATGTATGTTGTTAACAAAAAAAGTAAATGTTTTCTATTAAAAGATTTAAAAACATTTAAGTTTGGATGTGCAACAACAAAGCATTTAATTTTTTTAAAATTAATTTGTTGAAATAAGGTAAACATAGGGTTTAAAATTTATTCATAAAATTCTAAAGCCTTCAGAAATATTGCCTTAAATATAAATGACAAATCTTTATCGCAATTTCCACTTAAGACAACTTTATGCTCTAAACACAACTGGGAAGAACGACGAATTTCGCACGACACGGCGAATTTGTCTGTTGAAATTTGTTGCGCGAATTCGTCAACTGAAACATATTTAGAACAAATAAAACCGCTGTGATAAAGTGACCATATTTCCTAAAAAAAAATTTTTTTTTGCTAAAATTGACTCGGGAAACTTGATTTCAAAAGACTAAACGAACGCACAGATGGACATGGCTATATCGACTTCCCTATCTAAATGGATTTAGAATATATATACTTTATGGGGTCGCAAATGGATAATAAAGAAATTACAAACGAAATGACAAACTGATATATACCCTTGTCACTTATGTGAAGGGTATAATAAGAGAAAAATGGTCACTCTACGTTAAATTATTCGTCGTTCGTTTGCGTTAGAAATAGACATAAGCCTATCGCATGGTTCGTTACGCATGACGAATTTAAGTCGACGCACTGATTGCGTGCGTTCTCACAAACGTGTTTTATTTGCTTAGACGAATATTCGCAACGAAAAATTCGTCGCTCGTCCTAGTTGTGTTTGGAATCTTCATCGTAATTCCTTTTCCTTTTTATATATGGAAGACGGCAAAAGCATTTAGTTTTTTAGCGAATCATTTACGAACTTTTTATTAATTTTTATTTAAAATAATTTGAAACTAAATACAAACATTTAAAGTTTTGCATTTTTTTAGATTTGGATTTCGAGAGTTGTTTGAAAGCTTTACAAAAATTAGAAAAAAATCTTCTCTTAAACGTATTTCAGTTTCTGTAAAATAAAAAAATAATATCTTCAATTGTTTTATATAGAGTTTAAGTTTTTTAACATAATAAATAATAATAATAACAATTAAACTTAACTTGTTTTTTAAGTAAGATTTTTTGAGATAAACATATAAGATCGTTATTTCGAATTTTCGAAATTAAAAAATACATTACATGTGTGAATACTAAACAACAAAAGTTATTTAAAATGTATAAAAAGTCGAATACAGTAATATTTAAAACTTCTTACAAATTATTCAAATCTTTTAAGTTTGAAAATTTTACCGGGATTGAAAGATGCTCGAAAAAAAAATTCAAGGCCTTCGTCGCGTGTTGTCAATTGCCTGACTTAAACATTTGAATTTACAAACATATAAACAGTCATACCAGAGTCAAAAAGTAAACGAACGCGCACTGAACTAACTATAAACACGCATTTATTTATTTACTTTTGTACTTATTTACCATTTTAAACAACAAGTAACATTCCAACTTTGTTTTAAATTAAAATTTTTAGTCATATTCTTGATATACCTGAAGTTTTTTTCCTTAAAAATTAAATTCGCAAGACAATATTCGTTATGTTGTTTTAAATAAACAACACACATACATACATATTTAAGCATTTCTAAATCACACACGCATACACATATATGCGCACAACATATCTAAACGAATTGCAAAATTGTATGAGAATTTAATCTCGTAAGGGTTTGTTTTTCGCACACCAACAAACCAACAAGGATAAGATATAAAAACAAAATGTTAAGAAAGGGGGTAAGGTAGCCTAGAGTAGCGTGGCGCAGAGAGCTTTTTGTTTTTGTTGCATTGAAATAGCAGGACAAAAGTCTTAGAAAAAGTTCCCAAAGAATTCATATACAATAATGAAATGAAATACTAATAAAAGAACAGTGCTTAAGGCGAATGTCTATATAAGCATTATAATATACAACACATACCTACATGCATTTTGAAGTTACCCAATATACATAAAAACAAGGTATAATTGTAATCTCTTCTGTATAGAATCTTTAGTGCCTTCTATTGTGTTTTATATCGCATAAAAATCGTTATAGCTTTTTGGAAAACCCTGGTCGACTCAGAATCACTAATCTTTTTGATACATGTGGAAGAGAGAGAAAGAGGGATCGATTGAGAGAGTGAAAGCGAAGTTTATATTAGAAAGTCTGACAGCTAAAATTTAATGGTAGTTTATATCGTTGTCAATAGTCGATCCATCTTGGTCCCTTTTTGCGAATCAGCCGCCATGCCTAACAGACATCTTACAGACTGTCTATTCTGCTGTTTCCAAAGTGCCTGTACCGGCATCCCCCTTCTACCAAATCGACAGTGGTCAGTAATGGTGGTCTCAGATTATATTATCTTTCGCTTTTTCAAATTGGAAAGTAATTTGGGCCTTATCAGTTTTGGCTTTTGCCAGCTTATCCTAGTTGTTTCGCATTTAGCTTCGTTAGACCATCTGGTCTACCGCCGGTGATTAGAATGGATCGCCATACCATTGAAGGAAGTCCGACATTCTCGGGCAAGTTAAAATGTAGAACGTGGACCATTTAAGGATCCAATTATTTGGCCGTTATTAAAGACTCCACTATTTCTGCCAAATATTTAACCTACAGTATCACTGCACAATTTTGCAGATATTAAAGACCTCATGTCACCAATTATTATACCGCAACTTTTTGAGAACGGTCAACAACCTTTCATGTCCTTCATGTGAGCCATTCTCCCGAAAATCATATTCACAAAATTATTTTTTTAAGTGGAAACCGTCTTTAAAAATTTGAAAAGGATCAGACCTCCAGGGTTAGGTTAGTATGTTCATTGGACAATCGGTGAGTTCAATATAGTTCCCACACCTACCGCCTTAACCTGCATAAAATTGGTATTGTTAAGGACCTATTGGCGAAACCACAGGACATACTTTTTTTTACTACCAGACAAGATACGACAGAATTTTTTTTGTAGATGTTGAACAGCTTTTGTATAATAAAAATACTCCAAAGGGAATGGTAAAAGCACAGATTGCTCCAACTAAAAACAAAGCAGAAAGAATGCACATAGAACCGACTGCGCAAACGATGGGACCACACAAGACGATGCCAAGAGTGGTCGGCCCAGTTATGCCGAAAATATCGCCACTGTTGGCAAGGACGTCGAGCTGTCGCCATAAACATTGACCAGACGCCCTGCCTCGCAATTAGCCATCAGCCGGTCGTCCCTTAGGCGAATTTTGGTCAAAGACTTGTGCATGTTTCCGTACAAAGTCCAGTCAGCTGCTGCCTGTCGACCACCAAACGCATCGCAAACCACATCGGATGACTTCTTTTGGCCCACCTTGTAAATCAAGTTCATTACCCGATTGGTGCCAGCTTTTTGCTCCTTGATACGATTGTAAACTTCTGCTCGAGTTGTAGATTTTAAAAACGATTTGATGCTACGAAGACTGCCGCCTTCTATTATTTAGTCAAGCACTACCTAAATTAATATTATTTATTTATACTTAAGGTCTAAAAACTTATTGTAAGTTCATGGATATTAAGATTCAAAATTAATTAAAAAAAATTAATTGCGATGATCAGGCTTTACTGACTCAAACGTTCTTTATCTGTTTACTACTCATATTATGTCATTAAAATTTTTGTGCAAAATTTTGTTTACTGGGTTATATCTACATGAAAAAACACAAACTTGTGTTGAAAACTGAAAAAGGAAAAAAAAGCAAAAAGAAATATTTTTGCCAACACAAGCAGAAAGTCCAAAGGAATTGTGTTGCCAAAAATAAGCGCACAGGATCTTCTTAAAGTCACTTCTTGTACATTAAATCGTTCGTTCCTGCGGAGAGTTTGAAAAATAAATTTTAATTTATTTTTCTTTAACTAAAGTCTAAACGAATGTTATAAATACAAAAAAAGAATAAACAAACAAGAACAACAAAAGAAAAATTATTGTATCGTATGTGTCCCTACTGTTCACATTTTTGTATAACTATGTGCGTATGTATGTGTAGTAAGAACGTCTGTTTGTGAATATAATAATAAAAAGAATTAATCGTTTAAATGTCAAATAATAAATCTCAATTTCACTCAGTCGGCCGGCCAAAAAACATTTTTATTTTATATTTGAATTCTTTTGTTGTTGTTGTTGTTTTCATATTTGCATACCACAATTCGGCAAACATTAGGAAACAAGAAAAGCAAAACCTTTTGTCTGGCGCGAAATTGAAAAATGATAAGAATCTCATAAAATCGCACGCTATTTCCTTGAGGCTCTAATGGGATACTTAACAAAACTTGATCCTGTTTTTTTTTTCTTTTTGTTCAAAATACTTTGAAAACACATAAAAAACAAAAGAATCCAAATGCTGTTTCGTAATTAATATTCTTGCGTATTTAAGTACGAATGTACTAACTGAGGTATAGTATATGGGATATTGATTTTTAAAATAAAATATTTGGTGGTTAAGAGTTTGTTTAATTTAGAAATCTTTTCCAAGTCAAGTTTTGTTTAAAATGGGAATGTACATTTCTTTAATTAGACTGATGTTTTTGCAAGAGTTAACCTTAAAGTTATATTTAAAAAATACTTTAAAAATTAATTAATCTGTAACTTTTGAACTTTTATTTACATTTATTTAAAACTAAGAGTCGATTGGTCTGTTTTATCTGTAAACATTGATCCCGATATTATGTACGCTTTCATCTGTGAGCATTTTGATTGTGCTATAAACTCTTATGTACCTAAATACGAACCGAGGTTTAACAACAAGCCACCTTGGTTTAACTCAAGACTATGTCAAATGAGAAACGTGAAAAATAAGGCTTACAAAAAGTTTAGAAAATCTGGTACGGAAGCTGATCGTAATCAGTTCTTCTTGGCGCGCAACGAATTTAATTTTTTAAGAAACTTTTTATATAAGCAATACATATTAAATATTGAGAGTAAGATTAAAACGGATCCTTCTGCATTTTGGCAGTTCTTGAACGGTAAAAAGGATAATAACCGCATCCCGAAGCGTTTGTACTATGATTCAATCTCTTCGAATGGGACTGCTGAATCGTGTGATTTGTTTGCAAAATTTTTTCAGAGTACGTTTGTAACGCCATTTAGCGATAACTCGGGATTACAACCAGGTACTGAACATAATATTGGAATTAACTTTCACATAACCATTGGGGATGTTACCGATGCTATAGAGGCTTTAAACAATGAAACTAAATGTTCTATAGGCTTATATCCATCTATATTTTTTAAAAAATGTTCAGAGAACATTGCTTTAGCTTTGTCTTATCTTTTTAACGCATGTCTTACTCATGGAAAATTTTTGGATTGCTGGAAGCTTTGCACCGTTGTGCCAATTTTTAAGTCCGGTGACCGTAGTCAAGTTTCTAATTATAGACCAATTGTTAATCAGTCTTCTTTTGCAAAGATTTTCGATAGAATTGTTAAAGATAAATTGTTTGCACACGTAGAAAGAATGATTTCTTCTCGCCAACATGGTTTCATGCCAGGGAGGTCTACTGTTACGAATTTAATATTAGTAACCCAGGGCATAATTGATGCTATGGAAAGTAGATCTCAGTGTGATGTTATTTATACGGACTTTGCTAAGGCTTTTGATACCGTCAACCACGATCTTCTTTTAACTAAACTTTCCCATATTGGTTTGTCTTGGAATCTTTTATTGTTTTTTGAAAACTTCCTTGTGGGCAGGAGATTAAGAGTTAAAATCGGAAACACTTTTTCCAAAACTCTTATTGATGCATTTTCCGGTATCCCTCAGGGAACACATATTGGACCTTTGCTTTTTATAATATTTATTAACGATTTACCGTTAAGTTTTCAATTTTCTAAATGTCTTTTATTTGCTGATGACTTGAAACTGTTCGCCAGAATCTCAGAATCTGACGATTGTGACAAACTTCAGACTGACCTGGATAATCTGTCTAATTGGTGTGCTGTAAATAATTTAATTATCAATACATCGAAATGCTGCATAGTTTCTTACACTCGTTGTATTAACCCTATTATTTTTAATTATAACATCTCCGGTACGCCGCTTGATCGCAAAGTCGTGTTTAAAGATTTGGGAATCATTTTCGATTCTAAACTGTGCTTTTCGGATCATATTGATCATATCGTATCTAAAGCTTTTTCCATGGTTGGGTTTATAAGAAGAAACTCTAAAGACTTTACGGATGCTTTCACTCTTAAATCTTTATACGTCTCCTTGGTACGTAGCATCCTGGAATATGGTTCTATCATTTGGAATCCTTATTATTCGGTCAAGTCCAATCGTATTGAACGGGTTCAGAAAGTTTTTACCAAACTTGCTTTTAGACTGTGTTGGACATTTGAACTACCTTCCTATGATGCTAGAAGGAAGCTTTTAGGTTTACAATCTTTACATGATCGTAGAACGTATTTTTCAGTTATGTTTGTTTATAGTGTAATGTCTGGTAAAATAATGTGCACTGAAATAGCCGACTGTTTTAGACTGTATGAACCCCCTAGAGATTTAAGAAATAATCGTTTGTTTCAGGAAATTGCCCACCGCTCTAATTATGCGGAATTCGCGCCAATTGCAAGGTGTTTACACTTATGTAATTCATTTAGCCCGCCTTTAAATTTTAATCTTGAACTTAATAACTTTAGGTTACATTTGTTTAAATATTATAATTAGTCTATGTTAAGTAATCTGTAAGAATTATTCTGTAGATGAAAGAAATAAATAAATAAATAAATAAAAGTAGCCAGGCAGGCTTTCAAATTTTTGGACCGGCTTGGGTTTGAACCTCCGCGCCACGCCACCATTTTGAAGTGAGAACGCATATAATTGCATAAACATTATTTTAAAAGTAAAAGATATTGCAAAAACTGAAAAAAACTTTTTTTCAATTACACAGATTTTGATTATTAAGTTGATTAAAAAAAAGTTTATTTTAAACTCTCAATTACTTAAATGAATTAACAAGATAAAAAATATTGCAAAATTTACCTAAGCAAGCATGAGTTTAGGTATAACAAAAAAATAAAAATAAAAAGAAAAAGGAACAAAAAAATATATAGAAAAATAACAAAAATAAAAGAAATTTAGCGACCCATTGAACTTGGCACCATCTGATTGCCAGGCTGAGACTCTACCGCTAGACCAACGAGACATTTGATTTTCAAAGTTATTATTCTTATTTATTTTAGCTCAAATGTTCTTTTTTTATTTTTGCATAATTAACATAAAATGTGGTGCTTACTAAAAAAAAAACGAGTGTACCTTTTAAATACAATGTAATGGTTAATTGGGGCAATTAACTTTTTAATAAAAACAGGTGAGTTTTTTTTTAATAATATGTAAACAACTTTTTCTGTGTAGAAGGGGCCGTACTTTTATATTAAGCAAACCTAATTTTTTAAAAAATCTATAGAACAATGAAAAATTCGGTTTCAAATCGAGTGAAGCGTTCCTACACGTTGGCTTACTTCAATTAAGTCGGATCCAGCATAACTGGACATTTTTAGTTTTTTTATGGAAAAATTTTGGAGATGTCTTTAAATAGAATTTTTCCGTTCTTAAACATTAAAGAAATAAGCTCTGAAGCTTTACAAGCTTAATAAATAAAGGCTGCCAGTTTGATTCATGCAATAGACTTTGGCTTCCTACACTATAGCTCTGCTCGCATAATTTAGACCAGTTTAAAAAAATCTGTTTAAAATATCTGTGGCAAAGCTATAACGATTTTTCTAATTTTTTTTAAAAATATGTATATGTAATGCCAATAATTAATTTAAAAATCCATGTGCTTCTTTTCAATATATATTAATTAACTTATTAATTATTAAGGTATTAATAAAAAAAATATTTTTTGTTTATTTACAGGTTACCACAGTTTACACTCAATGCCAGGATTATTTTTTTTATGATGGTAAGTTCTTCTATATAAATACATCACAATCACACACACACACATACACATAAATCACCAGCAAATCCACTCTTTAATACTGTAAAGTAATTAATTTATATTATTATTGTTATTGGTACAAAGTTATTAAAATATTTGTTAAGATTACAACTTGTTTATTAATTAAACAGCAAATAAACAAACAAAATTGACAGAGAACGTACGTTTAATCGATTGATTGAACGATAAAATTTGTTTTTTTTTTGTTTTTGTTAATACTAAATCAATAATGTTGTGCAAATTATTAACTTGTTAATAGTCATTAAAATGAGATAAACCTTAAAAAAACCACTTATGTCCATATATAAAGTTGAAAGTTGTGCCGAAAAGCATGTATGTATGTACATTAGAGGTGAGCGATCCCGTGATTTTTAGGGAATATCGTTAATAGTGAATGCGATTTTAAAATCACCGGTTATTTAAACAGTGACAGTGATCACTGTTTAGCATTTTTCACTTCTTGTAAAAGAGTTATTTTAATCTCTGTTAAATTATTATACATAATGTTATTTTAAGCAGCGGTTATGCGATTTTAGTTCTTGTTAACGAACTCCTGAACAACGCATTGGAAAAATAATATAAATGATAAATAAGAATTAAAAATATTTATGAATAAGAAATATCAATTTTTAATAGGTATGTATGTATGTAGTTACAAACAATATTCCATCATATTTATATTAATATTTTTAATTTACTTTAAACAAAATTTTGATAAAAAATTTAAATTTATACCTTTTGAGATAAGTTTTTAAGCTCCCATGGAGCATTGAGATAAAGCTTTAATTTAGAAAAGCAGCTTAAAATTCTTGTTTAATAGATTCCAAACATAAAAATATATAAAAATAGTTGAAATCCATTGTAACAAAAACAAAAACCTAAAAAAACAAATAACACAAATTAAGCTGTATATGTATGTACATAACACAACTAAGTATAATATAACATTTGTGCCTTTTCTCGTTTCAACGCGTTCGTCGGTCATTTAGGACTTGTCCAGCTTTTGAAAATATTTTTTCGCATGGACTGGCGATCCTAATGCACAAAAATTTTCTTGAACTATTTGAAAAAGATTTTGATATTTTTCTTCTTTTTTACTTCACCTATCAAAAATATTTTTATTTCTTGATAATTGAAAGTTAAGTCCAAAAACCCTGAACATATTAACTAAAATTTCATTTCAGCTAACGATTTATATATGTATATCGCTCATTTACTCAAATGTTGTAATTCTAGAAATGCATTTTTGGACTTAACGATTCAGAATTGTTTGTTATGCTATGTTTAATGTCGTATATAAGTTTCATAATAAAAATGTTTCTACTTATAACGTGTAAAAAAATGTTGTTATTCGTTTCTATATACATAATGCGAGCAAACTAAAAACTTTATACGCATTTTTTTTGAAATATTTTTGTTGTACCTTTACAAAGATTTTCGCTCATCATGTAAAGTTCTATTTTTGTTAGCTGTGCTTTTTTTCATTTTAGGTTACGATATGTGTTTAAAATAAATGTGTGTTTAAATCTATTTTTGAATATTAATTCTTTAGCCGGCTCATATCTGAATTTAATCCGCCGTCGCGGACAAACATTGCTCGGCGCTGGTCTCTAACGGCACCTCTGTTGTAAAGTTTTTAACAGCACTTTGACAAACACACATACAAACACATAAGCCCTTTACTTCTTTTAAAGAACAAAAGCAGCAACATGATTTGTTAGCTATGACCAAATGTAAACATGAAGCACAAAAATGTTACTTTACATTTTGCAAAGTTTAACATAATAAGAGTAAAATTACTGCACAATATTTCAAAATGTTACTTTTAGTAACATAATAAATTAAAAGTAACACTATGGTAGAAACAGTTACTTCACGGTTTATGTCACTGTCGTTACATGTCAAAATGTTATTAAAGTAACACAATAACTTAAAAGTAGCAGTAGCAGTTACTTCACAGTTTATGTCACTGTCGTTACCAGTGATTTGCAAGTAACAGGTATAAAATCACAGGTACGGAAATATCGCTCATCTCTAATGTACATATGTATGTTAGAGCTAAAGCATAATAAAAAACTTCTATTACTAAAGCGTAAATGTAACGTAAATTTTAACATTTTATTTTTTCACTTTATAAAATACCAATATTATCTTTATTGTATAGTTGTTTGGGCGCGATCCTTTCAAACATTTTTATTTTGTTCTTTTAATTTGCTTGGGAATCTTCTATATGTCATTGACTATTTTTTTCAAATACAACTTTTAACCTTCTGTGTCTATTTTCTCGGGTTCTTTCTTCCTTTTTCGCAGTTGCAGTTTTTATTGTTTTTTTGTAAATATTAACATGTTTAAAATTTTCTTTTGTCTGCGTTAAGGATTATAAAAAAATATTTAGAAGGTTTCAGGTTATTTTTACAGGTCAAGATTTTAAAGTAAACAGAAGCACAATATCATAGCAATGCTTTAAATAGTATATAACAAGCTTTTAAATGAAATAAAAATATTTTAAGGCATATCCATTAGGTAAATGCAACTAAAAATTAATCATAAACAGTGCTGTCAACTACAATACGTAAGAAATTGTTTATATAAATAGTTATATAGAATTTGAAAGTTAGTTTTGCCATATCGTCTGTTAAAGTTTGCTTCAGGGCAACTGTTAAATGCACTAAAACGATACGACAATAGCAGACTGTTGATTGCAATCTGTTAACATTTTGGTTAACAGTAAAGTTGTAAAAATACAAAAAAAAATAAGGTATATGTTTATTCGTAGTTTTATCTTACGACAATACTTTTAATAAACTTCGTTCTACGTTAGAAAAAAGGAAATTCCGTTTGCTTTTCTTGATAACATGTAAGTCAAACAGGTGATGCTTACAACAAAATTACTACTACCGTTCAAAGAGTACTGATTAAATTAGGTAGCTGGCCCACTTGTATCAAAAACGCGGTAATAAAAAAGCTATCTTACGGAAACCAACGAAACATTTAATTTATTGTTATAAAGAAATTTGTTCAATCGAACTTTCACTTAAGTAAAAAAATTTTAACTTTTAATATATGTTGAAAGAAGGAGATTTTTAAACACAGTGGTAACGCCACGGGCTTGCATTAGATATAATTAAAAAAATTATCTCCAATGTTACCCCTAGTATTTTCCTTACAAGTATTTGATATATATTTAAAAATAGCAAAGTTTTGGTGAAAAACATTAAACAACTTGATTTGGCGACAGCTTTAGTAGACTAATTATGCCATTTTATTAAACCGTTTTTGGGTTAAAACAATTTTTTTAATGCTTTGGAAGTTAACTATTGTAATAAAATCATAGAAGTTTTGCGATTTAAGATGCTTTTAAGTCTTATAAATAGATATTTTAATTTTTTTAACATCTTTAATTACAGGATTCCCAAATGTTTTATGTACGTTTTTTTTTTCAAAGTTTCATTGTTAAATATTTAAAAAAATTATTTTTACAATTAAAAACAAAAGAATCGTAAAAATTTTAATTTTAATTTTTTTTAATTTGCATTAAAAACCCCCTAGCATGATTTTATTAATATACAAATTATGTAAGCAAAGAAAACTTTAAACATTAAAAGCATAATCACAACTTTTAAAATACTAAATAGCATTTTTTTAGCTCAGAAATTTTTTTTGGTCAGTTGTTGATAATTTTAAAAAAAATTAATTGTTTATTTTAACTAGCATACAAATTTATTTATTAAAAAAAGGTATTGACAAATTCAACAAAAATTAGAAATATTAATTTTTTATAGTAAAACCATTATTCATCAATTTTTTTAAGTTAGGTAGGACAAGCAGCCGTTGAATAAAAGAATATGGCTTGAATCTGCTAATTCGGGCTTTGGGTTACATATCAAAGAAGATAGAACGAATGGAAATAGAAGATATAATGTAGAGAAAGGTGGGAAAGAAAGAAAAATAGGATGAAGCAGACTAAGAGCAAAGTCCTTGGCGGTTATCAAACCCACGATCCCCAGACTGATAGCCTTAATATAAACAAATTATTATTACTAGAGTCCAACAAAAATCAATTTTTCTTGAGCAAAACCGATGCTATATTTGGCCTTAACCGAAGTTTGCATAGTTTTAAGTATGTGTTACTCATATCGACAGGACATGTAAGCGTGTTTGCGCCGCATACAAATTTCCGTTAGAAAAATTAAATTATTTTTAAAAAGAATAATATTAGAAAGTTATTGGTTTTATTTTTTTTTTAAATTATTTTCCCCTTAAAAACGTTGCTCGTAAGAAACTTTGATATTATTTAAAAATTTTGGCGAATACTTAAAAATGCAGATTAAAGGCATAAATCGAAACCAAAATGCTCACTAAAATAAATAAATTTGAAAATTTCTATGATAATATGCTTTATGTTTAAAAAAAATCGTTTGAGAACCACTGCTTTAGGGGGTTATTTTTATGTAAACTTGAATTTATCATGTTTTTTCAATTGTAATCTAGTCAGCAAATTTCATCAGACATCTCAAACAAAAAAAAATGTAGTAAATGGGGAACAGCAGCAAAACGTTTAAAAAGTGCTGAATAATAGATTACAATAAACTTCTAAATATACAATTAATCAAAAAAAATTTTTTTTTGCTTCAAGAGAACAATAATAAAAAATAAATAAACAAAAGAAAAAATTAGATAGTAAAATGTTAATCGAAATTTAAACATAAAAATTTTCAATTTATTTTTAGTATATTCATACAAACATACATACATACAAACACACATACATCCATATATAAATACAGGCATACATACATACATACACACATACATACAATACATACATACATACATACATACATACATACATACATGCATACATACATACATACACACACACATACATACATACATACATACATACATACATACATACATACATACATACATACATACGTACATACATACATACATACATACATACATACATACATACATACATACATACATACATACATACATACATACATACATACATACATACATACATACATACATACATACATACATACATACATACATACATACATACATACATACATACATACATACATACATACATACATACATACATACATACATACATACATACATACATACATACATACATAGATACATACATACATACATACATACATACATACATACCCAATAAGCACAAATTTTTTGTGAATTCCAATGTTGGAATTCCGGTGTGAATCCAAGCTTGAATTACATTTAAAATCCATCCTCTTTCCAGTCTGTTTGAAGTTTGTTAAAAAACAACAACAAATTTGTTTGAAGCATACGCTATTTATGGCACAGAGTTGATGGAAAATCATTGGCGGCGGTGAAGATGATGATTTTATAATTAAATTTTCAGATTCAAGTTCGGTTCAACTTGAATCACACCGTTATTCAAGGCTGGAATTACACTATAAAGGTACTGTTTTGTTCGACTGTAATTCAATGGTTAATTTTGCTGGATTCGCTATTGAATTCAACTGTGTTTCAACTGTAATTCAACACTGGAAATTGGAAATTGTGACTTGATTTCAAATGTAATTCCACTTGAATTTCAGCCAAAATGCTTATTGGGTACATACATACATACATACATACATACATACATACATACATACATACATACATACATAAATACATATGTATGTCCTTATGTACGTATGTAAATTTCCTGTTTTTTTGGAGAATTTTGTTTTAGACAAACTATTTTGTTTTGCTCATCGCTTTCAAATATAATTTTGTTAATAATTAATAATAATCCTAGTAACACAGGTCAACAAAATGAAATTTTTTCTTTAAGGTCTAAGGTTTCGTAATCAATTTGGATACAAGTTGTACTGAGCATTAATGCCTATAAATCACTTTTTTTGAATTTACCCTGTATCCCAAAATATTTCGTTTTAAAAAAAAAAGTGGATGCTGCATCACATAATTGGTATTTACTCGAGAACTTGTTATCTGATTAAATTGAAGGAAACACAAAATAAAAGAAAACAAAATAGTCTTTAAATTTCGTCTTCATAAATTTTTTACCAGTACTATACTTTCGAAGATGTTCTGAAAATTTCATCAGAAAAATACTATTTTTTAAAATGTAATTTTATTTTTCTTATAGACTTTTTAAAATTTTAAGCTGAAGAAAATTTTTAAATAATTTAGTTTGTTGAATATAAAATGAACTTAAAACTTAATCATTAAATAAATTCTGAACTTATTCATTCACAATAAAGCGGTAGCACATATTTTACAAATCTTTTAATGTTATTTGTATATGTATTTATTTAAAATTTGGTCGTTTTGTACGGGATTACCTATTATATTTTACTTAATTTTACTTCAGGGCAGTGTCTTTGTAAGTTCCAGCAGTAGTCTGCCATCATATGGCGATCCCATCGGCTTTTATATCTTTCCTCCATTCTTTTGATGCCTTGGTGGAGTCGTTCAACTTGTTGCTTACTATAATCCCCTAGATTGTCAGGAAACTTATCTAAATGACTGTGTTGATAATGCAATTTGACACTCATGTTTGCTCCTAGTCGTTGGATGTCTTGAAGCATTTTCCCGACCATTCCAGGATATTCCTTTTTTTTGTTGTTTCTGAGAAAACTCTTTGCAACTAATACAAAGCTTGTCCAGCCTTTAAATTCCAATTGATCAATGTTGTGTGAAGTCTACGTTGTTTATAAGTTTACGAATTCGTGGTCCATCGAAATTTTTTTTTAGCTTAAAATTGTATAGTCTTTCAGAAAAAGAAAATTACATTTATTAAATAAAAACGGAATTTTTCTGATAAAACTTTCAGATTATCTCTAAAAGTATAGTACAGGTAAACAATTTGTAAGAGCAAAATTTAAAGATTATTTTGTTTTTTATTATTTTGTGTTTCTTTCAATTTAATCAAGTAACTAGTTCTCGAGTTAATGCTAATTATGTGACGCAGCATCCACTTTTTCTTAAAAACGAAAATATTTGGGATACAGGGTAAATTAAAAAAAAAGTGATTTATAGGCATTATTACTCAAAACCACATGTTTTCAAATTGGCTACGAAACCTTCGAACTTTTAATTTGTGTTGACCTGTGTAATTTATATAAATACTAAAAAATTATACATATTTTATTTACAAAAGAATAAAAACGAAAGTTTAAAAATTTTTTGAGCAATGGATGGCATTGTGAAAATAAATATTAATGTAAAAAATTACTAATCAAAGGATTAAAGTCGACAGATTTTACAGGCACTTTTCGAGATGTTAATTAAATCAATAAAAATATTAACATTTATTATTTTGTTATGTTATAAATACTTTTTAAAATTTAAATAATAATTTTGACACTTTTTTTAGGTAATGTTTGCCACTGCAACAACAGCATCTCTAAAGAAAACAAGCGATGTTGTTATAATGCTGAAAAATCACGAGAGGGCATTACATGTCAATGCCGGCGGCAAAGTGACAGCAACAGATATATCTTTAGCACGTAAGTACAACAAATATTGGCATAAGTATTATGTTCAGAAAATAAAATAACTTTCACATACATACATACATACTCTCGTACATGTACGAATAGTAACAGACACATATATAAAATACTTAAGTAGTTGTATTAAGTGTAAACATTTGAAATAATATTTTCCAAATAAAATACACAAATCACCTACAAACAAATAATACTTGGAAAACAGGAGAAAACACAAAAAGGCAACACACACATAAGCAAACATAACATAACACAACAGTTAACTGAGGGGTAGAATTGTCGAACAAGTACGACAGACTTTTGTTAAGAACAAGTGTTTATACAGAGATGTTAAAAACGAAATATCAGAGCATATAAGCAAGCGAGACAGTTATACCTGCCCATATAAATCTTGGTGGTCAAGCCCAAGAATAGCTTTCCCTATACCATACGTCAGTGTCTATTTACGTATGTAAAAATTATATGCGGGTTAAGGCCAATTCCAAATGTAGGGCCTTTCTGAACCCATTGCAAACTTTTGTCGGTCTTTTTAAAATTTGGTTGGATTATTTGCATGGACATTTACATACATACATATGTACCGATCTATTTTATCTGTTTGAAGTTTTTGTGGTTAAATGTGATTTCCGGGAGTGGGTCGATTCATGATACATGCTTTGCATTATTTAATCCAAAATTTGTTTCGACACCCGCGTTTATTAGGTATATAGCGGTAAACATGATTTCCGAACTAACCCTTGTGTGCGAGGTTGGGTAAACGCGTGTGTTACAACATTTGAATATAATTATCCATTCGTATTTAATACGGTTAAACGGGAGTAGATAATAAACAAAAAAATTTTGGATTATTTTTTTATATGTGGCGTTTGAATACCTTTAAATCATTAAATTTTATTGTCCGGATAAAACAATGCATATGCAAATTTAATTAATGTTTCGCAAGGACACTTGTATAAGAGATATACCAAAAAATTTACCGATTATTATCGATAGTAATCGGTTTGGTCCCTATTACAAAAAAATTATCTGTGCCAAATTTTATCAAAATATATTAACAATCGCTGCCTATACTTTGCTCGCAAACATATATGAATACCCAGCCGGACAGATGTATGGACGGACATATATTTAAGATTGGTCTCAGACTAAATTTTTTGGCGTTCGAAACATCTGCACAAACACATAATGCACCTATTGGGGTATACTACACATGTGGTGTGGTTATAATAAAATTTGTTTAGTGGGCATGGCAGCCTACTTTTTTACTAAGATATAATTTAATTAAACTGCTAGAAAAGTGTGGTTCATTTTATTTAAGTTTTTTAATGCTCTTTTCACAGAGTTTTAGTTGAAAAAATTCTAAAGGAAAGTGAATTAAAAATTAAAAATCATTATTAGTACCCTACAAAATTAAAACTCCCCATCCCTGACTCGTATGCAAGGTGCTTGAGTGATGCGGTAGAAATAGTAATTGAGGAAGATACACCAGCGTTACTTTGTTAAAAATTCGTAAGCGTGGGTGAATGTACATATGTGTGTTCTATTTGCAAGGTGTTCTATTTGTCCTATTGTCATATTGTCATAAAACTTCCACAATGGTTTAAAAACATTTGTCAACTATTGGACACTCGGCGCAGGTGTATTTGGAGTTGTTATGACAATTTAATAAGTATATTAAACGACGTAGTGCATTTTAAAAACTATTTTTGTATAAAAGACAAAAAAAAATTGTGAAATTTTATGACAATATGACAATAGGACATAATAGGACAACCTTGTGAATCCCCAAAATATAAAAACAGTTTTAGAATAGAGTAAGAAATAAATATAAAAAAGTTGTTAACAAACATCTTCTGAATGCTAGATCTAACATAAAAGTTTATTCTGATAGAATTGTATAATAGATTTGTTCTTTCTTTAAAATATTATTAAGACAAATGAAACCAGAGACGGTAATATTTATGCAAAAAATTTATAAATTTATAAAAAAAAAACATATTTAAAAAGCATTTAATTTTAAATCTAGTTTAAGTGATACCATAAGTAATCATCAATTAATTATTATTTTCGGTCACTAAGTCACTAATTATAATAAAAAATATTTTTAAAAATGCTAAAAAATTTATTTACATTTTTTCAAATAAAACTAGATTTCTTTGGACGCCAAATATCTAAAAAAAAATATTAATAATAAATTATACTCAATTTAAAGAAAGAAGTATGTATATTCTAACAAAAGAACATTTTTAATTGCATCACACTTTAGATAATTTGTATTGAATTTTTAGCTCATCAAACCTGAATATAATTTTAAATCTTGCACTAAAAACAAGCATTTGACAATTTAATTTAGGTTAAGTTTTAATTTAAATAATTTGAATTTTTTATTTGGAATAAAAACAAAGTTTATTTTTTGATATAACAAGTGTGGGAATGCCGGAAAAATATGAAATTTATGACTGTAGTTTTAAAAATCTGTGTTAAATACAACCTGTTAGCTGTTTTTGTTTGTGACTTTAAGATAAGCTAAAACTGATGGAAGAATTTTGACATCAACATATTATAACGACCCCCAAAGGTGCTAGAATTTGGTGTTTATTAGCTTAGGAGTCATATATGAATTTTTTTATTATTATTTCATAGTAACTTTAGATGGATCAGAAAACAAAACAAACAAACCTTGATAAGAAATCGTATTAAGATCGAATTGATAGTCGACCATTGAGAAGTAATAAAAATTTTGACATGTGAAAGGGAATTTCAACTTAAAAGTAATAAATAAAACTGTTAAAAAATTTATATATATTACTAAGGAGCTTAAGGTTTAAAATGCGTAAAATGGTTATCTCTTCACATAGGTACATATATTTTTTAAGAAAAAAAAAATCAAATTATATTTAGCTTAACAAATTTCATTAAATCTAAATAACTTTTAGTTACGCAATATGTACTTCAAGTCAAGTATTTATCAATTTAATTATTGAAAAAAAAATATTTTACATTTGTTGCCAATTGGGAAATTTTACTTAAAATGGTAATAAATGACTCAATTATTTTGTTTTGCTTTCAACATTTACGAATACATATTATTATTATTATTTTTATCGCAACTGTTTGTTGTTGCTATTTTTTTTTTTGTAAGAACATGCTTGCATTAATAGACTTTGTATTTTGGAATGTTTATTTATATGTCTGTCGTACGTATACGCTAATTAGCTTTTAATTAAATGACAGGTGTGGTAGGTCATGATGAAAGGTGATGTTTCTAAGCTCTAAAAAACGTTGTGGTAAGGGGGTGGTAACATTGTAGAAAGGCTGAAAGCAATGCAAAATTGTACTTCAAGTAAGAAAATTGTTGTGTTTTCTTACTTAATTTACGGGCTTGATTTATTTATTTTTTAATAAAAATTTGTTTAGATTTTAGCACAAGTTATAAAAGGTTACATACAAATAAATATGTAAATCCATACACACATTTATTTATCAAAAGTATTGCTAAATTTGTTTTATAAATATTGATTTTGAATACACAGTACCGTGCAATTTAAAAGCATTAATTTTAAAGTTTTTTAAAGATATATATTTTGTTAATAACTAAAAGGAAAGTTAGAGCAAACAAGCTTAACTAAATTTTACTTCACACATTAATTCCGTTTTTACGAACTATTAAGGTGACTTTTAGAAGTAAAACTTATATGTATGTGCTTATATGAATTTAAATAGTAGGAAATACGAAAAATCTGAAAGTTCTGTGGGAATATTTTTCTTTAAATGAGAATTATTAAAACCAAATTTTAGGTGGAAGGTAGCGTTAGCGATGGACCCATCTCTGTTAATGTTTTGAGCGAAAAAAACATAATGATTTCATGCAGCCTAATGCTAGCTTTGGAATTATGACTTTAATGGGAGCCATAGTAAATTGTGTACTTTTAAATAAATTCAAGGTACTTTTATTCAAGGTACTTTTTTACATTATTGGTATTAGTGGTAAACTTTAGCGCAATTAAACTAGAAACAAAGGATATTTGACCCTAATTTAAGCTGGAAGTAAAAAAACGTGGAAAAAAGTACTTTTTACATTTATGGCACTTTTTTCCTTTTTTTTTGAATTTAGTTCTCAAAATGTGTGGCTCTTAAGCTTTAAATTAAGGGCCATTACGCCAATTGAGGCCGGAAGACAACTTATTATACAAAAAGAAATTTTTTACATATTCCGTAATTTTTTGCGTTTCTTAAGATCTGACCCCAGTAACATTTAATTCAGGAATATTGACTCCGATAAGGCTGGAAGTAGGTTAAAGTTCATTGTTTTATTTTGTTATGTTGTTTTCGTTTGAAAATTAGGGACTATGGACCCCTCTTTAGCTAATTCATAAAAAGAGCATTATTACCCGTTCTCATCATAATAGAAATAATAATAGAAAAATATCATAATAGAAATATCATGTGAAAAGTTTGAAGGCTAAAGTTTTATCTGCTTCCGACATATTTCGAATCAAAAATTCCTGTCCCTTCCCCTGTTCCTATCCAACTTTTTTTTTCTATAGATTTCAGCGTTGTTGTACAATTACTTCTTGTAGGATATTTGAAGTCGAACGCTGTTATAGCTTTCGAGCTATTGCGTATCAAAAGTCTCTTCAAAACAAATCATTAGGTTGGAGGGGGGAGGGGAGAAGGGGGCTACCGTTCCACCAGCTTTTATCCAACTATTTTTTTTCCAAAATATGCGCATTATACTGAAACCATTTTGTAACTGATTACGAAATTTATGCAATTGTGGGGAGGATTACCATTTTTTCTGCTCCTGGCAAAAGAAAATTTCTTTAATTTGGGCCGCCGCAAGGTATATGTGAGAAGTTTTGTGACTATATTTTTCTAAAATGTATAGGGATGTATGTATTAATTTTGCCCAAAAAATGGGCTATTTTAACTATTTTGACTATATTTCGGTCCGTTATCAACAAAGCGTTCTCCGTCCGACAATGTTTTGCTCCGGAAACTTGATACCAACAGACGGATAGACAAGCAGACGGACATACGGACATGGCTTAATGGACTTCCCTATCTGTAAATTTCAGAATATATAAACTTTATGGGGTCGCAAATGGATATTAACGAAATTACAAACGAAATGACAAACTGACATTTCCCTTAACAATATGTTAAGTTTATAATAATTAAAACTACGCTAAGGGGTTAAATGCTAGTATTTATACCACGCATATGGTTTTGTTAAAAAATATTTTCAATCTGGTTTTTATTTTACAAAACTATAGAAAATATATCAAATAGCACACGGAAGACTGCAGCTTTCAAATTACCCAATACTGCATTTGTTTAAATAAGAAGGAAGAAAAATTAATAATTAAAATTCAGGGTACACACAAAAAAACAATATTAAATGATAAATTTAGGGAAAAAAACGTTGTTGATATACATTCATGTATATACTTATGTACATATAAATTTAAACACGATAAAGAAAGACCCCATTAAAATTTTCTTGATAAAATTCCATAATATACAAGTGCAAATACAACATTTTTTAAAATTATAAATTAATTTGATTTTTTTATAAAACTTTTTGGTTATTTTTGTTAACAACAATAAATGTTAATGTTATAAATATTTAAATAAAAAAAAGACATTTGTTCTTTAATTAAATCTGCTATAAAACAGACAAAAATAAAAGAAGAAAACCCAATTTTTGTTTTATTATGTGTTTTTTAATGTCTGAGAAATAGTTGAAAATACTTATAAACTAATTATTTAACAGACAGTCACATTCTTGCAAGTGAAGGCTCATTTTCACTTGATCGATCGCTTTTGATCAATTGTAAGAAAAAATGTTAAACTGAAAGAATGCAATCAATTATATTTTTGTTTCATAATAAGGTCAGTAAAGAATGTGTCCATGAAAGGGTGTTATTGTGTATTAAAGCAATTCTTAAATACTTTTATTTATTTTTTTTGCCCTTAATAGACAGTTACTTTTATGTATGTATGCATTTTAGGCAATGTCTTATGAAATACACACTGCAAAGACTGCAGTACACGAAATGTAAACATTTTTAAGTTATCATAAAGCTATTACGACTCATTTAAATATAAGTTACCTTTGCGCATTCTTAAAAAATTTAACCATTAACTATGGAACTAGAGTAAGTCTTCACAAAAATGTCCTGCCAGAATGCCAACCAATATTATACTGAATTAATATTCTTATAATTGTTCTATTTTTTCGCAAGCTCCCATACAAATGTTCTTCCAGAATAAACATTTTAGGCCAAAACTCCATGATCGTACTGCCATTGTGTACTTTTACCTGAAAACTAAGTGGAACGAAATTCACTTTGACCTGCGTTCGCTTCCTGCATACGTTGGTGCTAAATATAAAGTAATTTGTGGTGAAGGGTAAAAAAGGTCGGGCTTGACCGATTATAACTTTCTCACTTGTTTTCTTTTATATTAAAATAGTTTAAGCAAAATTTATTTATAATATTGACATGCACATAGTAAATATTGATAAGGATAACACGATGTTCAAGTTAAGGTCTACTATGGGTGGAAAAATCATAAATGGTCAATACTCTTTAGATTTAGTAGTTACACTAACAAAAGAGGCTGGTTGTATCTCGATACCACTATGTAATAGAATTTTTGGGAGAAGGGATTCAAGAATATAAAAGCTATCGTGAATTGCTGACCGATAATGAAGATTTCTATGCAACAGTTTCTGTTTCCTAGTTTAAATAAGCTTGGTCTCCATATGGAAACACTAGTCTTTACCTAGTTTTATTAAATTAACTTTTAGGCAACGGCTTACACACAAGGTTTACGCAGACTCCCAACAACACGGACGAACAATGACTCAGAAAGTGATTCTCGACCGATCGGTATAATTAAATACCACGTATGTAGTTAATTAGAGATGGGTTTAACAGCTCTTTGAGCTGACCGCTCTTTTTAGTTTAGCTTATCTCACTGAGCTAGGTCGCTCTTTTAGTTCAGTAGTTCTATAAGCTTAATAGTTCAGTTGAGTTAGTAGGTCAGCGTAAAATTTTTATTGCAACCATCTTTAAGCGAAACCGTGTTATATTGGAGGCATTTAAATCGTAAAATGTGCAAAATATGTGAATTTTGGTAATAAAACGAAAAAAAAATTAATTTTGAGAAAATTAAACTATTATAGGGCTATAAGGGCAAACGAAACATAAAATTAACTCAAAGAAACATGAACGAAAATACACAAGAAAACAAAATGAACGATGAACTGCTGAGCTACGGAGCTAAAAGCGCTCCGTGAACTAACCCGCTTACATTGTTCAGTTTACTGAATAGTTCAATTGAACTAGTTCGTTCATGAACTACACAACTCTAGTTGTAATACAATTTCTTTATACCAGGTATCAAAAATTTCATAAAAATAGGGCTACTAACCACTTGCTTTAAACCTAATAATTATTTTTTTTTAAATGTTGGGGGGATATAATTCCCCTTGTGTCTATAAAAAAAATTGAAAAATAGCCTGCTGTTTTCAAAGTCTCCATGCAAGCTTTTGTTGTAAAAGATTACAAATCTAAAACCAACGGTTTTTCTGTTTATATTGCTATAGCGCCACGCTTAAGTGTACAAAAATGTCGTATTTATTTAAATCAACTTATAATAAATTACCCAGCAAAAATTTTTTTGAATGTTTTTTTTAGGGCAAAAACCTTCACCATCTCCCAAAGTCCGATCTAAAAAATGTTTTTTTCTTGTGTAAATGTTATTAAAGTAATACCTTGTTCTAAGTAGTTTAAGTTTGACTATACAAGTTCAGTGCTTAAGTCTGGCACTGCGTAATGAGTTTGTTTAGAATATGGCGGTGTTTTAAAGACTTGTGCAAGCAACTGAGCAAAAAACAAACCGAGTTTGCAAAACTGTATAGTGCATGGTGCAATTATGTGTACCAGGTGGTGTTACGAGCACAGCAGATCTATTTTATTCATGCATAAATCGAGGCAGGGTTGTCAAAGTTGTTTACTTTTTCATATCTTTTTTTGACACCTGAGCCAACGAAAGCTACAACAAAAACGAAAATTTTATTCGCCAAATTTTGTTGTTGTAGATACACATAATTGCACAATGGTGCAGTGAGTAGTGTATGTCGGAAACCTTTACTAGCGCCGCGATTTTGAAGAGAATTAAGTACGCATTATGAACGGGAAAAAAATTAATAGAATTATTTAAAAAATTTATAAAAAAAATTGCCTTGTTTTTGGTAATAAAAGCAAATTCATTTGTATATCCTTCACATAAGTGATAAGGGTTTATATAAGACTGTCATTCCGTTTGTAATTTCTTTAGTATCCATCTGCAACCCCATAAAGTGCATACTTTTTTGGTCCTTATGGATAGGGAAGTTGATTTAGCGATGTCCGTCTGTCCGTGTTATGGTGGTATCAAACTATTAGAAATATCTGCGAGCAAATCGCTATTGAAATACAGAAAAATCGCCAGATAACTGATCGAGATATAAGCGAAAACCCAAGACTACCTCTGTTTATTTCCTCAAAATTTGCGCATAAAAACCTCTACAACGGCCCCGTAGGTGCCCGTGTATGGGTGCAATATAAAATCGACTTCCATTAGTTTTTTTTCACAAACATTTCTGTGGAACATACTCATACTCTATCTGCGTCCCCTAACAGGGTTGCCATACAAAGTTTAAGTTTTTAAATCGCTACCACAGCTCCAAGGGTGCTCCTACAAAGGTCAAATGTAAGACCGACCCCAATTAATTTTTCCTCACAAACATTTTTGATAAACATACCCCCTTTCTCCAGCCCCTAACAAGGTTACCACACAAAATATAAAAGTATCAGGGTAAAAACCCCCAAAAACATCCCCGGAGTCGCCCTTAGAGGAATAAAATGTCTCACAGGCTTACATTTGTATTTCCTCCCAAACATATTCCTTGAACATACTTACTTCCTATCTCCATAACCCAGGGGGGTTGCCATACGAAATTTACAAAAATGATGTAAAATCGCCCATAACTTCCCCAAAGTAGGCCTTAGAGATATAAAATGTAAGAGGAACCCCCTTTAGCTTCCCCTACCAAACATATTTCTATAACATACTTACCTCCTATCTCCTTCGCATAGGGGGGCTTCCATACAAAGTTTTTGAAATTGTAATAAATACCCCACTACAGCTTCCAGAGTGCCCGTGGATAGGTCATATGCAGGACTTACCCTGACTCATTGCTCTTGACAAACTTTTTCATAGAACAGACATACCCTCTATCTCCACCCCCTAAGGGGGTGCCATACAAAATTTGAAAAAGCTTGGGTAAAAACGCCTTTACATTGTGAAGGGTATATAAGATTCGGCACAGCCGAATATACCGATCTTACTGGTTTTAATGTTAATTTTTTGTGACTCATGCCCATTTATTATTATTTCCTTTTTTTAATACGAAGTGTTTGCATTTGTTGTCTCTTTTGCTCTTTATTTAAAATTAAAGATTGCACAGTTTGCTTGTATATTGTGAACAGCAAGTTTTAGTTACGCAATGCTAGGCTTAAGTTTCAATTATACGTGATGTAACCATAGCCACAGAAAACAGCTGTTCGAACCAAACTAATGGGCAATACTGTATTAAATAAAAGTGACTTACCATTACGCTATAACCATATAAACCAATTGAGCTTTGGTTTTTTGTTTGGCATCGGTTATGGTTATTTCCTTATGTTAAGTCAGGTATAATTGAACCTTTAGGCACTGAACTTGTGAAGTGTGGCTGGCATTACGTAAATTATATAGAATATGTGGGGTTTCGAACCCAGCTATCAGTACCCAGTAAAATTTTTGTGTAATGAGCATCCATTATTGATTAAGATTAAGTGTTCTCTAATAATTTACAAAAAAGGACTTTGGGAACAGCTTTAAACAATAAAAATGCTATAATTTTAAAAAGCTTAGCAAACTTCAAAATTCAATTGTTTGCTGGGTTTTCCGGTTGCGTGTGCCAATAAGTGTCCATATTGCTCGTTTTAATGTAATTTTGCAAACTTCAATTTAAAAGTCAACATGCCTTTGAGTTGGGTTATCGTTCAATTAAGTACACATTCATTATTACTTTTTTAATTTTTTTGCAAGAGCAAGACCTTTAAAGAATATTTTACTTTGTATGTGTTTGGGTGTGTGTGTGTGATAAAGAGTTGTGGCCGGTTATTTAATTCATTTTTAAAAGTGTTTCTGTTAAATTTTTTTATAATGTGTAATGTGTCTTAATGCCCTTTAAAAGTGCGTGTTTTGTTTATGTAAAATTATTTTTCT
Organism: Melanophora roralis; assembly: GCA_963583895.1. NCBI lineage: Eukaryota > Metazoa > Arthropoda > Insecta > Diptera > Rhinophoridae > Melanophora > Melanophora roralis. The sequence goes on from OY757191.1 coordinate 25,919,435, forward strand.
TTTTTGTTTTGCTTTTAATATCCGTTATTTAATGCTTTCTTCATGCTTATTTTTTTTTTTGATTTACAGAATTTTTTACCATGGAAAGTGTAGGCGACATTTTCAGCGATACCTTCAAAATTGCCCTATTCGCAAAAGAAGTCGGACGCTATTTGTGCTTCAGAAGAGGAAAATTAGTTGGGATGGTAAGTAAAAACTTTTTAATTTGCAATTTTTCAAAACATCCTTTTCCTTTTTGAGTCAATAATCCATGTCCCTTCTTTTATTTGCCTTTGTATATGTGGGAAACATTTTATAGGCCAAAATTTGAGGGCAATAAAACCAAGACCAAGTAGTTAGTTGAATGACTAATGTTTTAAGTAAATGAAATTAATAAATTTAAATGATAAAATTTGTTGATAAGTTTCGGGTTCAAATAAAAAATTAATTATCTAGTTTTTGTTTTATACATGTTGAAACTCTTCATGTCTTACCCTTTATTCTTCATTTGCTCTTTTAATTTGCAGAAAACCCTAACACGAGACTGTCATTTTATCGAATCCCTAGAGCACGGATATTTTTTATATGCTAATGCCTACAATCCCTTGTGGCGTGTGGGTTTTACAAGAGGCCTAAAACCCGTAGGACCGAGACACTGGAAGAGACCACAAACTCTGAAACGGGCTTGTTTTCTTTTCGTTAAAATAAATGCTGAGCATTTTGATCGTAGCCGGTTTACGACTTCCACCACTGCTGCAACCCATATTGCAGTCACAAAGTCCACAACAGTTGCAAGTTCAAGGGAAGGTCATAATAAATTGCATGATTCCAAAGCTAGTATTATAGATAGTAACAGTAATAGTAATAAGGAAACGAAGGCGGCTAACGGCGGCCAACGGCAACATTTTATAAAAAGTGAAACTGCTAATGCCACCGGTGAACGAAATCGTCAATGGCCAGAAAGAGAGAGCATAAGCCAGCGTCAACGCCAACGCCATCGAAAACGCAAGCATCATGCCAAATTTGCGGTCAGCAATAGTGGCGTTGGCCTTGGATCTTTGCAGCCAAAAAACCTAGTAAGACATCACCATGACCAGGGAAACGGGGTAGGGCGGAGGCGTCAGCATCAACGAGAAGAGAAAGAACGCAAACTACGTTTAAAAAACCAAAGAAGGCAACGTCAACAGCCAGAAGGCGACAACACTGGAGAATTTAAGCCAATGCCGAATGCCACTAATTCCGCCACACCATCGCTGGCTGCCACCACTTTGGCAGCCACTGCCTCTTTGGCTCCCTCCGCCTTAAATATTGTAGCTATGCTTGCTGCTACTCGCCGCAGAAAAGGCAGACGAAAGAAACAAGTTGAAACCAGCCATGCAAGTTCTGGCCAACATCAGGCCATGGATTTGCAGCTAGTAGCTCAATCTCCTTTACAAGCTCAAAGCCAATACGATCGTCTGGCAACGCTAGACAGTCATAGTTCTAAAGGCCATAAGCTACGGCATCATCATGAGCATAATTATCATCAAAAACCACAACAAACAATTGCACCAGTGAATTCCACCAGTTCCCCAACTAAGGAAATCAAAGTACAGCAACAAAACCATAAATACTCAAATAGAAATACAATAGACGACGACAGTCAATTATATAGCAGTTATAGTTTAAATCGTTCCACTAGTGTAAATAGCTTAAATTTAAGGCATAATCTTAATCATAATGTTAATTTAAATTCAAATTTTAATAATAATAATAATGATAATATTAATGCAATACCTGCCTTGCCAAAAAATAACTTGTCGAAAACTAATTTTAAGCATAAAACTAAACAGAGCTCGACTGATTTAAAAAAGCAACAACATATAAGTCATTTCCTAAATTCCCCCAAAAAAATAGAGCAGCAACCTCAGATTCAAAAATCTGACATAAGTCATACTAGTCACGTTTTCTATAAGCTGCCAACAAACAATTTACAACAACACAAAAAAGCTAGTGACAATGATGACAAAGACAATGACAATGACAGTGACAGTGAAACAAATGTTAAAAATTCCAATAGACTTTTAGTTAATAATAGCAATATAAATGACAATAATTTACAGCAGGAGCATATGGTAAATCGCTTTAAGCTAATTTATCTAGATCGAATAAGAAATGGCCATAATATTAAATTAAATAATTTAAATAAGACAAAACAAAAGCAGCATTATAAATTTAAAAATGTAAATTCTCCTATAAGTGGTACAACAACAAATAAAAATCATTTAACTTTGGATAAAATTTTTAAAGAAAATCCAAAAGTTTCCAATGATTTTCAAACGAATATTGAATTTAAAGCCAACAATAGCAATGCTAATATTAGTAGCGGTAGTAGTTTAAAAGAAAATGCTTATATTAGTGAAAGAGCATTAACTACTTCCTATAATACGAATATTAATAATCATAATAATCACAGGCGTATTAAAAGAAATATTATAACTAACAGCAATATTTATAATAATATTAGTGAAAATAGCCGTAGCAGTAGCAGCAGCAATAGCAACAGCAGCAATAGCAGTAGTATCAATAGCAATAATAAAAATATTAATGTGCTTAAAAGACGTTATGACAATAATACTGTCAATATAGTATTAAACAATAGACAAAAAACAAATTTAAATATTTTAAAGCCTCGTATTACTACTACTAGTACTGCTTATCTTAATAGCAGATTGTTAACGTTATTTAATTATCAGCAAAAACAGCAGTTAAAACTTAAACAAAAGCTGCGGCTACGATTACAAAATATTGAACTTATTAGCAACAATCCTAACAAATATTATTATAATGATGCAAATGATTATGATGAAAAATTTAAAAGAATTCAAAATAAATATGAAAAAATTATAGTACAATACAGATCTGTATATAATTAATTGAAAGAAGAAACAGTTATTACTTTATTGAAAAAGTGAAAGGGTAGGTATGTATTTATAATAGAACATATACTTAATATATTAGGTTAGAGTGAGGACATAATTAAAGAATGTCCTAAAATAAAAAATTCGTAAAATTCGTAACATTTTAAAAGCAGGCAACTAAATGTATGCAATATAAAAAAGAGTTGCCATGCTAGCCATAAAGTTATTTAGGTCAGATTGTGAAAAGTGATAAATAAAAGAAGAAGAATAACTAATCGAATAAAAAAAAAAAACAAAGTTGTAAGGCTAACAAGAAGGAAAAGAATTGTAACTTCTCTATTGCCTATCTGCTAGCCACCTGATTCCCATGATTTTCTCAATGATGTTTTCTAGTTTACACCTTGAAACATCGCCTTGTTCTTAATGAAATTTTTTACCCAAACAAAATTACCTTAGGATCTGTAATCTCGAGATATGACAGACAACATGCTCTATCGCCTTTGTTTCCCCCTCACATATCCATTAATAATCTGCAGTGTCACGATCCTCTCTGCTCATCCCACCTATACACGGACAGTGTCCAGCTGCGACCCCAATCGTTGTCCTTAGACTTATTCTCCCCAAGTAGATAAACAATCTTGAACCTGCTAAGCCCATCATTTGCCATATAGCTTAAGCTACTTTACAGCCCCTCCTGTTCTTTCTCTGAAGACTTGCTGTGTTAATCATCTAAATATGTCATAATCTTCCCATAATTGTGACCCATTGGTGATCTTACTGTCTCTTCCTTTTGTGTTAACTAAAGGTTCGTGCCACTACGTGCAAGCTGGTCAACAATTTTAGGGCAGAGTCTGGGAACTCAATATAATCTGATGTTGAAGATGTCTATAGCTCCACCAAGGTTCTTCCTACATATCCTTACCAAACTAGGCGTGCCTTTAAGGCCAAAATGGTGACAAATACTGACTTGACTGTCCCTTAAAACACGTTTAATTAAAAGATCTGTTGCCTTCAATATGGCCACTGTTTCCGCTTAGAACACACTATACTACAATTTAGGTGGATCTATAGACCTCTTTCTATGATAAAGACCCAGGCTTCGGTGCCTATATCCTAATAAGATCCGTCAGCGAACCCTGTTAAAATGTCATACGGACTGTCGAATCCCTGCAGGTAATCCATCCCAAGAATTTGTATCGGTTGTGTTCTTTCAAAAATGACTCCTTATCCTTATATCCTCGGACCATACTAAGATTCTTAGAACAGATTTTCAAAAATATCCTTTTGCGACCAGTATGAAAAAATTTTCCTTATCCTGTCTTCCATGGTCTGGAACAGCTTTTTTCCATCATACCGTTCTCAATAGATTCCCTGTGGTGAATAACGTTCCGTAGTACCGCTTGAGGTGTGGTCCTCATGGAACCAGTGATGCCAAGTTAAGCATGATTTGAGTCTGAGTTTGAAGCTTTCTTCTACAGGCGTTTTCTGTTCTATGGATTTTTTATACATATACTAAGAGGGCATTAGGACGCCTCTGGACCCTTTTATCAAGCGTATTTAATGGAAGTATGCTTTTAAGGACTACCCCAAGATTTTGAGCCTCAGCTCTGCCCAATAGAAAATTTTATTTCTTAAAGCAACGACCATATACTTTCTAAGGAAAAGGACTGTTTCCGTCTTGTCAGGACGTACATAATGCTTACTGCAGTAGCTTTCCAAATGTTGAAAGAAGGCTTCCCCTCAATATACCATTGACGGTTATGAGCTACAGCAGAGAGGAAAGAAACTCGCCGTGTAGTGTCACCCTGATCACTACTTTTCTACAATTTACCTCTTCTAGTTTAGAATTTATATCCTTGTTCTTAAGCATCGATGCTACCTACCTGACTAAGAACTCTTTAACATGAAGGTACTCACTTCTAAGATAATTTTCTTTCGCCTTTACTTCACATTGTTTAAGGTTCATTCTATTTTTAGGAACGATGCCTGTTTCAAAAAATAAAATTTTTTAAAATGTATTAAGTTTTACTTCAGGGAGGTAAAAAAATTTAAGAAAGTAGAAGTCAGTCAAGCTTGACCATATTATATCCTACGCCAAATTTTTTTTTATATTAAGTGCCATCATATGCACAAAGTGTACGCAGGTTAAAGTGGCTTTTGTGAGTGTGGTTGACTTAAAATTCAGGCGAAAGCCTGAATCAATCTTTACAAAATTGGTTGCCTTCTTTCTTTTTAAATGTGCTAAAATTTATTAGAATATCTTTAAAAAAATATTTGTATATCCATAAATAAGAATAATTGAATAATAATCGCAACGATTAATGGAATAATTTTCAGTCGATAAAGCACTTAGTAAGAAAAATTACACATTTCGATTGAAAAAAGAAAACTAAAAAAATTAACGTTAATTGGCTTTTACACCATTAGCAAGTGAAGTTAAATTAGCAATGTTGTATGTCTATTTAAAATACCGACTTTTTATACTAAAATTATTCTATGGAACTATTTATTATACAAAAGCCAAAATCCTGCCTTAATACCAACAAAAATATTTTCACACCGAATCATTACTTGCAATAAAAAAAGTATAAATTTCGATAACTCAAAGGGTAAGAGATCGTATGTAAAGCTTGGCCTACCAGTTGAATCACTACCAAAGTCAAATATGTATTACACTAAGGCAATGCTTTGTATTTGAAGGGGATTAAAGGGGTCTTATTAAGTACAATATGGCCATACCATTACAACACAGGAAAAAATATAACCGACTTTGATGTAACAAATTGTTTTGTTAAAGTTTATTTTTAATTTAAGCACAGATTCAGTAAATATTTTTATTAAAACTGTTACTGTAACATAAACGCAACAAAAAAAATTATTAAATGGGTTAGTGAAAATTGTTGTCGCTTTTTAAGCAAAATATTTGACAAAAATTAATTGGTCAAACCTGGAGGCTAATTCTCACACACCATCACGATCAAAATTTTCTCGTACTATTGAAACTTTAGGCATTTTGGACTCTGCCATTCGTTATTGAGTAAAATAAGTTGAAATTTCTAATGACGTTACTCGATAACGAGCCTACATTTAAAAAGTTATTTAGGAAGTAGTCCGTAGAGTTTTTTTATATGAAACAAGTAAGAGCGCTATATTCGGCTGCGTCGAATTTTATATGCCCTTCACATTGGCCGAGTTTTTTTGTAGTGCAAATATTATAATAAAAACAACTTGTGCCGGGCTTTAAGTAATAGTTTCCGCGATATAGCCTTTCGAAAATTTCATAAAAATTGCTAATTTGTATGGAAGCTACCCCCGCTCCTGCCCCTACCGAAAATTTTGTTTCTAAAATATAGGTCTTATTGTTCAATTACTTTTTGTAGAACATTTGAAGTCGATAGCTGCTTTAGTTTCTTAGATTTAGCGCGTGAAATATTTCACAAAATTTGTGCAATTATAGGGGGTATACTACTTCCCCTGTTCCTATCTGAAAACTTTTTTCACTTTTCAGGGCCCTATCTTCAGAGTACCCGTGCCAAGTTTTGTGGCAAGAGTGACTACATTTACTAATATATATGGGGATATATGCACGAATTTTGTCCTAAATAATTTAGTTATTTTAGGTTTTCGCTTATATCTCGGTCAACAGTGAGCCGATTTTGCTGATTTTAATTTGCATTGTTCCAGGGATATTTCTAATAGTTCGAGCCATTTAACTGGCCAGTATTGTTTTATTTGACTCCGGAAACTTGATTTCGACAGACGGACATTACTATATCGACTTTTCTGTCCATCAGGATCAAAAATATACTTTATGAGGTCGCAAATGGATAAAAAAGAAAATACAAACGGAATAACAAATTGATATATGCCCTTATCACTATGTGAAGGGTATAAAAATATTTTTTAAATTTGGAGTTTGACGTTTGTCTAGGCATGATATTGTCTCGTCAAGACGTACAATTAAGTTTCTTTGGACGTAGGTATGTATGAACGTGTGGTGTTGATTTCTGCACACGTTTGACAATTTAAACGAACAAAGGTGAAAAATGTTTTGAGCAAAGCAGTTTGACAGTTATAGCTTACTATCGCTTTTGGCACCGGTGCATATACAATAGATGTACATCGTATACCTGTGTATTGTTTTTGCTTAATTTGTTTTTTTAAGATCCATAGTGTATGTGGCCTTGTTGTTATTCACTTTACATAGTGGCAAGGGTATATATCAGATTGTCATTTCGTTTGTAATATTTTTAATATCCATTTGCGACTGGATTCTTAAAGATAACGAAGTCAAAACATTGTTCAAACGTTGTGAGTTTTCTGTTTTGAAAACTATGATAGCCATGCACTTTAAACCCACCACCACTAATTATAATATTAACGGTTCGGAAACAACTTTCCTATATCAGGTGACTGGGTAAACAAGGAGACCAATGTGAAGGGTCTATAAGATTCGGCACAGCCGAATATAGCACTCTTCCCTAATATTATATATTTTTTATTTTTATGTAACGAACATTTTTACTTTGTAAGTGGTTGATTTATTATAAATTTACCGAAATAAGGGGAAAAAGAATTTGACGAGCCATTTGTGCTGATTTCATCAGTACATGAACTGATTTTTCAATTAGTGTATTGGGTTAAAGTCTGTATTCTAAAATGTGTAGATTTGTTAAAAAAGTACTGATTGTACTGACTTTTCAGATTCATTTGATATTTTGAATAATTTTTTTCAAGAAAATCGATATAACTAAAGGTGGTTCTTAGACTATAAAAACTAAACAGCGTACTGATTTCGAACCAGAAATAAATGGTCACCCTGCATACTTACAAATATAGCAAAATGCATTTTAGGTTCAATTTATTTAAAATTTATTTTTTATTAATGCAAATTACTTTTTTAATACTTTTAATATTGTTTTTATTAAATTTGTTTAATAAAGACAAAATATGTAAAACAAATATAATATTTTGTAATGATTGCCAAATATAGCAATAATATTGACGCCAAGCACGCACTGGCGCACACGCATGATGAATATTAACATTTAATGTTTATATAAATAGCTATGTTATTAAAATAAAAAAATGTGTTATTAAATATTTATGTAAATTAGTTATTTGTTTTGGACTTATTAATGGAAAAAAATCTCAAGATTTTCAACATTTTTGTTTGAAGTTGTTGTTTAGTTTTGTCATTATCTATCTGATGGTATTGAAAGATGTGACAAGTAAGCATGTTTGTATGCGAGCGAGTATTGAAACCGATAATAACTTTTTCAAATTAATAACAAATGGAAAAATGTCAATCGTTCAAAAAATGTATTTAAACAATATGACAAATTGCTAACTACGCAGGTGGTTAAACTGGTCTGCAAATGGGTAACACACATATGCTACATTCCTCACAAAAAAAAAAAAAAAAACTTTAAATATTTATTTGATTTTCTTTCCCCCAGCTTATGCTGTAGAGACAACAACATTATTATCAACATCATCTTGATAAAGACGGGATCATAGACATTGTTAATTTGTATGCAACAAAAATAAAAAAAAAACAAAAATCTTGGCTTAAACAACTAACTGCCTAAAAACAACTAACTGGCTGCTGCTATTTAAGCAACAAAATATTTAAAATCAGTTAAAAACTGAAAAATCTTCAAGACATTTTTAATTATTTACATAATTTCTCACCTTTATGGCATATATGTAAATTTATATGTAATTTTTGTCATCGTCAATGTATGTGTGTGTGCATGTGAATGTGTGTATATGTATTTGTTTTAATAAATATTTTCTTTCGAGCTCTTCAAGTTATTAAAACTGTGTTTAATTCCCACTCACACGCCCTTTTGTTCACTTTTTAATTTAATAAAACAAAAACTTTTGTATTTAAGACAACATATCATAGATGTGAGAGGCCATTACAATACAAGGCCAACATATTAGGAACACAAAATAAAAATTTATAATTATGCCGTATTTCTTTCTAATAAAAAGTTATGGACCATTTTTGCATTTATTAGATTGAACTTACTTTTTGTAAAAAAAGAATGGATGGCAAATTAGGGGTAGACATGAATGGCATGGAAGTCTCAAAGCTAAAGAGAACAATTATCTCTGAAGACGTATATTATTTGCATAAATAGAATTCATCATTTCATTTAAAAACCAAAAAAATGCTGCATTTAAAGAAGCCAAACTGTCAGCGATTAGCAAAGCAGCGTGCATGATATACGGCAGTAATCTTAGGATCTTTACTGCTAGCGATATCAGCAATAGGTTTCTTATTGTTGCATAAGCTACTTCAAAACTTAATCGGCCAAGTTATGGATCTTCCTTTGACTGTAATCCACCCTCGTTTTATAGGGCATGAATGCTTTATCTGCCCAATTAAATCATTACTGGAAATATATTATCATGTGGTTCGCCACATGGTTCGACAGAGACAGATGATTTTTGTTGATGCTGTGCTAGATTACTTCGTCACCTTATATGCAAAGCACTTTAAGAAACAAGGTAGCTAATTTCTGGTAACTGTTTCAACTAGACGTTTATATGTCCCTTAAAAAGATTAACTCATGGTATTGCTCTGTTCATCGCAGCCATATCTGGTGCCACGGGAGTTAAAAATTCTTCCGTGCTGCGAGGCACAATTGATGAAAAGGCCCATAATTGACAGGTCGGCTGCAACTTCACGAACTGACATTTAGCTTTTCCAATTCTGTCGCAGACTCCTCGGTCATCCGGCACCGACTGTGCAAACCCTGCGCTGATTGGCCACCAACCTTAAAGAGTATGGAACCACACGAGACGCTGCCAAGAGTGGTCGGTTCCGGAGCGACCGTTCTACCGGGTATATCGCCGCTGTTAGCGAGGATGTCGAGCTGTCGCTAGGAACATCGACCAGACGCCTCGCAATAAGCCGTCAGCCGGTCGTCCCTAAGGTGAATTTAAGTCAAAGACCTACGCATGTTCCCTATCTAGGTCCAGTCCATGCATCAGCTGCTGCCTGTTGACCGCCAAACGCGTGTAACCTACGCCCCAGCTATCCCCAATCTCGAGGCTGAAGTGGGCGATTTTTCGACCAAAGTCATAATGAGCGATGAGGCTCATATCCACCTCAAGCGTACGTGAACTAGCAAAACTATCGCTCCTGGGGCACCGAAAATGCACAAATGATGCACGGTGAGCAATTACACCCACTCAAAGTGACTGCATGGTACGTTGCTCACGCTGGAGGAGTCATCGGGCCATTTTTTTTTTTCGAGGACGCCAGTGGTAAAACGACAAAAGTGGACGTTGGGCGCTATAGGGCCATGATAGCCGAGTTTTTCTTCCCCGCAATTTAACGAATAAAAAAGACAAGTGGTTTCAACAGAACGGGGCAACGGCACACACTACGCGAGCCACAACCTATATTCTGAAGGCGACGTTCCCGTTCCCGACTTAAGCGTTTCAAGATTTTTAGGGTTTTTTGAAGTCCAGAGCTTACGTAAACCAGCTCGAGACCATGGAAGCCCTCAATGACAACATTCGGTACGATTGCGAGAATCTGTCACCTGAAATTCTCGCCGAAGTGATGAAAAATGCAATAAATCAATCCCGTATAGCAATCAATTGCGACGGCGCCCATTTGGCCGATATAATCTTATTGACTTGACCAACAAAATTAAAAAGGTTCAGATTGACGTAATTAAAAAACATAATTGAAAACAGAAAACTCGTTGAGACACCATATGTTTGTTTAAAAGGATTCGGAAGCAGGTTTCTTGGCGTAAAGTAAAAGTTACGTGGGTACATTTTTGTTCATTAATTTTTATTCCCCATAACTTTGCCCATTTCTCAACTTGGCTTACGTATTGTTTCAGTTGCTGTGGATCGTCATTATAGTCTTTATGAATACTGGGAAAAGCGGTATCATCAGCAAATGTCGATGTGTGTGTAAAAATACTGAAGGCTCTATTTTGTTAAAATTCCGGGACTGCTATATAGTTTTAAACCACTACCTAGAGATGAGGCTTAAAGAAGAAGCAATGAATTACAATAAATATGTTATATATCCGAACAAAGGCTTATCCTATAATAGTCCCCATACATACGGAGACCTCGAAAATACATTAAGTGAGAAGCTTATTTAGTAAAAAAAAGTGTTTTTAAAACAGAGGGCGTGTCAACAACAAAACTTGGCACGAAAATTTGGAAACTTTTTTAATATGGTGGGACCAAACCTCTAATTACAAAATTTCCAAAAAAAAATATAATAGAAAAATTGTGTACTGTTCATCCTTAGGTAAATAATGTTTACTAATTAATTAAACTGCAATTCAAATCTTTTCACATGTTTAAACTTTTTTTTAATGATAAAAAGGGTGTCTTGATACGGAAATACCTATATTTAAAGGCCTTAAAAGTGTAAGTCGTGACATCGATTACTTTTTTTATTAAGAGTATATTTTTAACGTTGTTTTCTTCTATTAATATTATCAACTACAAAAGTAATGGAGTCATGGGACCAGGTGGTTCTGCCAACTTTATGGGAATTTATTTTCCTAGTTGAAGTTTAACAATATAACATCATTTCCTGCTTTAAATTTGTTTCCCCTTATATTGTCTTCTTTTCAATGGAAGCGTTCTAATATATCTCTCCTCTACTGTTGGGACCCATGTTTATACGAACAAATATTTAATAAGTGCCACATTAATACACCCAGAAGGGGGTTCTATTTAACATATCTTTTTGTATCAATAATTTATAGCGTTTTAATGAGCATATTCGCTCCAGACAATTTTCTTATATCGAGAAACCACAAGTTAACTACAAATTTCTCTCTTTTCCAAAAATTAACATCTTTACTTTTATGTGAATCCATAAATCGGCTAAATGCAGCTTCGCAGCAGTCTATGGCCAAGTAAATAGTTGTTAATGTGGTGACTCTGTTAGACAAGCCGCTGTGATTTTGTATTTGTTATTGTGTTTTGTTGGTTTTTGCTTTTTTTTTAATTTTGTCTCATTATTACGATATTGTATGGCTTAGAAGCGTCATAAGTCCCAACCTGGCTGTTGGCCTTTTTTAATGACCTTAACAGGGCTTGGATGTGAGTGTGTTTGTTTCGTTACGTTTTTCCTTTCTGCATTTCTTTGAATTTTAATTATGAAAAGAAAACAACTGCGTAAAATCATTTATTGGTTTTGATATATATAACAGAAATCAGTAGTTTGTAACTGAGTAGTGTCGAATTCAAGTCGAAAATGTTGTTTGTTGATGCTGTTGAAGAAGCAGCAACCAAATAAAAATCTAAAAAAATCATAAAATATGTAGTTTGGAAATGTTTGTATTTGAAAATAACAAACAAATATAAACATACATCATCAAAGAAAACACAAATCCATATTTATTAATGATGAAATTGCTATAGTTTATTGTTTATAATATTCTTCACCATCAATATTTGCCTCCTTCTAATGGCTTAGTGAACCGACAAAAGGAAAAAAACCATTAATTTTCAAATGATTAGTGAGTGAGTGAGTTTTTTTTTCTTCTTGATTGGAATTTCCACGAATTGAAATATATAATTTAGCATTTATTATTCTTTAATTCCTTGGAGAGTAGCTGGGATTACGGCAATCTTTTGTTAACACATGCTATCAAAATCATATGAATCATTTCGTTTATTGATTTGGAAAGTAGTTATGCATTTGATTTGTGTTTGCTTTTGCTGAGTTGCAAATCTATTACTTCGCTTTCGCTTTATGCTTGATTACTTTTTGGTTGGTTTGAAATATTTTGCATGGAGATTAAAGTTTCCATAAATTAGGCAACTATAACAATACCTGTAGTACTGCCAATTTATAACTTCTGATAGTTTTCTGTTGGTCGAAATACTTTAATTCTTCTAAACTACCCATTCACTAACTATGAATGGTTTTTAAGTATTTCGGTATTTTGCGTTTCTTCTTTAATTTTTCATGTTTAGTTTGTAATGCAAAAAATGTCCTGTATTGACGAACTTCTTTTGTGAGCTTTGTGATTTTGTTATTTTATTGTTTGCCTAGGATTTTAACAACAAAATAGCAAGTCAAAAAATTTTTTTTATAAGTTTTTAAGCCCCCCTACATACGTACTGGGTCCCCAACCTAATAAGACGTAAAGGTCACATTTTGTATGATTTCGTGCCTAAACCGGGACTAAATGTTCTTATAACTTGATAACCTATTGGCAAGTTGACTACAATAAAATTGCGAACATTATTGATTTAGGCGTAACAAAAGGTAGACACCCGGAAGTTTTTTACTTATTGTCTTGACGAGCCATTATCTTGTTCTGCCATTGAATAATATTTGGTTCAGACATCGTTTTGTCTCGTCTGGACCGCTCATGTCGATGTTTTGTTCTTGTTCAGTCATCGGTGACAGAGAAAATGTTTGCTCAAACGCCATCAAACGCCATTTTTGATGTCACAAACAACATTCAATATCAAGGTGGTAATAGTTTTAGGGTGGCTAAATTATTTCAATTTCTTATATACATATGTATGCAATTTGATATTTAAAACCGACAAAAGAAACTTTAGCCGCAAAGAGAATACTACTTGATTAATATTTACCAGAAAGTATTAGGTGGCGGAGCTTGACGGGGCTTAGCTGAAACTAGCGGATAGGGCCAGGTATTTCGATATCGTTCTGGATGGCAAATTATCTTGGAGGGCGAACGCAGAGGAGAAGGTTAGGTAGGCTCTCAGTGCCTATTATGTCTGTAGGAACACCATAGGTAGAAACTGGGGGTTGCAACCGGCTATGGTTCCCCTAGAAAGGGGCGACATAAGGAAACTCTCGACGAAGGTCCAGATATGTGCTGTACTAGGCATTACAGGGGCCAGGAAAAATACATTACAGGCAGCGCTGGATATCATTCTACATCTTCTTCCCACCGCGGATTTGGTTGCTGGAATGGCGACCAGGAGCTTGTTTAGATTTAGTGAGTCCGGTATGCGTGGGGTATGTTCGGATGGACATGCCAACATTTTAGCAAGGGTCGGGAATCGTTGCCTCCTGCGGCAGTCAAGTGTGACGGACTATATGGTAGTTGGACTTGAGTTCGGGGTCCTGCCTCAAGTACTGTTTCCGGATAGGGAGGCATGAAAGGGATTAAAGGAGCTGTATGAGGGGTGTGCAGTCTTTACTGATGGGTCGAAGATGGAGGAAGGCACTGGGGCTGGTGTCTATATAATGGACACGGTGGAAGGAATGTCTCATAGACTTCAGACGAGTGCAGCGTTTTCCAGGCTGAAATTCTGGTGGTGATGAAGACACCATGTATGTGGTGCGGATATAAACAGCAACATCGACAAGGATCTACAGGTTCAACTAGTTAAATGCAAACGTTTAAGCTATGTGGACAAGTATGTATTTAAATTAGCCGGAAATACCTTTAAATCCGCTTAGGCGAAACATCACACAACATGACAGACACACTAGTATAAAGAGGAGGGAAAGTGTTACCCTCAAATAAAACGAATTAAATTAAATGGGCCATATTCATAGACAATTTAAAAACATTTGAAAATAATATTTATTTTAAACACTGATTTTGTATGAAAATTTTGTTTAAAAAGTCTACTTTAATTTTAAAGTCGTTTTTAAATTGTCTATGAATATGGCCCAATAACTTTATTTTGAAAACTTTAGTTTCAGTTAATTTTTTTATGTTTTGAGTTTCAATACTTAATGGGAGTTAAGGAAAATAAAATATGAAAAAAATCTCTTCTTTGGGTTGTGCTACGAAAACTTGTCGTGTGTTTTGTGGTGATTAAAAAAGCCAAAACACCTTAAGAACTTCAAAATTATATTCTAAACAACACTTTAAAAAATATATTGAGATTATAAATCAGTACAAATGTTTAAATGATTAACAAAATTTTTATGTAATAAAAAAAGCAAATAAAACAAAAAGATTGCCAACATGATTATTTGAATGTGTTGCCGATGCTAGCGAACAGTCAGCAATAAATTAAATCAGTTTGACAAGCGGCATGTTAAACGGAGACAATTGTTTTATTGCCAGATGCAAAAATTCCTGTAAAACAAACAAACAAACCTTCAACTTTCAATAAATGTAGAAAATCCAAATTAATGCTGTTTCTTAACGAGCATTAAAAGATAGTAAAATGGCAAAAGTTAAAAAGAATTTTACGAGCATTTGTTGCAGTGTAGGAGTTTCTAACGTTATGAGCGTACGTTTGCAGTTGATATTTAATGCCATATTAAAGTAATTAAAATTTTATAATCCACATATATTAGATTTATTTAGCAGAAATCTGGTGCCAAGCCAGCAATCAGTTGTGGTTGTAAAACATCAAAACAACAAACAGCTAAAAGTAGAACAGAACATTAAAAAAATAACAAAAATATTAAAAACGAAATAATGTTTAATAACAATTATACGAGTAATAATGATAATAATAATGTTTTCGTTTTCTTTTATGGTGGGTACCCACCGCAACCATTATCACAAAAATAATGGCCAAAACAGATACTTTTTAAAGCAGTTAAAGTGCCGGACACCACTACACAAAGCACTCGAAGGAAAGTAGCGATTCCTCGTTGCATTAAAAAAAACGCTTTTGTTGAAATTTTAGTTAAAATTCCAGCATTTAATATTGAGGAGTTATATGAAGAAAGTGGTCTCCTTTTTTGTCAGATGTTCATTTTAAATCTCTATGGCGAAAGAAACCGAATACCGAAAGAGGGTCAAAAGTAATCAATGGTATGACGAGGAGTGTAAGACCACCAAAGGTACAAAAAATATAGCATTTAGGGCGCTACTTGTACCTTGGGCTGTGCAATGCTTGTCGAAAGAAAGCAAAATCTTCAGCCATTAAGGCATTTGATGCCAATCATCAGGTAAAGCACAGACAGGAAGACAGTGGCAGCGCTTGAAGGCCAATGTGATTTGACGAAATGGAGAGAGTACGCATAAAACCAAAGTGCTTATTAAGAATTCGTTAAGCAGGCCAAGACTAACATCAGGCTATAAGCATTAAGGTGCTTAGTAGTAAGTACTAGTGCTGACTAACTCTACTACTTTTTATACCATTCACATAGTGATAAGGGTATATATCAGTTTGTCATTCCGTTTGTAATTTCTTTATTATCCATTTGCGACCCCATAAAGTATATATATTCTGGATCCTTATAGATAGGGAAGTTGATATGGTAATGTCCGTCTGTCCGTCTGTCCCTCTGTTGAAATCAAGTTTCCGTAGTCAAATAAAAGATACAGAAAAGCTATTGGTGTCAAACAGTTAGAAATACCCCGCAGACAACCGCTATTTAAAATCATCAAAATCAGTTCACTATTGACCGAGATATAAGCGAAAACCCAAAATAACCCATTTTTTTCAGGACAAAATCCGTGCATATATCCCCATATATCTCAGTAAGCATAGTCATTCTTACCACAAAACTTGACACGGATACTCTTAAAGTAGGGACCTAAATAATAGAAAAATTTTTTTCAGATAGGATCAGGAGAAGTGGTAGTTTTCCTACAATTGCTCAAATTTGGTGAAATATTTTATGCGCTATATCTCGGAAACCATAACATCTATCGACCTTAAATGTTCTACCAAAAGAAATTGTAGTATAAGACCTACACTTAAAAAAAATTTTTTTGGGTGGGTGGTAAATATGGGGTAGCTCCCATACAAACGAAATCAAATGTTCTGCAAAAAGTAATTGTTCAACAAAACCTACGCTTTGAAGAAAAAATTTTTTGGTTGGGGGGTGAATATGCGGTAGCTCCCATGCAAATTAACAATTTTTGTATAATTTTCGATACGCTATATCTCGAAAACTATAACAGCTATCGACTACTAGTGATCTACGAAAAGTGATTGGATGATAAGATCTACCCTTTGACAACAAGTTTTTTTTGGGTAAGGTAGGAGAACGGGTAGCTATCATACAAATTACCGATTTTTTTTATATGAATAAGGTCGAAAACTTTTAAAACTCTCAATATAGCCGAATATAGCGCTCTTACTTGTTTTCCTTGATCTCTTAAACACCCTTAAACCAGTTACTTGATGTATGCCTTTCTAACCGATCACGACCAATAACTTTTGTCCAATTCATGTTTTGTACCAGTAACAGGACGAATACGCCGACCAATTGACACACATTTCGTGAAGGCAAAAATTTAGATTGTTCTGGTTATTCAAGTTTATCTAGTTATGAAAAAATCTTTATCGATTTCTTAACTAATTTCATAATCGATAATAATTTGCTCATACAAAATCACATCATACTAAAGTACTAGACTTATACCATATATTCCTACACTCTAAACCACTTTTGTTGAAAATTACGTCAATAATAGTAGGCAACACTTTACAGACTATTTTCGACTTAAAATTAGACATGTAATTTTTTTGAACTTTTTGTTGATTTTTAAACAAAATATGTTTAAAGTTTGCACACATATTGTGTCTAATTTTTTCTTCCCCTTTGACTTAATTTTCAACCATTTTTTTAGTTAAAAATCCATATAATAAATAGTTTAATTTTATTTATTTAAACTAAAAAAACTTAAATTATAAAAATTTCTTTAAGTTATAAGCATTTGTCAAAAATATTGAATCAATTTTGCGTATCAAGGTATTGATGGTCCTTAAATTGTTTATATGGAGCTTTTTGTCTCTCATTTGCGAGTTGATATGTAATTCTCCTCTTTTAATGTTTCTAGAAATATAAAAAGTTATGAAATTAAAGAAACTTTCGCTATTAAAAAAGCCTTTAAAAAAATTACCAACTATGGATATCCATGGAGTTACGATTTCTATTTGATTTTTACCTCATCAAGCGTGGTACCAAACTGTTAATTAAAAAAACACATACACATATTTAGAGCTTGAGCTTTTAAAACTATGTTTAAAGACATTTTTCAATTACCTTAAAGACAAGGGTATCTTTCTCTTTAAAAAATTTGCAAATCGCCTTTATTATACATTTTTCTTCAGAATTTTGCTAAAGGCCAAAGAAAGTTTTTATTATTATTTTTAATTTATTAACGTCAAGCTCCATTAGTTTGTAGAAGTGTCAGGTTTTTTAAAATCATTGGCCATTGGTTCAGAATGTCTTTGACAGTTGGAGGTTGTTGCGAGTTGTTAAAAAATTTCTCTGAACTAAAAAACAATCCGCCATGTACTTTTTAACAGTTTCTTCTTTACTAGCCAATTTCACTTATAATATTAACTTTATTTTTTAATTTATGTAATAAATTTTACCGACTACATACAAACAAGTAATTATTATTAATAATTATGATATCCTTACACACAAGATATTAATTTTTTAATTCTGTAGAAAATCACGTGTTCTTTTATTAAATCGTGTATACTTTTGTGCTTCTTCTTTCTTAATTGTTTTTTCCATACATTTTAATAGTGTTTTTAGACAGATATGTTTAATATTTAACATTTTGATGTTTATAGACACATATTGCTAGCTTTTAAGCATATATTGTTGAAAAATAAACACTTTTAGAGGAAAAATATAACTTTTGTTTAAAATTACATAATTTTTGTTTTTTAATTTCTAATAATATAAAAATCGACCCAATTTTAGGCAACAAGACTTTTTTCAACAATTAATTAGGTCATATATGATCGTAAATTTTTGAAAATGTTTTAGAGTGTAGATTTGCTTTGTTGTTAACTTTCCTGTCAACTTTTTCACACGAAAAATAATATTCATGCTCTTTTAAGCACCAAATATTTTTAAACTTTATACGAAAGCATGCTCCACTGAAGCACTTTTAAATATTGTTATATCCATCACGCACAGCCGAATATAGTGTTCATACATACTTGTTTTCTAAAATAAAAAATAAATTTATTTATAGCATCATAAACTATGCGTTTATATACATACTTTAGTATTATTAACATTTCTATTTTCCATAATAATACATTTAGAAACAGAAAAGATTAAGAAAAAAAGAATTAAAATCAATACAAGCTACACCCCCACTTTATTGATTACACTATGCAACAAATAAAGACTTTTTTAAAAAATTTTAAAGTTATAGGTTCGATTCTACTATCAAAGGGTAGTAAAACCCACCCAAGCAATAATCCTGCACATACATGCATGTAATTAACCATTATAAACCAATCTAAATCAACTTTTGAACAAAGACTGATGAAACAATTTTTTAAGAGATTTCTTGATTTTTCCAAACTTTTAATGCCAATAAAATGAAAATGGTTAACAATCACACCAAACTGAGTATAAGGGCTTACCACCCCTTATTAGTAGAATCAAACCCAATACTATACCGTTGGTGTATTTTTTGCACTGTTGCACAGTGTTATTGTTTCTTTAAGGAATTTTCATAGTTTTTAAAAATAGTCATCTGTCCTAACTGTTAGGCTAAGATGAATGTTTGCTAAATGAGTCGATTGCTTTAAAATGACAGTAATAAATTTTTGTTAATAAATATGTATGTATGCATGTAAATATTTATATTAATGTATGTCTTTTTGAACTTTTGTATATTAATTAATAATTTTGCCGCCACAGTGATTATTTGAAATTTATTTTTATTTTATTCATTTCTTTTATTAAACAAATTGATTTTTTTTTGTCAGACACACAAAATAAATTATTTATGTAAATTTTTGAAAGCATTTACACATGTTTACACACACATACATATCGCATACAGAATCATAAACAGTAACAACTCAAAATTTATTAGAACCATTTCTCTTCTGTTAAACTGGTTCCCCAATCAAATTTTTGAAGAAGACTAATATTTTGTTCTCAATTTAAAATCAAAATTTTGATTTTAAGCTGTGATAATTTATGATTTAACGTAATAAATATACAAACTTAGTGTACTATGATTTAAGATGCTTTTTTGAAGCATCTACAAGGTGGGCCAAAAGAAATCACCCTATTGAAAGATGCTCTTATTTTTGCAAATGGCGGCCAATGTCAAACCTGTTTATCAAGTTTTAATGTCTATTTTAAAAATGCAAAAAAGCAAAATATATAATTTTTAATATTTTAGATCATTACCCTGCGGGAAATGTGTGCCAATTGGTCGGCGTACTCGTCCTGTTACTGGTACAAAACATGAATTGTACAAAAAGTTATTGATCGTGATCGGTTAAAAAGGCACACATTAAGTAACTGGTTAAAAGGTGTTAGAGAAATTGAGGAAAAAAAAGAAATACTGGTCCCTACATATATACATACCCACACACATACGTAAATACAAATAAAGTAGCTTGAACAGGAACTTAAACAATTAATGCAAAAGTATTTTATAAAGGATCCGTCTGTACCCTTTCTGAGCTATAAGCTTTGATTCAATTGCCCCCTCCATTGACAACGCAATGTAAAAGTGACAGGTTCCCTTCATATAAAGTGCTTAAGGTAGGGACTGGCCTAAGGAACCGGTCACGTCAATGGTCTTAGACCAGTCCTCTTGCCCTTAGGGTAAAAACGCATGCGAAGGAGAATTTTCTCACAGAGAAAAGGTTTTAAAGTGCAGTGGTCAATCGATCGATATTTAATTAAGCAGTCTTAAAAATACGTATGTGACAGCATGCTTTGTGTCTTCATCCGCCTACAGCATGCGATTATATCGCGGTGTTCAGTTCAAGCTTACCTTTTCAGGAGGTCCAACGTAGGCTAGTTGAAAGTGAACTAGCTGACGGGCATTGCGCCTGTTATCAGGATCGCCATGTTTTGCATTTTCCTCTCTATACTGCAGCTCCATGGGAGGGAATCGGCTCTATCACCGTTTTGTAGAGCCAGGTTTTTCCGAAGGCACATTTGCACATGTACATCAAAGTCTGCGCCTTTGTACTCTCGGGTGCACATTTTTCTCCAAGACAGCTTGCTGTCTCAAATGACTTCCGGATATTTTGCACTATCTGTTTCTGAAGAGAAAAAGCTACGCCTTAGAAGTGTTAATACTTAGCCCGTTTGCCACGCTCCACTCACTAAGTTTCTTTAGTGGCAATTCAATCCTATCAGAGATAGTATTCAAACGGAAGCTGGATATGCAACAACTATATCATCCACAAAGCAGACAGATCTTACCCACATTTAAACCTCCCAGAAGGATCCCCTATTGGCCGATCTTGTAGGAATGAATGCAACAAGAGAACTGCCAAGTAGAGCTATGTTGACAAATGATGGGTTGACATTGTTAAAGGCGCCCTCTACATCCAGAAACGAGATAAGTGTATAGTTTCGAAAACCAAGGCCAAGTATCGGGTGGAGAGCCGTCTCCAACGATGTACCATTGATTTAGGCGTGTTGGAAGTCCGATAGGGGACTGATGTGGATTGTTTTTGTTAGGTGGACGTTGGCCAGCCTCTCTAGTGTTTTAAGCAAGGAAGACGTGATACTTATTGCACTGTATTTCTTTGCTTTAATGTATGAGGCTTTACCTCCCTTTGTGGAAAAGACAACGCTTGACTTAATCCATATAATATAACTCGTTTGTAAAATTTATTTTAAATTAAACGGTTTTGTTTTTACCAACAAAAGGCAATTCTTTTTTATTAGAGGCAACACATGAACAGTTATTAATTCATGAATCGAAATAAAATTATTAAATATTTATTGTTCACATGTTGTAAAAATATTTAAAAAATTATAAAATAAATAACAAAAATTATTTAGTAACAATGCATGCTTGACATCAAAACCTTTGTACTACGTTCTTACATACAAATTTGAACTGGTGGCGAATGCTAAAATAAAACAAAAATTTTATATTAAAATTCCCTTCTTAATTGCAAATTTGTAAATAAATTTCGGTAAATCTTTTAACCTTCTCTTTTGAATGATCATAAAAATTTCATTTTGAGTTACAGTTTATTTTTTTTTTTTTGCAAAATTTTCTCCTTGAACTTAACTTAATTAATATGTTGTGTTAATGACTTTTTTTTCTTAATTTTTGTATATATTTTAAGAGGTTCCGGAACCAAGAAAATTATGTACTGTAATTACTTTTTTTTAAGTCCTACACCATACTTGATACATATTTTTGTAGAAATTTGTATTTATTGGCTTGACGTTTGTTATGTCAGAAGGAGGATTGAAACTACTTTAAAGGGCCATTTTTACCACTTGTCTTTATATGTGAAGTTAGTTTAGCTAGATTTTGCTAAAATAATCGGAAAAATAACATGAAACAATTTTTGTTATTACCATATTCTTATTGCAATCACTGACTAATTTTGAGATTAGTTTTTATGAATACACAAGCTTCGCTTTTAAACGCAGTTTGCTTTGCAGTTAAAAATGTCATTAACTGCTTTCTTTATACAAGTTTAACAAATTTTAGCTGGTTTTTTGTTTCCAATACATCAATATAACCATAGATACTCATTTTGGAGCAGATTGCATTATCAAAACCCCTGCTTTTCTCTAAGAAGTGCTTTTGGCAGCCTTTCACTGCGGATATGGAATGTGTTTTTTTAATATAGTTGGCATTTTTAATACCCTTCACAAAGTGACAGGGGTATGTAACAGTTTGTCATTCTGTTTGTAATGGCGACTTTGTCCATTGCTATCATATTCAGCTCGTTTCACGACTTATTAATTTTAGCTGCTTAAACATTAATCGCATTTCTGGTAATGCCATCTTGGATCCTGCACATTGTACGACCAATTATTTTATCGCCATTTACGCCATTTGATATCTAAAGTATGGAGTGTTATTTTTCACACCAGGTCATTGCTAGTGATATTAAGCCAGAAAATGTGTACTATTGGACGTAGTTGAACTACGGATACAGGGTGTCCGCCGGCAAGCTACTTTGTTTGTTTAAAATTTTTGATCAAATAAAAGAGAATTGATTTCATATTAATAAATGTTCTATTTAATTTCAGCAATAAATGCGAGCCCTTTTGAGCATATTTCTCATTATATTTTCACACATTTAACGCGGCATTTCATTTGCATAGACCTTGCTTTTTAGATATCCCCAAAAAAGGAGTCCAGAGTAGTTAAATCAGGCAACCGTGGAGGCCAAACATTATCACCATTTCTTGAAATAACTTGTTGAGGAAAGATGTATCGCAGTAATTCCATTGTAATCCTGGCTGTATGCGATGTGGCACCGTCTTGTTGATACCAAATGTTAGCCAAGTCCAAAGCATGCAGTTGGGGCATTAAAAAGTTTTCAATCATATCACGATATCGCTTCCCATTGAGTTACCCTTACGCCGTTTTCAGTTTCAAAAAATAAGGTCCAATAATTTTTCCTGACCAAACTGCGCACCAGACTGTTACTTTAAATTGATGAAAAGGTGACTGGTGAAAAATTTGAGGGTTTTTCATTGCCCAGAACCGACTGTTCTGTTTATTCTCGCATCCATTCAAATCAAAATGTTCCTCATCACTCATTATGATTTTTTCATGATCAGGGTTGTCAGGGGTTGCCATATTTTAACGATTAAAACACGTTGGTTTAGTGAATATTTTTCCATAATAAATTTGCCACGTCTCTGCTTCACGACTGCCAAATACGAACTGTCAATACTAATGTTTACAAAATGGTGGCAGAGCAAAGAAGCATACCTTGCCGACGGACACCCGTACTTGTAAGGCGTTCGTATCCCAAATTACTGTGTTCCAGGCTTCGCAACCATATAACAGCACAGATTTTACGCAGCTATCAATTTCAAACCCCATAGAGTATATATTTTGGATCCTTATAGATAAGGAAGTCGAAATAGCCATGTCCGTCTGTTGAAGTCAAGTACTCCGAGCCAAATCAAGTTGCACGGACAGCGTTTTGGTGTCAAACTATCAAATATATTCCCGAAAAGAGCGCTATTTAAAGTCGGCAAGCTAATTTTACTACGGATAGAGATACAGCAAAAATCAAAAATAACCCATTAATAACTATAGCTACTTACTGTTGTCACAGAACTTCGCAAATCGGTAGCCCTGAAGGAGGAAATCTTTTTTGGATAGAAGCAAGGGGAGTGGCAGCCCATACAAATGAACATTTTTGTTATAAAATTTTTGATACGTCATAACTTAGAAATTGTTATAGCTATTGATTTTAGATTTACTTCAAAGTAATTATACAATTATATTTACAATAAAAAAAAAATTTAGTTAAATTAGATTAAGTGAGCGGTAGCCCCTGTAAAAACCGAAAGATATTTTTATTACTATTTTTCTTAAAAGTAATTTGACGCATAAAATGCCGTAAAGTAGGCTGAACTATTCTAACGTAAAAATTTTGTGAAGTTTTCTATTTCACAAACTATAGTAGCTATCGCTGCAAGGCACTTTTAGTATAATATTTGCGGTTTGAAGAAATCTTGGATAGATCAGATTACTGGGTGTACAAAAAAGTCAATGTAGGCGGAATAAAGGATTTGGCACTCTTACTTGTTTTAATTAAGTTCTAACCATCTTCTACGAAAATTGTTAATCTGATTGAAATCTGTAAAATATTTAAGGGGGTTATTGATTTTTTGTTTGGCTGATCGTAGTCCTATAAATAAAATTTTAAATCAGATAAACGATTTTATAACAGTTTTTATTTTAAAAAACATTTTTAACAAAATCATAAAAATTAAATATAAAAAATTCTTCATTTCAGTAGCTTAAGAAATAGAGACCTGGTAATTGAACGGATAAAACGATTTTATAAATTTACGTGAGGAAATTAGCTTACTCTCTTGAAAAAAACGAGAAGATAGTTTCGGATCAAATTACCTTATGTGTGTAGGGCCTTATTCATTCGAGCTTGCCAGACTTTCAATTTCTTATTCCTTATTTATATCATTTACTTATTAGTACGATTATTTATTTACTTATTTATTAATAAATCATAAAATTATTATTTTTTTAATTTAAGGAATTTTTGGCTTTATTTATTTTGTTTTTTTTAACAAATAAAACAAATATTTAGCGTTAAACGGAAATTTCATGAAATATATTTGAAGTTACTTACATACAAATGCCAATTGTATGTCCGTGTATCGGTTAAACAAAAATTTTTTATAAGACATTCAGCAATTGAACAAGTATTGACGTCCTGAACTACCTGTTTTTATTTGGAGTTTTTTTTTGGTATTTGACTTAAAAATACAATATTTAAACGCAAGGTATTGTTATGCAAATTATAAATATTTTTTGTATTTTTTTTTGTCAAACTGTAGACGTTTAAACGTGAATGTTTGACATTTTTGTCTTTCAAAAATAAAGACAAATTAATTAACACATCAATGTGACAGAGTAATGTGTAAAGACAATAGAATACATGACAATATACAATAGGATTATCAGCGCCATACAAATGCCAAATGCATACATATTTACATACATACATACCCAGCAAGCAAATTTGGCAGATAGTTGCCTAATAAAAAGGTCTGCTAAATATGCAAAATTCTTAACGTGGTTGACGCGAAATCTGTCAGTATGCTGTGGGAAACTCGTTACCAAAACGTCTTACAAGTTTCTGACGACATTATTTTAAATATATTTTTAATTTAAAACTGTTTTAAGCATTTTTGTAATAAAACTAATAATAAAAACATTTTGTATTTTAATTCATTTTTACTAATTATTGGTAAAACAAGTAAGAGCGCTATATTCGGCTCTGCCGAAACTTTTGCACTCTTCTCATTGGTCTTTTTGTGTACCCAGTCACCTGATCTGGGGAAATTATTTTATATTTATATACATATACTATAATTATTTGTGGGGGGCTTTAAGCACGTAGCTATCATTGTTTTCGAAACAAAAAACTCTTAATATTTGAGGGGAGGGAAATCTAATGCGATATTTGTTAAGGCCGACTCTGGGGAAGTTATGGGCGTTTTACATCATTTTTGTAAGTTTTGCATGGCAACCCTTTTAGGTGATGATGATAGGAGGTAAGTTTGGAAGCGAAAACTAATGGGGGGCTGCAATACATTTTTTTCCTCTAAAGGCATCTTCGGGGGAGTTGTAGGTGTTTTTACCAAAAACTTTTTATATTTTGTATGGCAGCCCTGTTATGGGTCGGAGTATATTTGTCCCACAAAAATGTTTTAAAAATTGTTTTTTAAAAAATTCAACTTTGTAAGGCAACCCAATTTTGGGTTGGATATGAGGTGTACAGAAATGTTCGTGAGAAAAATTAATGGCAGTCGTTCTTACATTGCACTCGTTAAGGAGAAACTCCGGACAATTGTTGAGGTTTCATTGTACAAATTTTAGAGAAATCAACAGAGATAGTCTTGGTTTTTGGCTTATAGCTCGGTCACTTATCAGCTGATTTTTTTTTTTAATTTCAACAGCAGGTATTTCTGGTAGTTTTATAACACTTACGGGCTTATGGAACTTTGGAGGGCTTTAAAAAGTTGATTTTAACCAGACCACGGACAGACGGATAGATTGACATCGCTAAATCTACTTCCTTATCAATAAGAACCAATAAAATATATTCTTTATAGGGTCGCAGATTGATATTTAAGAAAATAAAAACGCAATGACAAACTTTTATATGCTATTATTATTTAGGTGAAGGGTATAAAAAGTCCCGTTTCATATTATACAGCGAACACATAACCCAAAAAAGCAACAATGCACAAGGGAATAAAAAGAACAAAGACATGGCTAAGAGAAATTATTTAGAAATCCTACACATACGTCGTACATTAAAATCCGCAGAAATTTATAAGGTATCCGTACGAATCAATTTAGATTTTCTCAGACTTATCTGATCCAAACTTTTTAGCCAACTTTGTAGTCTGGGTAGGTCAGTAAAAATACACATAAGTATTTCCTTATTTACTTATGAGTATCTGTACGTACTTTTAGTCACTTAAAAAAGTTAATATTTTAAAACCAAAAAATCCTAAAATTGTGAACTCAAAATTAAATAGAAATGATTAATATAAAAATTCCTAACATTATTGGGTTTTAAAATTTTCAAAACAAGCTGAAGAACCGGAGTTTTATTGTTTAGACTTAATCTTTAATCCGTCATGCCTAATTAATTGTTTACGAACAATAAAAAACTATTCTTTTCAATTTATGGCTTTCAATATACAGAGATTTTTAATTAATATTTGTTAAATTTTAGTATTTCTATAAACCTTATCTATTAAATAATACCTAAAGAAAAAACTGTTTAGCTGCCTTTTTTTTACTTTGCACTTGCGGAAGTGTTTTTAGGCGTTGAATTCTGTTACTAATTCAAACACATAAAACTAAAGCATGTAAATCATCATTTAAAACTAAAACTATTTTTGTCAACTGTTTAAGATAAATTTAGAAACTCATAAAAGAAGGTGTCTATTATTATTATTTGTGCCACCGCAGTTTTTTGCAGCCACCATTTGTAATATCTAATGGTCGTTCACTAACCCCAACCTGTAAACCATCGGTTTTTCAGCTAGGCCCATGGCAAGAAAAACCCTTTAGCGTTCTCGCGTCCGAAGCTAATACACGCCGGGGATTTTGTGTAAAAGAAATATATATTAACATGTGTTTTAAATTTGTGCAATTAAAGAAGTTTTCTATATACATATGTCTCCCCCTATATCCTTCGAAAACCAACGAGAGCCCGTAATGCAAAAAAAAAAAAAAAAAAAAATTATTGGATTACAAGTCACTTATATCTGTTTTTTAAGAAAAATATCAGGTTGTAACAACATTTGTATGCATTTTTTTTTAATAACACCATAAATTTGGTAGATGTACTATGCGTTGATGCGAATGTTTGTTACACCCGAAATATATAAAAGCCCAAGATTTACATTTAATTAAACTGGTAGAATTATAACACTGTGCAACAGTGTAAAAGCTTTTCTACGGGGAAGTGGACTGGTTCAAGACTATTGACGTGTATGGTTCCTTAAAGTAGGGACTGGTTCTAGTTCTTGCACTTTATATGAAGAGAACCTGTTACTTTTATATTGCGTTGTCGTTGGAGTGGGCAATTGGTTCAAAACTAACACCTCAGAACGGCCAATCTTATATAAGAAAATTTTGCATTAATTGTTTGATTTTAAATCTACTTTATTTGTATTTACTCGTGTGCGAGTGTACATATAAACAGATATATGTTATGTGTAGGGACCAGTATTTCTATTTTTCTCCTAACCTCTTTAACACCTTTTAACCAGTTACTTGATGTGTGCCGTTTTTAACTGATCACGACTAATAACTTTTTTCAAGTTCATGTTTTGTACCTGTAACGGGACGAGTACACCGACCAATTGGCACACATTTCCCGCAGGGTTATACTGGAGTAACGTAGGAGAAGTTCGATACCAATTAACGGATTCAGAGCCATTAAAATGAGTTTAAACTGCCAAAGCCCATACCAATATTGGTCCCTTCTTTATCTCAACTGTGGACACTGATCTCCCTGTGGTTTTACCAGGGGTAGCTGCCTTTAACACCCATTAAAGGTAGTGAACTAAAAAGTGCCACGCGTTTACCTTTAAAAATGATAAAATTTGGTTGAGGTGTCGGGTTAATAACCCTCTCTTGTAAAACTTTGCCTTTTATGAAAAAACGAAGAAGAAGATTAATGGACCCCACTAAAGTTGACATCACCCACAAAGGCTTACAGGACCATAATATACAAATCTGCACCTGGGTGAGAGGCTTGCCATATTTGTTACAAAAGCCAAATTCTTTAACATCATTAGTCTGCGATCATGTCCCGACCGAAGATAAGGACCAAGGCGAATTGACTACACACAAAAAATAAACTAAGTAAACTTTACTTAAATCAAGCCATAGCAGTGTCAAAAGCACGGTGAATACGTTTTTTTTTAAACCAAGTACGAAATTTCTTACTTAAAGTACGATTTTTTTAGTACGAATTTCTTACTTTTAGCCACAATTAAACCAAAAATAAAGTCGATTTAAGCCGTAAACGGTATTAATCCGAAAATGAAATTACATTTTTTTACCTATGGAGCTTTATTTACTAAAGAAGAAGAGTTTTGTATTTCATTTTATTTTATGTATACTTTAAATTTATAATTTAAAAATTGCATTTTTTGTACTTACCGTAGCTAAAATTCGAACCAGAAATTTTTCGCACTGCAGCACAAGCGCACTACCTCTAGGCCACCGACACACTTTGTTTTTAAATGCAAAATAATATATTAATTTTGATTGATTTAAGAAAATTTAAGTACGGATCGTTCTTAAAAATTTCAAGAAAGATTTTGGATAAATTCAAGAATAAAATTCTTGATTTTTGATAATATGGTTTTTCTTTCTGTGAACAAGGTGGTTTTGATTTTACAATAACTTATTTGCGTTGAAGAAAATTTTCGTTTTTGTTGTGATTTTCGTTGGCTGATGTGTGAAAAAAGATACGTAAACATTAACAAATTTTAAAACCCAGCCTCAATTTATACAAGAAAAAAGTTGATCAGCTGTGCTGTTAACTCCACCTGGTCAATGAATTCGCCTTGATAAGGACGAATGGACCAAATATATATTTTACGGTCGCCTAGAAAAGCTGGTTCAGATTTAGTAAAAACGGAGTATTAAACATAATAAAAAATGATGGTTAATCGTTATTCAAAAAGCCAAAAGCTAATTTGAAAACCAATATAACAAATATAATAATTAACTGAAATAACCTCCTGATGATGCCACACAACGGAGTGGCGAAATATTGAAAAATTTGTACAAAAAAATAAATATAAAAATAGACCTAAAGCTTAAAAAAATAGACTTATTTATTAATATTAAAAAAGGTCAAAAAACTAGAAAAAATAGATAATAATAAATAATTATTATTATATTTTGTATAAAACAATTTTCTGGTCTGTTTTATTATTTTAATTTTGTTAAAAATTTTGTATTTTATATTTGGTAAAAAATCACACAAATTTAAGTGAAAATAGGCCTGGGGACAGCCAGGGGAACGATATTTAAAAGCTCTTTTTTAGGAGGAAACCAATGTTAAAAAAGATATTTAAGTGATTGCGAAGCTTTAATCTTAAAACTTTATTCACAAGTAAATAAGAAAGTGGGATAAATTTAAATTTAAAATTTTTAAATAAGCAGAACATTAAATTGTCCGGTTATCTTAGAATCACCCACCAACATAAGTATGTACGTACGAGTGCATGCGTGTTACAATATATGTAATGTTTTTAAAAAATATTAATATTTTTCTAAAATTTTTGACACATTTTCTATTTGTAGAAATTTGTTGCAGATAAATATTATCTACATTTGTTTATATTTGTAAAAAATTTCAAAGAAATTATTTTCTGAGATTAAATTTTTTTAAAACGTTGAAAAAGGTTTTGCATTAAATATTGTGTTTTACAAGTGTTCCCATGATTGTCATTTGCACTAAATTTAGCACAGGAAACTGTGTATGCTGATAATTGTTGTCTTTTATATTTTGCGCCATATCTCTGGTGAAAGTGTTCACTTAACAAAAAAAATACTTTGTTCTTGTTGGCCTAATCAAAGTCTTCGTCATGCAATATGACAAAAGGCCAGGACAATCAGCTGCAAAAGTCCTGATAACCAAACAGCACGACAAATAAAAAGAAACAAAAAAAAAATGAAATGAAATGAGATGAAAACTGTTTATAACAGCCCGTACTGACACTTAAAGGCAATCTACCTAATGTTGTGCGATAATTAGGGTCTTTCCACAAACCCTCTTGCACAGCACACTGGCACACATCGAACTGAGAGAAAATATAACAAAAAAACGTAATTGACAATTTACGAGCGTAACAAAAGACCTACCAGCCAACAATCAGGCCAACTTTAATGTTGTTCTAATTCACAGAAACACTCGAATATAAAAGTATTTAGGGCTCCAGATAAATTTTTTTTATTTTTTTTAAGGAAACACACTTTTTCTTGCCCTTTTTTACGTAAACACACAAACACACCTTGATTGGCCTTCTACTCGCTCACGTCTTTGGCAAATGAATGAAAAGGTAATTGTGGCTAAATTGTCTTAAATAAGTGTGTAATTCTTGGTTCAAACATACATAATTAACGACAGAAAAAAAAGAAAACGAAAAAAAGGAACCAAAAAAGAGAAGCATCCATCCAACA
Source organism: Melanophora roralis (assembly GCA_963583895.1). Lineage (NCBI taxonomy): Eukaryota > Metazoa > Arthropoda > Insecta > Diptera > Rhinophoridae > Melanophora > Melanophora roralis. Next base: position 25,950,417 of record OY757191.1, read on the forward strand.
AACTAAAATGATTTCGTGATAATAACTTTTTTTCATTTGTAAATTGTTAAGATTTCCTCCTTCTGCTGCCATTGATCTTTGCGCGCTAATAGTCAAGTTAGTTATCAAAAGGTGTGTTTTTCTTTAATTTCCTACTAAAAGCAAACAATGATTTGTTGGTGATTTATCGCTTTAAAAAGGTACAAAACTCTGTCATTTCATTGATAAACTGTCATGATAAAACGGCAGTTATTGTAACGACATTTTTGTGGACTTTTAGTTGAAATGCGTTTGTATGACATGATTTGAGAATTTGAAAAAGTCAAAAACGATGGACCAAAAATTTTACTAAACATTGACCGCCTGAGATGAGTAGTAAGTGACGTCTTAACTACCGTTTAACGACATTTAAAAAGTGTCAACAATTTGTCAAATTCATGGATTTATACTTTAATGGCATAACAACCACTACCGTCATCATCATCACATTTTTTCGTTTTTAAGTGTTGACACGATTATTAATGTTTAGAAATTTATCATTCACATTCAGTCATTCATTTGCTCATTAAAAACAAAAAAACCCATACTGACGTATACTTATGTACATGTACTTACATATATGTATATACGGCACAGCTAGCAACAACCTACTCTTTCTGCTCACTCGATTCATCCATCTATTCACATCCATCTATTCATCAAAAATCACCAACTCGTTCATTGTCAGACAAATTTAATTGTGTTGAAAGCATTTTAAATGACGTGTGGTGGTACTTCTTGTGGAATGTTTCTTTTATTGTTTTGGTGGGCGATTAATATAAATGAAAAAAAGTGGTAGTAGATACTCGTCGCACGAGCAAGTTGTAAAATACTTAAACGTGTAGTAAGTATTTCAATTTTAATTTCAGTCTTAAAGCAATTAAAGGAAATAATTTACAAACATGTTCGACTGTGAGAAACTTGTTAAAACAACAATTAACTTTTCTTTCTGATTTACAGCAAAACTGCATGTTATAAATTATTTATGATTTTTAATTTTATGTATATTTTTCTATTCGAGTCTTACACCTTTAGACTTCATTTATAGGGGAAACCTAATGAGCAGGGCAAGCCAAAATATGCAAAATCATATTTGTTCTGTGCTTCGCATTACCCTATAATAATATTATTCACCCGTTTTAGAGCTTTTGCAAAATTTTGGCATCGATTTGTTACTGCATATTTTGGCACATTTTTCCTTTAAGAGCATATTTTTTTGCAAGCCCCGCTTTCAAAGTTTTTTAAATTGTTTATATTAAATTGAAAACATCTAAACAAAAAATTTTTTTTTAATGGTTAATTATCCCCTTTTCTTTTGTTTTTTATTTAATTATTTCTTTTCTTTTATTTCTGATTTGTGTTAATGTGACCCGACTTGCTTCAAAACCGTTTAAATAAAAAATATTTAACATTATTTTAGTTTCCCTTTTTTTTAATTGTACCGGAATATTTTAGCAATGTTAATTCGTTATTTCGTTAATGCAACTTAATTTTAAATGCAACGCTTTTGGATCATTCAGTCTAAGTTCCTATCATTCTTATTTTTAAAGCTTATATTTTTAATTTATTGAAGAATATTTTTAACTTTTTATCGCATATTTTACGAGCATAAACCTCTTTTTTGAAAGCATGCTTTTGGTTGCCCTGCTAATGAGGGCTAAACTAAGATGATTTAGGTAAACAAGATATTGTTTAATCAGTTAGGACTGGCACTAACAGTTGGTAAATCTGTTAGGACTAAGATTGAAACTAAATCTTTATGGTCATGTCGCTCATTTGCCAGAGCAATACACAGAAAAACAATGGAGGTCTATTCAAGCTAGTAAGTATAGGATTAAACATGCGATAATTTAAACTAGGCAGCAGGGATGACACCTCTAGTTAGGTGAGAAAGAAGAAGAAACTGCGAAAACAAAATAGAATAAGATGCAACTTAGTTGGGCTTGCTATGTCGGTCTTTTTGTTGACCTTTGTTAGGACGTTAAGTTTAATTATATGTTTGAAAGCTGTCGTCTCCGTCTGATCCTCATTTAGAATCTGATCGCTATTCGTGGTTAAGAGTAAAAAATAATCAAACCTGCTGCTGTTCAAGTCATGACTGACTTGAACCTTGCCCAGTGCCAGACGGACAGCAAATGCTGATTAGTGTCCTGCTCTTTTTTATGTTTAAAACTTTAGTTATGCACAGCCGGAAAAGAGGAAAGATGGAAAACCCGAAAAAACTGCCACCCGATAGCTATTTGTTTAGCTCTTCCAAGGTTATGGAGAGTATGGTTAATTATTACCTTATCAACTTTTTATAGTCCAACGGTTTATTAAGCGACTGCCAGTACGGCTTTCGTAGAGGACGCTTTACGGGGGACCTACTTGCCTTTCTAGCAGGAAAATTATGTACCTCCATTCAACATTTTGGCGAAAGTAAAGTGGTGGCTCTTGATATCTCTAAGGCGTTTGACAGAGTCTGGCATGGTGCGCTTCTATTTAAACTTGTCGCTTTTGGTATCGGTTGCAAACTTTCTCGATTTGTAATAAGTTTTCTCAGAGATCGCACTATACGTGTTGTAATAGATGAGATCTTTTCCAATATGTTTAAGATAAATTTAGAGATACCGCAAGGTTCGGTCCTATCTGGTAATCTATTTCTTATCTTTCTTAATGCCCTCCTATGTCGGACTTCAAATCCTATCTTTTCCTTTGCAGACTACAGCAGCAAATGCCATTCATACTCATTAGCTACAGGCGTACCTCATTGGGGATTGGGTTATTAGGCAGAGTACGAATGACACCTTTAACCGTGTTGTCTTTTGACAGACAAACGTACATTGGACTACACTGCATCGCCACCTAAGCTTTTCATGATTTATACCACCTATATCCGACCGAAAACGAAATACAATTCTCATGTATGGGCAGGTGCTCAAAGTCTATTTTTGAACTTCTTGAGCGCCCACAGGAACGGGCGAATGTACTTATCGGTGACGTTGTGGTATCTAACAGTCTCGACTCACTTAAACATCGTCGCAATATGGGGTGTGTTACACTTTTTTGTCGATACTTTAACGGAATGCGTTCCGAAGAAATCAGGGAACTTGTTCCTGAAACCCGTGAATACACGTCTTTCTAGGAAAGCACTACATATTACAGAGAAATTTCGTTCTTTATTCGCACAGTCTGCATGTGGAACAAACTACTCAAATGCCTTTCCTGTCGCAGTTAATATCGAGAAATTTTAATCAAATGTCTACAAACACTACTGCCATATCCTTCTTCCCATAACCTTTTTCCTGATAAAAACACGATGCAATGCATGTACAGGGGCCATCCTCTGAGTGCTGGTTATTATAAAAAAATCATTGTAAGGCAGCCTCATTGATTCTGGCCTGGCTGCCAAATCCTCTGTGTCTAATAATTTGGGACATGGTCTTTCAACCTTCGCCTCTCTAATTCACCAGCCATTTAGAATTTCTTTCTTTTAATCTCTGACATGTTATCCTCGTAGTTTCGCATACAGTTTCAATAGGCTATCTCTTCTTTTTGATTGTCAGCCTCTTTTTCAATGTTTAATCGCCAAATTCTACAATTTCCAACCGTCTGCCTCCAGTTTCTCAGCAACACAGTTGCTTGTATTAGTCTCATGTTTTCACACCCGTATGAGAGGAAATGTAGTAGAGGAAGGATCTTCTATCTTTCAAATGCCGATATACGGACAAAATGTTTAGGACAATGGACTAGTAGTAATGGCTACGAAGGGCAACAAAGGATTGATTCTAATTGCTTACATTTTAGGTAAATATTTATTAGGAGAGCAATTCATTTAAGAAAAAAAATCAGGGGAAAAATTACGGCATTCGATTTAAATCGAAATTTAAAAATTCTCATTGGAATTCCTATACTAAAAGCATTGGTAAATCGATCGAGTAGAAATTCGATTCGCATCGAATGCCGTAATTTGCCCTCAGCAGTGCAAATCTAATAGCGAAACCAAAAAAAGAGATCAAACTGTAAAATATCTAACACAGGATCCGAAGATAGAGGGCGAAGAACGGCATTTACCTCCACCAAAAGTATTTTATAAATTTTAATTATGAAAGGTTATGAAACATTTTGTTTTTAATAATAAAGTTTTGATACTAAAGCAGTTGATTACATTCTGTCACAAGCTTTTCTGTGACTCATTTTGTATTGAAAAAGAAAACACCTTTCTTTGAAAACCTTCATACTTCATAAATCAATTTTTTGTGGTGTTTTTGACTTCTACAAATATCTGTTTTCAACTGTTTTGCCTTTCTGTGGTATTTTTTGCGTACATGAATAATTTGAATGACAATTAAGTTTATAAGTGATAAAACATAATATTTGGAATTTTGTAAAATTTCTGCTTAAAACTGAAAACGAAAATCGATCATCCCCTTTGGCATAATACACAGCTGGACAGACGACCACACACTGAATCAGATATTTTGTAACCGCAACTAAACGTATTTAAATGAACTTCAATTTAAGCAGACACCCAAAGAGGTGTGAGTGAATTAGGATGACAAACTAAAATAAAAATGTGTTTTGTTTTGCAAAAATTTTTTATAGTGACTTGACACTTTTCTAATGCCAGGGTAATTATGTCACACTAACTATTGTTCTCATTTTTATTATATGTATCTTTAGAAACACACATTGACACACACACATAAGAGAAAAATTCAATGGAAATGCATAAATGTGTAAAAAGGGACACCTTCCTTGTCATGGACTAAAGCCAAACGTTTGTTTTAATATATGGCTTCTAACTAATAGAAGCTTCTGCAACATTTGCTTTATATCATGACAAAAAGTAATAAATACTTGACATAAATACAACAAAAAGAAGAAAGTGAACAGAAGAGAAAATTATAAATTTTGCGGTTTCTAAAAAGGAAGAACCAACAAAGAAGCGTGGTCAATCAATAAGCTGGGGCTGGATAGAATACAACAACTCAGCAGGCAATCAAAATCTCACAATTCACCAAAAACCAGGCGGCATCTATAAGGTTTCAGGATATATGCGATGATAGCAACAAAACAGGAAGTTCCAATATGTATTTAATATTTATTTTATGGCAAATACATTTCATACAGGATACCACTAGCTCGTGCTTATGAAATTTAATAGTTTGATTTTTATTTTTTCTAGGTTTTGTTTTTGTTAGCAAATTAGCCATAAAAAATTTATTTTAATTTAAATAATATTAAAGAAAAATATTGCAATTGTTGGCAATTTTAAATGGACATCTGCAATTAGCCTTAATTTGTTGTATCCTGGCAGGAAGAAACTGCGTTTAAAATTAAATATATATTTTTCAAAGTTTTGTAGCATAAACATTGCTTTAAAATCATTGTATTTCTTGCAGCATTTAACATTCTACTTTGTCAGCGTATCTTTAATTTTTTTTTGAAAATACCTTCTAATATTTATTTACTTTAGTTTTTCTTAAAATATTTAAAATCACATTTATATTAAAATAAGATATAACTGACTTCAAAGAAAGTAAAAACTCTCTCCTAAACAACACTGAGCAACAAATTAAGACTTTTTTAAAATAAAAATAGAAGGTATGTGTTTGTTTATACCATCGAAGGGAAGTGAAACCCTATACAGGATAAGTGACCGTTTTTTTAATGGCCAAAGGATTCGCAGAATTAGTGAACACTTAAGAAACGCGGTCATCAGTTTTTGTTAAAAAGCTGGTTCAGATTTGGTTTCTTTTAAATACTTGTTCACATACCAACCAAACAGCAGACGCTGGTCAAGTGAAAATTTTCATGTATTTTGCATGAATTAAATAAATAAATAAACAAAACAACTCAAAATTAAAGCTCGTTTTTTAAACGTTATGCATTAAACACATTCAAGCTACAAGAACACAGGAACACACGAACACAAGAGTTCCTTGCTAAATTTGTGTCCAACTGGCTGCTACTGAAATATTTACTAGACTACCACTACAAAATGAACATATAAGCAATATGACTTTCTGTGGTGCCACCTAAAGTATTTTTGTACTGTTTAAGCTATATTTTTTGCATCTTACCGTATTGGCAGCACTAATCTGTTAACTGTCGCGTATAAAATAGAAATTAGTTTAATTTCGACCACGCCACAAAATTAGCATTGACAGCAACCCGTAGTTGTGTTGCATTGTAGCAATTAAAAAATTATTCTCATAATCACACGTGTATTCTATTTTTGACTGGTTGTGTTTGGTAGCCTGTAGCGAGTAATGTATTTAATGCTTTAAACACAAGATTTAATGTTGCAAGGAATTAACACTTTTACATCCAACAACAGCATCAACAACAACTTTTAAAAAAAATAGTTCACATGTGTGTGTGTTTCTACATACATACACATGCACATATATTTAGATCATAAGTGTTAGATAATAAAAATTCCATTCTTTAGATTTATTTCATATTAACCTTCAATCGGTTAAAACTATTTTTTTGTGGCTTCAAAGCATTATTTTCTTTCTAATTTTTAAGTTTTTTTTGTCCACTGCCAACTTTAGAAAGCCCCACATTTTCATAATTGTGCTGAGAACACAACTGACAAGTTAAAGGTTAATTTGACAAAGAATGTCTATAATTAAAACAAAAACGAATGAAAAGAAAACTCTCTCACACACACCCAAATCATGATGGGCCCAAAGTATCTATCAAAACCAGAACTAAATGCTTGTGATGTCATGGTAGGGGGAGTTGATATTCAAGAAAAACAAAAGGAATTGAAAAAGCTTTTATTGTTATTGTTGTAGTTGCTTTCGTTAGAGATAAGAAACAAATTTTGGACACCAATTATAAAAACATAAATTTTGATTTTATTTTTCATTCGGTTCACAGTCGTAAATTTAACCAAAAAAATACAAATATTTTGAATTAATTGATGTATGTATGTATGTTTGTAACAAACTTTCATTTACATACACACACACACATACAATAACATACGAATGTATTTGTTTGAGTGAAGGTGCAGATTTATGTAGGTTTCAAAAATAAATATACTTTTGTACGTGCGTGATCGTATCAGTGAAAAAACAACTTATTTTACATAAAAAATTTATTATTTTTAAAAATGTTGACAGTTTCTAATAAAATGTTTTAACATGACTATTTCTCGTGGTGTATTTGCTTATTTAAGTTCGTAATTTTTGGTCTTATTAGTGCCCAGCAGTCGATCAGTTAGTTTGGTTTTTTGTTGTTTTTAGTCCAGTAGTAATTTCTGTAATTCTATACTTTTTTCTAACAAAAATCTTTAAGAGCAGTTATTGTGTTTGGGAACGTTAATTTCCTAGAGGTGGCGTCTTTGACATGAGATAAATGTTCGTTGATTAAGTTTATTTTTGTAATTACATATTTATAAGCACAGACAGCTTACAAAACTTAAGATGTTTTTTGTAAGGGCCGCGCGAAGAGACAAAAAGCCTAATTTATTTAGTAGAAATAATTTTATTAGATTTTGTCATATATCTTTAACCTTTTTAACGACGTTAAATCGAATTTTTTGGCATTTCATTCTAATTTCTTAAATATGTAAGTCTAAATTTCAAAATTCAAAGCGTTATGTTTAACTAATCCAATTCTTATATGGTTAATTCCACGTATGCAGGCAATTTCTGCAAAAAGTAATAAAGTAAATACCAGATGGAAAATATAATTTTTGTCAAGGGGAAGCTTTTTATATCCTTTACATAAGTAATAAGAGTATATATAAGTTTGTCATTGCGTTTGTAATTTCTTTAACAATGCGACTCCACATAGTATATATATTATTGGTCCTTATAGATGGGGAAGTCGATTTAGCGATGTCCGTCTGTCCATGATGTCGCATAGACTCGCAAAAGGTATCAAATTATCAGAAATATCTGCAAAAAAATTCCTATTGGAATCGAGCAAAATCGCTCGATAACTGCCAAAAACCAAGACTATCTCTGTTTATTTCTATAAAATTTGTACATAAAAACCTGCATAACTGCCCCTGAGTTGCCCTTACACAAGAGCAACATAAGACTGATTCCAATTAAATTTTTTTAATAACCTTTTTTGTGGAACATTCTTACACCTTCTAACAGGGTTGCCATGCACAGTTTAATTTTTTTTATATTTTTAAAATCACTCCCCCAGATTCTGGGGTGCTTCTACAAAGGTCAACTGTAAGAACGACCCCAATTAATTTTTTTTAACAAACTTCTTTGAAGCATACACCCAGAAAAAAATTGACACCATACGGTGTCAAAATGACCACATCCGTTGTCGAAAGTGTATCAACCACGTTTGTGGTCAAATTGTACACGTATGGTGTCAATTCGACAACGCAGTATTTGCAACGATATTGTTGTTAAACTGACACCATATGTGTACAATTTGACACCATCGCGGTGTCGAATTAACACCCAGCCGGTGTAGAATTGACACCCAACCGGTGTCGAATTGACAACCAACCGTTGTCAAATTGACACCCAACCGTTGTCAAATTGACAACCAACCGGTGTCGAATTGACACCGTTCGTTGTTGATTTATAAACCCTTGTTCCGTTCCCATTCCGTTTCTTTTTAATGAAAAAACCATTTAAAATTAATAATACATTGTTTTTATTAGACGAAAATATTGTTTCAAATAAAAGTACAAAAACTTAAATAAACTTATCAAAATCATAAATATTACCTCATTTTTTTCCAGCAAAAAAGCTTTTCTCTAAATTCTACACGCAGCCCCAATGGGGGCACTGATTCCTTCAAATCTTCTTTCTTTAAATAGGGCAAGCTTCTTAATGTTACTTGTGAAGCTAAAAAACCCAAAATATATGTTTATTATCGTAAATATTAAAATGTTAATTTAACTTTAATTTACTTACATTTTAAATACTTAAAAATTGATTCCATATTAATAGTTTTTAAAAATTCCATGAGTTGAGCATCGTCACTGTCTTCAGCAATATTGTTGCTTGCAAAGCATGAATCACTGACCACTACCACATCACCATTTAATTCTAGTAGATTTATGTTCTCAGATAACTGAATTTCGTGGTTTTGTTCCATTTTGAAAAATTTTCGTAAAACACTTTTGACTGAAACCAAAATAATGAAAATTTTCCAATATTTTAGCGTTAGCAGAGAAATCGACACCGATACGTTGTCAAATTGTACACAAACGTGCTCAAGTTGACAACGGGCGTTGTCAAAAACTAAATATTACGGCGTTTGCAGAGAATTTGACACCGATACGTTGTCAATTTGAACACGTTCGTGTACAATTTGGCAACGGACGTTGTCAATTACTAAAAATTTTGCCTCTCGAGTTTGAACTGACAACGTATGTGGTCAATTTGAGCACGTTTGTGTACAATTTGACAACGGACGTTGTTAAAAAAAATTGACAACGTAAGGGTGTCAAGTTGACCACAGCCGTGGTCGATTTTGCAACGTCTTTTTTCCCTCAGTGTACTTACCCCTATCTCCAGCTCCTAACAGGGATGCCATACGAAATTTTTAAAAATTGGGGTAAAAACTTCTACAGCGTCCCCGGAGCCGCCCTTAAAGGAATAAAATGTATCACAGGCTCCCATTAGTTTTCTCTTCCAAACATATTCTTAGAACATACTTACCCTCTACTTCCATCAGCTAAGTAGATTGCCATACAAAATTTACAAAAAAAAATGTAAAAATGCCCATAACTTCCCCAGAGTTGACCTTAGAGAAATAAAGTGCAGGACCGACCCCTATTAGTTTCCCCCTCCCAAAAATATTCCTAGAACATACTAAACCCATATCACCATTGCCTAATGGGGCTCTAACACAAAGTTTGGGAAGTTGTAATAAATCCCCCCCCCCCCCCCCCTTCAGCTTCCAGATTGCCCGTGGATAGGTCAAATGAAGTAGTGACCCCAACTCATTTTTTCTTGCAAAAATTTTTCTAGAACATTCCTACCCCTTATCACCATCCTCTAAAGGGGTTGCCATACAAAATTTAAAACAAATTAGGGTAAAACCCCTACGCGTTGGAAAGGGTATGTATGATTCAGTACAGCCGAATATATATCGCTCTTACATTTTTTTAATTTTAGTCTAAATAAAAAAAGTGACTTTTCTATAACATTGTGTATGTATATATAGATATAAATATTCAAGTCTTGTCAAAACAAATAAGATATATTCCATCTGGCATTATGTTACTTTCTGCCAAAATTAGCCATATATAAGTTCGCGTAGTTCATAAATGCAACATAGAGTCATTACAAATTTACTCCCTCCTTAGCTGTCCAATGCAAGTATTTATATCTCGTTAAAGCCCCTGTCTTGGTTGGCAGCTTTATTTTTGATTAGGGAGTGCCAGGTGTGTGATGGGCTTCCTTTTTGAGATTTTCTAAAAAGTTTTTTTTTTTACGGATAAATGTTTTTTTTGGAGAGGTAAAGCAATTAAATAAATCAGAATAATTGTGCGCGTTTTTCATATAATATTCCACAATACGATTTTAAAGTCCAAATTTATTTAAATTAAAATATGTGAAGTCACACCCGTCACATTCTTCTAGTGGCCACTTTGAGCCGATATTTTCTTTTCTCAGTGTCTACCTATATTATATAAGAAAATACCAACCTTTGGAAACAATATGATCTTTCAAATTATAAGTTTGAAATGTTTAATGCAGGTAAAATGATTCCCGCCCTCACAATGGAAATATCCTTTATGTGGCATTAAGAACTCATTATTTCTTTATGTAGAGGCTGCTATAATTTTTAATTAAATATCAACATTACTATAAATTTAACAAAATTTTCTGAATGTATGTAAAAATTTACTTTGTATTGCAAACTGTTTAATATTTTTAAAATTCTCAACTACAGTGGCAACCCTGTAGCTCTATATTGTTGAACAATGTGGGTAGGACCTACATTTAATATGCAATATTTTGTTATGTATAAAACATTATGAGCTTTTTTTAATAAGATTTTGGTGATCAAAAACTTTGTTTCAACGAAGAGCAGAAAGGGTGTAATTTTTTTCCAGAAACAAAAAAAAAAAAACTGCGTCAAACGAGAACCAATTACCATTTACAAAAAGATTTTTGTTTTGGTATTAGTTTTAACAAATTTCTTTACAAAATGGCTTGAAGTGGCCACATTTTTGCAATATTTCTTAATGCAAAATGTAAACTAATTGAAAAATCATCACCTGTAGGTAAATAAGCAACCTTTTCTTAGTTCAAACAATCAGCTCTTTTTGTAGTTATTTGGGGTAAGAATTTTTTGTGGGAATATATCCATCTATTTGAAAGTTTTGCCAAGTTAGCTTTTTTAGAAAGTGAGTTTCTCCTGCCTAGTCTAGGATAAAAGACAATCTCAAAATAGATTATTCTTATTTTTGAAAAGTCTAACCTATAGCTTTTGCATTTGTTTAAAATATATAAGTTTCTGTTTTTAAATATCCAAACACTTAAAGAGCATATCAATTAAATTAAATGTAAAAAGGCAAGCAAATTATATACTTACTTGCGTACATACGTATGTGGGCGGCTAAAAACAAAGTTAAGCTGACTTTAATAGATATCTTAAAAGCCATTAAAAGGCTAAACTGTAAACTTTAGTATCTAATAATTACAAAAGGGTGTCCCAAGAACAACAGCCATAATTGTGTTAGCATTTGATTGCTAAAGTGTTAGCAAACCTTAAAAACCAGTTTGTTATCACAAAGTTTAGGCTAAGTTAACAACAAGGAGCAACTCATTTCCGTTGTTAAAAATTATTTTCAGACAGCTCTATTATCATTCTGCACTATCGAGCACCAGCTATAGTTTCAACTTGGCTATTCCAATGCTATGTGCTGCAGATTTTGAGGTATAAGTAAGATTGTTGGCGGCTCTGAAATGAGGTCATTCAGCTCCGTTTGAACTTGTGACTTCGGGGTAGTTTTTTGCCAACCATCTCGTTTTTCAGTTACTCATGAAAAAAACCGGACAACTTTCTTTAGTTTACCCGATTTAGGTAGGCGCTATACAACTGTAGGAAATACATTTAAATGTGTTAACGAAGTCTTGTAATCTTCCTTTATCTTGTGCCAAGAGAACCTAATTTCCGTTTCTCCCCTTTACATCACGACATACACGATCTAAAATTCAGCGGTCTTCTTTAAGAGCTTCAGTTTTAAACTTACAGCTGCTATGTGGACAATGCCCTCGCGTAGTGTACAACCAATCGATGTCCACTTTAAGCGGCAGATTTTGTAGGCAATAGGAGTTTAATTGCTAACAGTTCAGCATTTGTAATGCAATTGGACAAATTTATTCTGTTTTTCTTCGAAAATATTTATTTACGCCTTGAGCTTTGACATTTGGTTGAATATGGGCCATTTCATTGCGAGGGTTGTGACCATTTTGCTCACATTTTTTTTTATTAATATCTCCAAGGATAGTATGTTTCTAAGCGATTAATAGTAAGTATTAACTGCTCACAATGCCCGATTAAAGACTGTGACGGGTGTAATATAACAAATTTAATTTTAGAGAATTTTAACTTCACCGTACCGGATGTGTAAAATATTCTTGAGAACGGACTTAATTTTTTGAATTTTCGCAGTAGTTAAAAGTGTTATACTTTGATCATTTTCATTTTCTTTTAGATATAAATTTATTAATTTTTTTTAATAAAAAAAATTAAACTATTTTCCCCTATTTGGGGTCATTTTACGTGGAATTGACCATATGCATTTCGAGCATTTTTTGTTCTACTTACTACATCCCCGTCTGTGTCACCATCTTTATTAATGTCGCTTAATAAAACGATAAACTCATTGGTACTTCATATGTTTTTGTTTTTAATAATATTGGAAATGTGTTTGAGGAGGCAACTCTAAACGATTTTAGTTTGTTGGCAAATATTGATCTTGCAATTTGCTTTGGATGTCTTCTAGCGTATGGGACATTGGCAATTATCTTCTGCAAATTCAAGATCAAGCAATCGTTTATTAGATTTTTTTCTTATTGCGAAGAGTGTTTAAAATCGGGAGGAAAAGAACAAGTGATAACACACCCTTGTTTCATAATGATAAAATTATTAAATAGTTTCCTTACTTGGTGCTTTACAGTAAGCATTTCTGTATAATTTCTTTATAAGGGCTATTAGAGAGTCCGGTGTACCAATATTCGATTCAAGACTCGACAGCCGATCTATTGCCTCCCTTTTGACAGTTCGAAGTCCATAATAAGAACTATAAAAAGTGGTAGTTGTATGCGCGAAACCAGTAGTTTTTTGCCCCATATGGTGTTTACTTAAACATCCACTAGCTTAGCATATTTCTGGCTGCTTTTATATCTGTTTGACGCTGGATTTTTGATATTCCAGTATTTTAAAGAAATTTTTTTTTTAATTTATATGAAAAAACATTGAAATTCGCTTCTTTATTGTTTGGCGTCGCTGAGCGCTGCCATTCTTCTCTAAAACTCCTACCAACAGCAATGGCACGCGGTAAAACTATCAGTTGTCAAAATAATGTTTATAAATCGTCCGCATAAATGCTGCTAAAATATACCGTTATTTATGGGAGACCCTTAGCTCTGGGAGGTAAAGCAAAATATATTTTCCCTTTTGCAAGCTTTTCCCACTTGCAATTTATTACCGAAGAGATGCTTATAAGTATGTCATTTATAATTTAATTTATGTATTTATTGGGGAGGTAATGAAATTAGTAAAAATAGTCATATATCTTAAAAATTTAACGTCAAAATAATCATAAATTAAAAAATTTTTTACATTCTTCTTTGTTTTACTTAAAAACTCAAGTAAAGAAAATGAAATAAAAAAAAAACAATTTAACTAAAGGCTTTTTGGTTGGAAAACAAATTATAAATACAGAGGTAGACCCTGAAGGGGTAGTGAGTGAATGGTTAAAAGGTTTCTACATACATATATGGCGGCTTTTTGTACTCATGAATGTGCATAGGATTTTTCATTTTAATTTCATTATATTTCATTATTATGATGGACTTACATTTTATTATAACATTATTTTGACAGATCACCCAGGATGACTTGAAAGAAGCAGCAGCATAAAGATGTATGTCCAGCCTGTAGTAAAAATAAAATTAAAAAAACCCAAAAATTAAAAAAAAAGTAAAGATCTACCTATACCCAACCATGGCACCTTATTAAAAATTCCAAAGTATTTTTTTAAGCAATTAAGATACAAGAGTCGGTAACATACTCTACGTTTTTTCATAAAATTTTTTTTATTTATTTTTATAAGTTTTTCATTTAAATTATTTATTGGATGGCTGGTTTTAACAAAAAATATCTAAATATTTTTATACTCATTAATATTCACATAGTATGTTGCGGAACTACAGTTCGAGATGTTTATGATAAATATATTTTGAAAATGATTAAATACTTGATTTGGCAGGCCAAAGCCGAAAAGGGAAAATTTAACAAAAAATTCAAAAATTTGCAAATAATGATGAAGATGTATGGCAGGCATCCCTAAAAGTTTGCCTAAACAGAAGGCAAATTAATAATAATCGTTGGTGGCCCATAGTGACTTTTAAAGGTAAAAAATATATAATAATAACTGTAGGTTTAATTAACAAGTATTTGCTAATATGACCATAAGACAGTGTTTTTTTCCACCTAAATATTTTGTATCTAAATAGTTAGATCTAATGATAATTGCATGTTGTAAACACAAACACATACACAAATGACCCACAGCGCTCACAATTGACTCTTTTTTAACAAACTATTAGTTTTTTATGGCCTTTTTCTTTATTAAAAATATATATGTTTGTATGTTAGTAAGTATGTTGGTTCTTGTATATATTTATAATTTTCACAGCCATAACAAATGAAAAATCAATGAAGCAGGTCTTAGAAAAGCATGAATATAGAAAATAATGAAAAAAAAAATTATTTAAGAGAAAAAATTAAGTATTTTGTTATCAGAGCAACAATCTATAAAATGATAAGCATCAGCTGCTGATAGAGTTAAGCCAATGGAGATGAAGAGAAAAAAGTAAGATCCTTAACAGTGTGGAATCTTGAAAATTATACAACATTTTGAGAATCAATTAAGTGTCTTGTGCGAGAATGTTTAATGCATTCACGTGTGTATGTATGTATTTAAATACACTGACAAACAATTTTAAAGATTCTTGGATACTAAATTCATTTAGAAAATTTTAGAACGTTGTGCAAGTTTAGTAAAATATTTCTTCTTAATTTCATTAATATACAGATGAGTTTGGTTTGACCCAAAAGTTTCCCATATCAATTTGTACGACTTAAGCCGAAACAAGTCTTCTGCTCTTCAGCTAAAAACCAAAACTTCCCTTAAGCCAAAACAGACGAATCTTAGTCAAGCTGTGGTGAAATATGTACAGCTTGGGAGTCTGATTTATACCAGGTAACTCTGCCGACGGAAAAAAGAAATAATAAGTTGCGAGTTCGACTAGATCGAGATCAGCGTTGCCAGTTGGTTACATTTGTTACATTTTGTGTAACTTTTTGACTTTCTATGTAACATGTAAAATTTGAACGTATTAGGCCTTATTTTCGTAACTTTTTGTTCTAGTCACAGAACAACGCACAATACTAGGGAAAGAGATATTTTGGATATTGATTACCTCTAAATTGGGAGTTATTATACAAAAAATTCAACCTTTTTAAAATCAAGAAGGCAGCTAGTGCTCACTAACTCATTTAATCTTAGAATTAATTCAAAAGCTTAAAACTAATTGAATAAATAAATAAATAAAATCAAGCATAACTAATTTGTGTCCTAACGCTCCATTGTGACGGGAATGACCATTTTAAATGCGTTTCAAAGGAAATTTTTCATAGGGATTGTAGAACTTTAAAATTTTTAAAAAGTATTCTTTAAACGACTGGTACGGGTGTTTTTTTAAACTTGAAATTTAAAGTAATTTATAAAAGTTAAATAATAATTTTTCCTGTTTTAAGCTGCTTTACGTGAAATTGGCCAAATACGATTGAATCCATGCTTTGTTTTGCGTAATAAGGCCCTTATAATTTGTATGTATGTACATATATTTTAAAAACCTTTATCAACTTTATGCCGACTTACAATATCGTTTTTTTCTGTAAATTTAACTTAAAAAAAATTCTTTTCGTAAATGTAACTTTTTAAGAAAAAACGTAACTTCTGGGGTGAAAAAAATGTAACTTTTCGTAGCTTCCCCTGGCAACGCTGATCGAGATAGACAGAAGCCTAACGGTTACAGAAAGTTATACAAACGTTTAAAACAACATATTGTGGGTTGTGGTCTAGACATTTCCTTCTAAAACAGACTAACAAGGCATATCTGGTAACAAATAAAAATAGTTTTCAAAATATATGGAAGAACCACTTTTTCGAAATTTTGGTATCCGACCTCCCAGCCAAGAAGAGGTAAAAATATCAGTATCAAGGATCAAAAATTATAAAACGACAAAAACCAATGGCTTACTGGCAGAACTGTTTGGGATGAAGGCGATAAGCTGGAGGGATGCAAGTATCAATTTATCTGCACGATTTTACTGGAAAAAATACATGCAGGGTGATTGGATTTTTCTATGCCTAGTTCATAAAAAAAACAGGATAAAACTATTTGATACCATTATAGAGGGATTAGTCTACTACCTATTGCGCACAAGAAACTGTGTGAAAAAATAAAAACTTAAGTCGACAAAATAATCGACTCTTTCCAATAAGTGTTTAGACCTAGTAAGCCCACCACAAACCAAATATTCACTTTACTTAAAAAGAATTCATGAGAAGGAGATCGACAGTAACCATATATTCGCCGAAAGAAGGCCGCTTTCGATAGTCCAATTTGTTCAAAGGTGTTTGAGGCGCTAAATACAAGCTCATCCGTGGAGATGGGAAAAGACTTTTCTGATCTACCTTTACTTTACTCGAAAAAACGTGCTTCTCAATAATTAATAATTGAATCATTATTGCCTTCCCTAGAAGTCACATAGAGAGGCAAAGTTGATACAAATAAGACTGCCCAAACTCAATGGCTAATTGGTAGAAAATCTGTGCTACGTCTCGGTTGTAAACTCAAGCTCTACAGCTCGATTTTGAAACCAATTTGGTGCTGCGGTACACAATTACGGGGCAATGCGTCTACCTCCAACGTATAGAAAATTCAACCTCGTCAAAACAATATCTTAATAGTGAAAGCTGCCGCTCCTTAGTATAAACAAAAACAGCCATATTCACAAGGATCTGGTTGTCGATAGGTATTAAAATATGTTGCAAACATTTCCAAATCTGCTCAGTTAAAACATTTGGCACCATTACAGATACCACCTGTTTAAAGATGCCAGATACTGTTGCCCTCAAATAAAATAGTTGAAATGTTTGTATACTTGAATTTGGGAATTAAGTTTTAGTCTGGCAGTAGCTGAAATAATTTTATTTATTTAGTTTTAAGATGTCCATACTTATAGAGTCTTGGGGCACTGTCTCCACCTCCAGCATATTAAAAATGCAACGCCGTCTAAGAAAATTCAACAAATTATTTTTGTAACTTTTCAGTTAGAAAAAAATATCAATATCTAAGTAAGTACAACCGACTGCATGAATGAGATTACCCTCTGTTAATCTGGATCGAAGGACAATTTAATCGTTGGCCTAGATAAGCTCTCAGTGGAAAATCACATGCAACAAGAAAACATAAAAGATATACATTTACCTGAATTTATGCATGTAACTCTATGAAATTCTAAATGTGGTGTTCAATAAAAGATAATGTGAGATTGTAAAGGTGCCCGGCGCTAAGCGTAAATGGTAATATCAAAGGTTTAATAAATCTGGCAGCCCTAGAAAAATCAAAGTTGTTTAAGAAATTCTTCACTGGTATGCCTTCTAATTAATTGGGTGCAAAAAATATCAAAACTTAAAGCAACTATATTCAAATGGCGCATAAGTTAGTTCGACCGCTGCTAGTCAGGGTCATAGAACAACGTGTTCTTTTATGTAGTTCTAAGTTTGAGTAAAAGTAAACGTTCAGCTGTCGAATTTGTTTTGAACTGCAAGAATGTCTTAAAAGTAATTCAAAGCTTAAAGTCCCTTTAATTTATCTTTACTGAAAAAAAATTTGCTTGGTTAGGCTTGATGCAACATTCAGCCGTTGAAAGAAAGGGTGCAGCTTACTCAGTTCGCTACTTCGGTTTTTTTGCGTTACCGGAGAGAAAGATTAGAAAGAGAGATAGAATTTAACAGACTTAGTAAAGTCTCTGAATTGAGCTTATCTTGGGAAACAAACCGACGAAACGCAAATTGCTAGACACCCCGAGAAGCTTTGGCTGGTTTTAGAGCCAGGTCCCACAGATTTGATCCAAATAGCTGTAACAGAAAGTTTTGAAAATGATCAGAGTGGGAGAAAAGGTAGATCATTGTCGATTAGACAAAATGTAATTTATATGGTTGTGTAAATTCCCATTTGCCGCACTCTAAATTAAATCCATTTAGAGAAAGATTATTTAATTAAATTTTTGACGGAAGATTTATTTTTGAATAAAAATATCGTTTGATACAATTATTTCAGCTCAAACTTCAAGTTCTTTTAAATTATTTAAGTTATCAAGATTAAATCAAATTTTTCCTTTATTTGAAATGCGGCAAAAATTTAATTTTTTCGAGCAAGAAAATTTTTTCATTTTCACTCTTGTTTATTAGTTTGTTCCTTGTTTTATTGTTTGATTGACGTTCTTTGAATGTAAATATCGCAAAGAATAAATCATTAAGTAAAACTATTGAAATAAAAAGAATTTGGAGCCTTATATCTTACAATGTAAGCAAGATACAAAAAAACGGATTGCGGATTTAAAAAGAAGCGGATAAACTGTATAAAATCTTATTAAAATTTTTCCAAAATGCTTTGAGCAGCAAATTACAACTCATACAGTGATATATCATTGGCTTTTATTTAGCATAATATCTAAATTTTAAAAGTCACTACTACTCCTAAAAGTTTTGTATAGAACAGCCGCACTTTACCTAAAAAAGTTATATTTTGACGAAAAAAATCATTATGGTTTTTTAATATAAAAACAGTTATTTTAATAACAAAAAAATCATTATTGGAAAAAAACCAATTACCAAATCATATTTGTGAGCAAAAATCCCCAAAAATGTGATAAAGTCATTATTCTGGCAACGCTGGTCTGAACAGTAAGAAATAATCACTGTCCTTTGTCTAAAAATGTTTTGGACCAAAATAGGAAAAGTTGCTCCTCTTTACCAATGTCTAAGTATTAAAGAACCACGTCTGTGATAGTATCAATACATTGACGGCCCTCCTGTTGTATTTGAAATATCTTAAGAAATTCTGTGAACTTATTTAACGTAACATAAACTCCGAACAGCGGTTTCGATATTTTTTTTGTATATTAAAGGAAAGAAATCTCTAAAAGGTTTTTTTGTATTTTTTTTTTAATAAAAAACTCGTAAAGGTTTTTTCACCTGTATCTTATTTTGTTGTGGAATATTCAAATGTAAGTGTTTGGCTAAAATGTTAAAATACATTTAACCGTATTCCAAAGGAGCGGAATCAATTTTGCTGTGTTGTTATTAATTAAAAATATATAAGAAAAAGCAATACAAAACCACATACTCATATCAGCCTTCTTTACGTTATGAAACAGGTTTAATGGAATTGGAATGAATTTGTATTTTTTAATTTTTTTTTTTAGATTTGAAAACTCAATTTATAGCAGTAGGTCGTCCTGCCTAAAAGTTTTTTTTTTTAATTTTTCCCCGCTTTTGTAGGATATCAAGATGATGATGACTACATTTGGAATTTATTAATTAGTTAAAAACATGTGCCGTGGCAAGAGAGAAAAATAAAAGGAAAACATATGCATAAATATTTTAAAGTGTATTTCTAGCTAAAGATAATATTTAGATTAGATAACAGCTTAATTATAAATTTAAAAAAAATATTATAATTATTACTAACGTCTAATAGATGCTTATTTATATGAAATAATGCTTAAAGCATCATTTTAGACACATGTAGCCCTCTGGGTAGCGCTTAAGAAACAACTGGTGTGTTCCTTTTTCTTCTTTTTTTTCATTTGACCATTTTTTCCTTTTTTTTCAAAATTATATTTCAACAGTTGTTTTTGAACTAGTGCCGTTGACAGTTTATTTTATATAAAAAATTGGTTAACATTTAAACAAAGGGCTTATGTTCATAAAGTATATTTTTCACCAGGATATTTGACATGTGTTTAATTGTTTGTATTTTTATTCTCTTTAACTCAAGGAGCTCTTTGTTCATCTCGATTTTTTTATTTTTATATGAAAAGTTTTTTTGACAAAACCCAGTTTTTTAGAATTATGATTTGTGGCCAATGAAAATTACAATTTTGTGTGTAAATCATTTTTATGAGAGATGCTCTATTTGTATAATAAAAGTCTACAACTAATAAATACTCCAATAAATCATTTTTCTATGTTTGTTTGGATTTTATAAAGGATACCAGTCATAATTGTCCATATTCATATTTTATGTATCATAAATTGAGTTTTGTTTTATAAATAGTTTATTGTTTTAATAATTGAAAAAAATCTTATAAATCATTTTTGTAAAAAACTTTTCCCATTTAAAATAGCCGGCAAAGTTCGAAAGAAGATTTAAAAAAAAACATCGTGTGAGGTTTGGGGACAATTAGCTTACACTTGTCCCTAAATTAACGCAGATAAGCCGGACTACGAATTTTCTTTATTTATAAATTTTATATAATAATTATAGCAAAAGTAGTCCAGACAGTATTTGAACTTACACTTAAGTTCTAAAATTAAAGTAAATATCAGTTCCAATGGTTTCATCTGAGAGAAACAATGCCCCTCCAATAGCACCAAATTAGTTTTAAAATTGAGTTTTAAAGCTGAAGTTTACAATCGAGACGAAACACAGAGTTTCTACCATTCCGCCAATAAATTTGGGCTGCTTTCAGTTTAATTTGTGTTAACTTATGCCAGACTTACACGATAAAAATTTTCGTTAAAATATTTCCATGGAATTTTTGTTTGTATACAAAATTAATAAGAGCCTATTTTTTACAGCCCTCGTCCAGAAACATAAAATTTAATGGAAGTAATTTTATGAAAAATTTTATCATGTAAGCCTAGTATTAGCAACTCTGTGTGAGTTCCATGTAAGGCGACGATCTAGGGGAATGCCATCTCGTTTTTAATAAAGATTGGGGAGTAAAAGTAACGTGGGTGCATTTTTGTTTATTAATTTTTATTCCCCACAACTTTGCCCATTTCCCTACTAAATTAATGATACCCTTCACAAAGAGGTAATGGTATATAATTCGATTCAGCCCTACCCGTATGTTCGCCTGTCTGACCACCTGCCTATTGAAATGAAGCGAAATCAGGTAGCACAAAAAACGTTTTGGTGCCAAAATATCAAAGAAATTTGTAAGCAGAACACTGTTTTTAAGTCAGCAAGATCGGTCAACCACGAACGGAGATGCAAGCAAAATCCTAAGTAAACCCATCTGTTTAGGACAAAACCAATGCATATATCCTCAAATATTTGAGGAAATATAGCTAATTTTGGCACAAAATTTTACAGACATATTTTAAAAGCGTCGAGTAAATTGAGGAAACATTTTTTTCTTGGTAGGAGCAGGGAAAGTGGTGTTCTCTCTATAATTGCATTAATTTTGTGACTTTTTTGCACTTAATCTGAGAAACTATAACAACATTTGACTTAAAACCAGGTAAAAAGTAATTCCAGTACTATGCGTACATTTTTGAAAAAAATGGTTTAGGAACAGGGGGAGAGGGAGTCTCTACACTATTGAAATATTTTGGATAAATTTAAGAATAAAATTCTTTACTTTAAAATGTATTTTTTCTTTATGTGTACCTACATGCTGGAAAAAAACTGTTGGATAGGAGCAGGGGGAAGAGAAATCCCCACAAAAATTATCAATTTTATTTAAAATTTTTTACTAGTACAACAATGCCTACATGCTGGAAAATAATTTAGTTGGATTAAAGCAGTGAGAGCGGAAGTCCACATACAAATGAAAATTTTTTTTAAAAAATTTAATCCAAAATATGTCAGAAACTGTAAAAACTACCTTCATTAAATCTTTTTCAAGTTATTTCCTTTATGATTTTTTTATTTTAAAGAAATATTGTTTGGATTGGAGCCTCAAAGTAAAATTGCCCCTTAAAACGTTTAAATTTTGTGAAGTTTGTTATTACAAGAACTAGGATAGCTATGGCCGCCAAACAAAGTAATTTTAGTATTACATGTGCGGTTCGAAGACAACTTAGCTAGATTATATGGCTAGGAATACAAAGAGACCAATGTCAAGGGTACATTAAGTGCCCCCATTCTTAAATCATAAATTATTGGTCGCTTATATACTTTTTCAAAAGGTTAAAGAAATTTACTGGCAAGCTAAGCTTTATTTTGGTTAACAAGCCTTTATGCCACTCTTAATCGAGTGTTTGAAACACTATTTATATATGTGCGCAGAGCAATATTTCTTCTCGTCATACCCTTTTGCCACAGCTTGTGCTAACCTGTGGGTCTGTTTAATGGTACTCTATGATCGTCTTAGCCAAATGGATGATTTGGAGTGTAGTGTTTAACATATAAGATCGGAACTAACTTGGTTTTTTAGGCCCATAAACATCCCCCTTTGAAGGCTTTCTTCCGCGTATGGGAATCATGTTTAATGCGCCAACTATTTATAATGACATGAAGTTTTCAGGCGGTAATATGTCGTTAAAAATAAAAAGAACTATTCTTTTTGCTCTGCAAGGCAGCTTCAAAAGCATCTTGATATTGTCAAACTTAGGAGCTTTCTTAACATTTAAATTACTTATAGGCTCCGCGATATCTTAGAATAGGTTGCCTTGTAGAAAAACAGGCGGCAATTTACCTTATACCAGTACACGTATAGGGAGTGAACACTTTCCTTAAATGATTTGCAAAGAGATTATTTTTTTTCGTCGTCGTAGTTTTGGTTTTGCGATAACGGGTCCTTTAAGACCTTTTGATGATCGCCATAGGGAATATTTTGTTTAGGGGTGTTACCTAGACTTTCTAAGTTTGTCCTACGGGACGCCAACAAATTCCTGGATTGTTTGTGAATTCCTTCGATTTAGCTTTAAGTTTGGGCTCTATGGGCTTTTGCTTTCTCAGACAAAATTGTTCCACATCTGTTGAAGAAAATATGTTGCATCTATTCTGGCTTCTTAAATATGTTCATTAAGACTACTTTGATAGTCAATATCTTCTAAGCACTTTAAGGCTAGGTTTTCTTAGCATTGTGTGCTGATATAATTTTTACATTTAAACCAAAATAGTCTTTGAGATAAGATAAAATAACTAGTTACAATTTTATAAGGGGCCCTTAATGGTGATTATTGTATGTCTGAAGATAGATCCAATAAGGCTTGGCTCTTAAAAAAGCTCCGGGAATATACCTTTCATTATACCGAAATAATTAATGCCTAGAATTTTATTATTGGTAGTTAACCAAGAAGTCGAGTTAAAGTAATGTTTTGACAACAAAAAAAACTTTCTTCAGACTTTGCCAATCGTTTTTCGTTCAACTTAGCAACCTTTACAAGTCACATGTAAAATTTCTCTAAATTAAACATTTTGCTTCGATATTAACATGTACATAGAAACTGAGCTCTACAATCAGTTAGTTGCCTGCCAAAAAAGAAGCAACGCCTGCTGCCAAAACTTTATATTTCTAAACCGCATTAAGCACCTCTCTTCTCCCAATTATTTTTTTTCTTATTTAAAATTGAATTCTAAAATGTATAATTATACACAAAAATCCTTTTAAGTAATCCCTTTAACCCATATTTGGGACAGCTGAGTGCATTATTTAGTTTTTAAGCCACATTTTAAATTGAACAAAAGGAAATGACAATAAATAAATTTTGTATTAGAAAATAGTAGAGTAAATGTAAGACTTTGCACTAGTCTATTTTAACGCCCCTAAATTGTCAATGATTTAAGGACATTATTATAAAATTGCTACAACATTTGGCAACACCTACCATTTTAAACGTTCAACCCAACAAATACACTAATTGTATGTGCGTGTGCGTGCTTGCGTGCGTGCGTGTATTTGTCACTACAAAATATTTACTTTTTGAAGGATGTTACAAATGAAAATGTGTTACTTTTACATTTTATTGTTATTATGTACATATTTGTTGTACTCACCCGACTACATTTTATTACCTTTACACGTTCCGTGTGTCTGAAGAGTGTGCATGAAACAATTGAACCATAGTTTTCTTAAATTTGAATTTTGTTTCAAAGAATATTACCTAAGCTTAGCAAGTTTAATCATTATTATAATTATTTGTTTTCATAACATGAACTAGCCATCGTACAACTTTAATACTTGTAACTATGCCAATGTCGGCAAACAGCTCATACAGCTTAAGGTTCATACGACACCGGTATTATCCGTCAACGCAAAGTGGTTAATAGATTTTCCGAAAAATTTTTTTCGCGAAAACTCAAAATTAATGTTGTTTGTTTTGTTAATGACGGTGCCGAGAAAGATAAAATCGTTGACTTTTTCAAAGTTGTAGTTTTCCACTTTCACCGTCTGCCCATGTCTACTGGACGGCCAGACCCACTTTGGCTGAATCTTTTTCGACTTTTTCAAAAGTGCGTCTCGTATAGCACTTCTTAAGAAGATGTTGAATTGCACGAAGTTAATATTTCAAATTCTTTTTATTAGAAAAATATATTTTTCTGTTAATATACAAGGTGGGCTAAAAAAATCTCCCTATTGGAAGATGCTCTTATTTTTGAAAATTAAATTTGACATTTGTGAACTAGGCAGACGTAGAATACAAGTAAACAAGCCATTGAGTGATACACTCCCACTATCTACAAGAACGCGGAATAATCGTGTCTATTTTTTTGCGTAACAATTCGTCTGTGGTGTTGGCGTAGCATGAATTTCTTAATCGATTCCCCGGTCGTCCGGCACTGACTGCGCAAACACTGCACCATTTGGCCACAAGCCTTGAAGAGTATAGGAACACTCGAGACGCTGTTAAGAGTGGTTGGCCGCTGTTGGCGAGGATGTCGAGCTGTTGCCAGAAACATCGACCAGACGCCCTGCCTCGTAATTTGCCATCAGCCAGTCGTCCCTAAGTCGAATTTTGATCAAAGACCTGCGCATGATCCCGAACAAAGTCCAGTCGGTGCATCAGCTGCCGCCTGTTGAACACCAAACACTTATAGCCTATGTCTAAACCATCCTTAATCTCGAGGCTGAAGGGGACGATTTTTCTACCAAAATAATAAGGAGGCTCATTTCCACCTCAGCGGGAACGTAAACAAACAAAACTATCACTTCTGAAGCACCGAAAATCCACGAGTGATGCGCGACCAGCTATTTAACTTGCTCAAAGTGACTACATGGTGTACTATTCACGCAATAGGACCCATCGGACCATTTTTTTCGATGACGCCACTGGTCAAACGACAACAGAGGATGTTGCGCTTCATAGGGCCATATTAGTTGAGGTTTTTCTGTCGCAGCTGAACGAATTAGGACTGAAGGACAAGTGGTTCTAACAGAACGGAGACATGGCACACATTGCATGAGCCATAGCCGATATTTTGAAGACAGCGTTCCCGACTCGCCTCACCTCTCGTTTTGGCGATTTACATTGACCGCAAGAATACCAGATTCAACTGTTCCCGACTTTTTTGTAGGGTTTTTTGAAGTCCTGTGTTTTTTAAACATCAATGACAATATTCGACACGAGTGCGAGAATCTTTCGCCAAAGTGATGAAAAATGCCATAAAATGAGCCCGTATAGCAATCCATTGTGACGGTGCCCATGTGACCGATATTATCTTCTGGACTTGACCACTAAAATTTTAAGAATTCAAATAAACATAATCCAAAAACAAAATCAAAGTTTGTCATTTAGAAAAAAAATTAGAGCCAAACAACTGCGGGCCAAATCGTTGCATTCGATTTGAATCGAAACTAAAAAATTTTCTTTAGAATTCCTATATTAAAAGCTCGATCGATCGAGAGAAATTTCGATTCGAATCGAATGTGACGATATGTCCCCATAAAGGTAAAGGAAAATATTTTTTATTCTGCAAGTTAGGATGAAGTTTAATTTGTTTTGTATGTTTTTTGTATTAAGGTCCCTTTGGGAACACTTTACTAGGGGTTAAGATGGAATGAAACGCTTTTTGCGTCCGAAATATTGAACGACAGCCTGTCGGATATGGCTTACATTGGCCCAACTAGTCTACCATTTTTTATGAGTGATTGCGGCTGGTAAAGGGACCATTAACCTTCATATTTTTGGTCTCCCTCTTCTGCAAGAATCATGAAAGGATCGAAAAAATGAGCCCAAAAAGAAAACAACCTAAAGAAGCTGCAGTTTTTGGCCGGAAAATTATCTAATGTAGTTAGCTATATATTTTAATGAATTTTTTTCTTACATAAATTTTTTCGTGCACACTCTTTGTCTACAGTATTCGTCCCTTTTCTTTGTCCTATGGGCCATTGTTGATAAAATGCGTTACGCCCGTTAATCCACCCATGTCAATTAACAGTTGGCCAACCAACTGAATTGAAAAAAACCATCGAAATTAGAAAATTTAATTGCACTTCGAAAATCTATTAGAAATTATTACTTTTTTTCTGTTTTGTTGTTTTCTGGGAAGCAAATGTATTTTTTTAATTAAAAGTAAAACAAAGAGTTGGATGAAATACTTATATAAAAATTAAAGCAAAAATTTCTTTTTTCTTTTTGTTCTATTTAACGCTTTAATTATTGAATATCATTTGATTAACATTAGTTGTTTTAAAGTTCAAAAGGGGATTGAAAAATTTAATAAAAGCCATTGGCTAAAAGGGCAGCGCCATATCTATCTGTTCTAAGGACGAAAAGTGTTTTATTTTCGCCACAAACCGAGGAAATTATTACACGTTTTATAGGGCCTAAAAAGTAAATTTTATAAAATTTTTAAATTCTAGTTTTTGAGATACATATGTGTTACAGGTTTAATTTTCTGTTGCTTCCTTTCAGTTTTGTAGATTTGTTTCATATTTTACAAAAAAAATTATGGAATATTGTGAAAAAAAAATCAATGATTCACTCTTTAGATAGATTTTATATTTGAACAAAATTCCATAGATGCCTTTTAAGAAAATTTACATAAAATATTTATTTTTTCTTCTTCTTATTCTTCTTTCTTATCATTGAAGCAGCACGTATTTGTCTGTTAAATTTTTATAAATATATTTTATTTACTGACAAATGCATACATACTTACACACATATCTTTTCACATACATATGAACATCCATATGTCTATGTCCATACATATGTATATTGAAAAGAAATTATTATTATGTATAAACATAGACAATAGCGATGGACCTAAAGTCATTCACTTATTCTTATATTTATTCACTTCAACATTCTGTCGCTTATTTGAAAATTTGTATTGATGTATTCTCATGCATGATAAAAAAACACACACACATTTATACAAACAAACATACATATTTACCTGTGAAATCTTTATAAATGCAGACTTTCGTCAGTCAGTTAGTCAGACATATCATACGTACAAACATACACAACGAACTGATGGACGGACATGCAGACATTCAGATGACCAGATACCATGGACGGACATTAGGGAACTGAATAGTCAAATGAATGGTCGTTTTAAGAGCTGTTATATGTTATTGGCAGCATTTCTCTTATCGGAAATACCAATGAAAAAAACGATTGACTTTTTGGCGGAGCCACTTGAAAATCAATTTACAGAAAACCAAAAAAAAAAAAAAAACTCTGACCGTTCGATGGCTAAATGAGTCAAAGATTGAATGAATGAAATGCCATAGAAAAAGTTCATGAAAACTAAAGAAAACGTTTTACAAGTGTAAAACTAAAGATGAAAAACAAACAAAAATAAAATACCAAGTTGGTAGTTCAAGTATCGGCTGAAACAAATGCGGTCAATATTAAAGTGAAATGTTATCAAACAAAAACAGACGACAACAACATCAAACCCCTTAACTTCATCATACTTACAAAACACACACAATACAATGTCTGCATTTTGGGTCCAAAACAAAAAAAAACACAAGAAATTGTTAAAGAAATTTACTTCGTCTGTGTGTGTATTTGTTTAAGGAAACCGACACAGTTACATAATCTATCACACATGCATAGTTATTTCAGAACTTTTCTTCGAAATTCAATCAAAAGGCAAAGAAGATAAAGAAAAAAACTTTCGCCTCTTTGGTGTCTGTTTGCAGAACAAAATATAAATTTATTTGCTTTAAAAATTTCCCAGGAAAAACTTACATTGCTTTGTAATAAGTTCAAATTTGAAACCCTCTTACTCATTAGCATTTTAACCCATTATTATTAACCTGGCGATGACATTGGAGACAAGTACGTACCATGGTCGCTTACAAAGAGGGAGTTATATAAGCTATTACTTTATTGGCATTAAAATAACCTTTTCCTGGGGACTCCAATTATTCATTGTTGCATTTAAAGTTTTTTTTGATGTTTTGGCTTAAACTGGTTTAAAATATCAACTTAGAATAACTTAAGAAATTATCAATCTTAAACTATCTGCCTAATTTTTAGATCAGAAATAACTCATTACCTAACAACTGGACAGTAATACGGACGGTATGTATTAGTAGTTGAAAAGTTAGAAATTTGTAATGCCTAATCCCTTCCCAGTTTTTACGGGGCTAAGAACCTTTTTGTTTAAAATTTTCAAAATGTTTTGATACTTGTGTACCAAATTAAAAAAAAATGTAAGAATCTTAAACATATTGTATAAGGGCTTAAATAAAAAAGAGACAAACGAGTAAGACCAACATATTTTCCTAGGCCGAGTCTAATAAGCACGTAGGAAAGGTTGGATATCAATTAACAGCTCCGCTTGATTTTAGCTTCGTGAAGCTCAGATAAATCTTGGTCCCTCCCTCACCTCAACTGTGGTCGTACTCGAGGTGTTATATGGAAAAGCTACCTTTAATACCCATTATAGATAGCGAGCTAAAATGTGCCGCACGTTTACTCACAAGAAAAATTAAACAGGGTTGACAAGTCGCACAGAGGCGCCAAATACGGCGATTTCTCAGATTAATTAAAAAGTCCAAAAATCAAGTACCTTGCAGCAGTGCACAAAATTTAATATCAAATTTAATATAAAATTCGTTACAGGACCTTTGGATGTGACGCGTTAAAATTAAAAATTGTGTAAAAAACAGAGAAAATTAGTAGCAAAAACCAAAAAAAATAAAAATATAAAAATTAAGCATTTAAAAACTATTATCTACAGCGAAGAGTAATGACGAATGCACCCTTCACCCAGAGGCCTGTAGGCCCATTATAAAAATTTGAATAGAGAGATAAGAAATGGAAATTTCCAGAATGAACGATATAAGAACAAGAAATATAAGCAAAAACGCTTTCAGCTAAAGCTAAAATAGTCAGTTTTCATCAATCAGGGCAGGCACTAAACCACATATTTACCTAGCCGCCCAACACCTCTAATTAATCCTATGATGTTCCCCAGCCCACAGTTAAAGACCGCACTGAGCGTCAGCAGATCTGTCACCTATCATAACCTGAAGAATTCGGGAGAGTTCCAATCCCATTTACTTGTCATATATCTTACATCTCGGTGCCTTGTGAGAGTTCCAATAATACACCTCAGAGCCTATCTGCTCTACTTAAGAAGGAGGTCAGTTCACTTCCTGTCTAGCCTAGAGATCCCGCAACCCATCTTCTCCCACCAGGTTTGCCCCATTTTGTCTATGTCCCAAGTTCCTATCAATTCACACTAGAAACCCATTGATAACTTTTCCAGCTCAAAACCCATCTAAATATCTTAGGCCAATCCCCTCCTTGCCCATTCATCGGCGGACTAATTACCGACAACGTCACATTGATCCGTAACCCTACTAGAGCCTAACGTCTAAAATGGACAATATTTCCCTCTATAGTCTTAAGCGTGGCCTGACTATCAATGTAGATTGTCATGTCCTCTTTTGCCAGCACGCTTTTCCCTATTAATTTCGCGACCCTGGTCCCAACCATAATCTAAGCCGGGAAAACTATGCACTCATCCGTCTTCTTCGAATGAGATCTGTGCCCCCGTACCCATTATATAAACCCATCCCTAGTGCATACTCATATTGCCTTTCGGATCCCTTTCATGCCTCCCTATCCTGACTCACTAAACTTAAAAAAGCTTCTTGCTGCCATTCCAGTAACGAAACTCTCAATAGGAAGAAGAAGCAGCGCTGTTTGTGGTGTACTACTCCTGGCCCCTGAAATGCCTAGTACAACACATCTCTAGACCTTTGACAAGACTGCCCTTACGTCATCCCTTTCCAAGGCAGTTCATCGTTAGAGACTACCGTACATAAGAATGGGTCTTACAACGGAAGTATATATCCAATTTACCATAACCGGTGGGAACCCTAACTTTCTACTTATTGCGTTTCTACGGGCATATAAAGCCCTGAGAGCCTTTCGAACCCTCTTCTTCGTATTTCCCCTTCAAGATAATTTGCCACGAACATTAGAAACCTGGCCCTTTTTCCAGTTTCAGTTCAACCCCGTCCATCCCTGGTGGCTCAAATTTTGTCACCTTGTACTTTATAATGAAAAAACATTTCCCCGTTTTCTTTGGGCTAACTCCCAGTCCCTCGCCCAGGCAGATAGATCGAAAAATGGACTCTGTATCGCTTCGCACGTCATGGACAAAAATTTCCCCGCATTCGAATCCACGATGTCGTCTGCACATGGCTTTATATCCCTCAAGTCAAACCACCTCGGTATCCCATTGAGGAACGATATCCAGAGTATTGGCGGCAAGACACCTCCCTAAAGCGTTTCTCTGACTGCGCTAATTTTCAGGTGTTCCTTTTCCAGGCCTGCCTCCAAGCATAAAATATATTCACTTTATTAGGATGCTCTGAACATCTACTTAACTCAGGGCGATCCCAATAGCCTCTTTGACACATTATTAAAAGCTCCCTTGATATCCAAGAATGCGGGCCATTCCCACCGCATTAGAAACACATTCTTTTGCTAATTGTTTGCAAAAGTGCTTTTCATGAACGGATTTTCGCAGCCTAAATGGAAAATGAAGCCGCGCATCGTTGCACCTTTAAAGTTATGTTCGAATTAGTAACAGCTTAACGCGTTGACTTCACCCTCAAAAAGCCATTTACTCTAATGTGCTAGATAAACGATCAATCCGAAAAAAAAAGGACAATTCGTATCACTACCTTGTGGCAGGAATGGTTAACATCCACACACAAAAAACTACAAAAAAAATTTTTCAAACAAATTCTTGTTCAAAATAATTTATTTTTTTAGTCAATTTATTTAATAGTCTCTAATAATATTTTTATTTGATTTTTAAATCAAACAAAATTTTCGCCTAGACAAATAAAATATTTAACCAGCTCAGCAAAATTCTTGCAAAATTGTTTGTCTAAATTTACAACTTTCGTTGTAGGTCCTCAGCCAGACAAAATATTTACTGATTCTCTGAAATTTGTTACTGATTCTACAACTCAGTTTTTTCTGTGCATCCAATGTAGGGAGAAACGTATAAGCTGGCACAGCACGGAAGCTTGCCATCAAGAAGCTGCAGATGCAATAAACAGCAACACCTAACTCCACCTAACAACCCAATTACTTAAAAAACAACTCCTTTTCCAAATAATGCAGGCAGCACCATGGCAAAGTATTGCTTCCTCCTCGAAATAAGTTGCAATATATGTAATGAAGATATGAAAAATTCTTTTACACGCCGGTTGATGTGCTTTAATAGTCCTGATAAAGACACCGCAGTACTAACCGCAGAAAACGATACTTATTGCGCACCGCCTAGCCTTAATAATGTCGAAATAGCAATAACCTGGCTTTAGAATAAAAAAGCAAAGATTGCAAGCTTACTTATTCAAGAATAGGGGCGACAAGAAGTATGCATCTGTCAGACAGCAGGTACCAACTGCAGATAAAGAGGTCTCCTTCCCATTGGTTACAAAAAACTATCCAACTTAAGATTAAAATCTTAAGTGAACAGTATAATCGAAACATATCAATGATACCTTAGACCTAACAAATTCACAATTGACCAGATATGCTAACTAAATCAAATCCTGGATATGACCCAAGAGTAGCAGATCAACCCATGCCATCTCTTTGTCGACTACATGGCTGGTTTCTACCGCCTCATGCGCTTAAAGTGTCCCAGCAAAATTAAAACGAATTTGCAGGATGATCTTAACCATCTTAATATCGAGAACATTGGGAGATTATTGCGAGAAGTAACTGCCACCTTTGAAAAAGTCGAGAAAGAATTAGTCAAAGTGGATCTGCAAATAAATGAAAGGAAAACTAAGAGAATGGTTTAAATGAACAAGACCCCCAGTAGACTTGGGCAGGCAATGGAAGTGGAAAACTACCACTTTTAAATAAGCAACGGTTTTATCTACCCCGGCTTCGCCATTAACAAAATAAATAACATCAGTTTTGAGATAAAAAGGTAAGCAATAAGGGCCAATAGACGCTACTTTGGACAAAGTTAGCAATTAAGAAGCACAGCCGTCTCCCGGTAGTTAATAATCTCTTCATATGAGGCATTCATACTATCTGTACTTTCATATGGCTCTTAAGCATGGATACTTGCAAAATCATGCGAAGAAATGTTAAGAGTCTTCCACAGGAAAATTCTTCTGAAAATTTATAGTCAAATCTGCGTTGTCGAAGAATACCGGTACCGACGATGCTTCAGCTAGGATGCCATTTGAACGCTTATCTGGTTTTGGAATACGCAAAAGGAGAAGACCGAAGTTGCAATGGTAAGATCAAGGGAAGTAAGACATCTCGAAACTTGATGTCAGAAAGTGGAGAACAAGCGCAGAAGATCAAGGAAACGATTCTACAAATCTTCTTAAAAAGACACTTAAGTAAATAAGTACAAATTTCCGAAATGAGGTTCTTTTTATAAAAAGAAATAAAATTTAACAGTCAATTCAACTATTAACAGGTATTTACTTAAAAAACTTTCAACAAACATCCAATCCCAAAATATTAAAAATACTTTCTTAAATTTTTAATTCCTTTTGCGTCATTGCGTGTAATCTGCTCGAAACGAAAATCTATTTAGACTTGAAATAAATAGTCATACCACTGCGAAGAAAATAAAACAAGGCAGCAAACATATTTAAACTTGTTGGCCAACAAATTGCTACAATCTTAGCAAAACTATAGTTGGCATAAGCAATAAATAGATACAAAACTAAATACAACAAGATATGAAGGAAAAAACGCGCATTGCTCGATATTTGCAAAAAAAAAATCCAAAGAAATTGTAAAGAGTTTGTGTTGAGCATAAAGTTGTTTAGTTAGTCGTAAGTATGGAAGTACTTCATGGTTACAGCAGCGGCAACAAAAAAAAAATAAATAATAAAAAATACAAAAAAAAACAGAACATTCTTTTACATTGTAGTAATGGTGAGAATATTTGGTTAAAATTATAGTTTACCAAGAAAGCCAAATGGATTTGACTGACTGCAGTTACGTGCTGCAGCACAAAAACGATTTTTGCTTTGCAACACTTGAAATTTGCGGCGTAAGCATCGATAAAACCATACGTAAGTCCACTCGTCCCACCCTTCGTTTGCTTGCCAGTCTACATATATAGAAACAAATGTAAGTAGTTGGAGGATTTAGAAGGCGGCCGCTTTTACGAGATATGATTAGGAATTTAAATGCTTTTGTATTATTAAATTAGTAAATATCCTGCTTTATCTCGCTAGATTAAAGTGTATGAAAAATGCAGGTGTACAATGCTACCGCCAACACTAACAAAATACAGCCAGTCTGCAGAATTTAGTCTTAAGATTTGGCTTAAGCACCTGAACAACAGCAACATAGTTTTTTTCTCTTTAATTTGCTTTTTGTTTTAAGTCTAAAGGCAGCCAGAACTGCTAAGAAAATGCCAATAAACAACTTTACAAATAAGAATAAAGGAAAGAGCAGTCAGATAGACAAAGGGACGGACAAACGACCAGACAGACGGTCATATAAACATTGGAACATGCAAGTTTATTTTGTTTTTTTTTATTATTTTTGATTTAAAGTTAAACTTTAAGGCTGTTGCTGGCAATCAAGAAAACAAAAAATATACCTTGACCAGGCATATTGCAGGCGCTTATACGCTTAACTTAACTATTCTATTTCATTTCATTTAGGCGAGTGTTTCACTTAAGGTGGCCACTTGTTAAAGGAAGTTTTTCATAGTTTAAATCATAAAATTCCATTAACTTTTGTTCGATTTATGAACAACTTGCACATGGTATTCTTGTAAGTAATTGCAGGCGCGCGTTTGCCAGATATTCGCAGCAATATATATTGTTGTTGTTGTTGTTACTAGTTGCTTGCTGTTTGTTGCAAAAGAAACAAAAAGAGAGATACCAGGAGATTGTTCGATACATGGCAATTTATCGATCTACTTATCAATCTACAAGATAAATCATTTGGCATTTAATTCTAACCGATAGATCGTTTTGATATTAGTAATGGTGTTACTGGTGTAGAGGTTTCTACGCCACCGTAGTAAAGTATATTGTGTGGAACGTACTAACAAACTAAGTAGTTAGAAAATGAAATGAATATTAAAGTAATGAGATGTTTTTATCTTAAAACTTACAATTACATCTGTTAAAAGATAGACTAAATGAACGGACAGACATTTAAGTACCCTACTTTGGGCTGCTATTGACTTCTTAAGACTAAAAATATAAATTTTCGTTTTAATTTATTTAATAAATTCAATAATAATTAAAAGACCTGAACTTTATTACAATAAAATTTTAAATGAATAAAGTTCATTGTAAGAAAAATGGAAGACAGGAAATTCTAAATTTAAATTCCCTTGAATTATTCCATTTACAAATGAAATCCAAAATCAAACACCATATTTCAGCAAAAAATGCGTTTTTTAATTTAAGTCATAAAAGTTAATAAAAAGACGAAGTTCCTCTCGAGGAAACTGTTTGTAGTTACTAAGTTACTTATTTGTTACATAATAAATCGAATTAAACCTGTACGGACACAAAGCTGTTTTACTTAATTGGTTTGTTTGGTTTGCTTAAGCACTTGAGGTGAAGGTAAAGAACGGGACATTTAAGAAAGTCCTTAAGTACGGCAGGACACACACCCAAGCCATGGATCAGCTTGTTGTGCTCTACTTGCAATTGAAAAAGAAGAATTTTGAAGAAAACGTTTACAGAAATAGAAAAGAGTTCAGCCAATATTATCCATTTTACAACGCCAAGGAGAACAAACAAGTGGTACAACATCGGACGGAAAACATTGGGCTTTGGCTTGTGTAAAAGCTAGAGAGTGGCACAGGAAACGCTCTATCGCTAGGAAGTCTTCCCTGCATGTCCTGAAATTGGTGTTCTCGGTACCTCTAACTGATGGAGATATGTTTGTAGGTTAGAGTAACCCATCAGCACACTTTTCACTTCGATTGATTTATGTTTCCTCCACTTTAAGATTTTTATAGTTTGATGCCTATTCAGCTGGCCAACTGCTTCATTATTTTATAGTATCCTTTGTTTGTCAATAAAGGATAATTCTTTATAAGTAGTAGGACACCTCTTGTGAAG
Source organism: Melanophora roralis (assembly GCA_963583895.1). Lineage (NCBI taxonomy): Eukaryota > Metazoa > Arthropoda > Insecta > Diptera > Rhinophoridae > Melanophora > Melanophora roralis. Next base: position 25,986,195 of record OY757191.1, read on the forward strand.
TTTTTTTCCACCGATCTCCCTCTGACGTAAGCCTGTTGTTTTCCTCATAATAAGTAGAGAATATAAAAATCATGGTATAATTTATTTTAAAATTTTCTTAAGTGCAAATTGTATTTAAAGTATGAAGAAATAGGGCGTGTCTTATTTCGCCTTGTCTCTAGCATAAAATTAATAGAAAAAAATCTAAAGAAGTAAATAAATTCTTAAACTAATTTTAAAGCAAAAAATATAGAAAAATATAGTTAAATTTCATTTGCCCAGATCTTATCTTTAATAAGTTGATATTGTTGTACTTGAACAATATTACAACAAAAACAATATCCAGCAGAGAAAGAAAGCAAAATGAAATGTTAAGGTGCAGTTAGATAACAAGCTTGAAAATTGTAATAAATAGTGTGCGTGCACTTGTTTGTGTGTTTGTGTGTGTGAAAACTCATTCAAGTCTTTTTAAGCGTTTCAGTAATGCTTTACGTTTTTATCTTACTTTATAGCTTTTCCCTGGTGTTTGTTTGGGATTTTTTTCTCTAATTTTAGTGTTGATTTTCTATATAATTTCAGCTTAAATAACCCAAATTTCTGTTTATCTTTTTTTTCTTTGGTTTTCGTTTTTTTCTTCTTTTGAAACTATGAATGAGGCTTTTAGTACAAATTACTTGTAATTTGTATTATTTGGAAGTCAATAATTTAATATAGATTAAATCATATAAAATGTACAGTTTTTCAAATGTTTTAAAGCGTTTAAAAAGCTATGAAATGGACTTTAAGGAAAATATTTTTCTTTTGTTTTAGTTTATCATGTTAAGTGGAATAAATAATGGTAAGTGAGTGGTTATAAGAGTCTACTATTCCAAGGGGATTCAAACTTTTATATATTAAGTAATGGAGGCATATCAAAATTATTGGTTTTTATATTTCAAAAACTAGTGACGCTATCGACCTTAAACCCGCCAAAAAGTATTTTAATTATAGTATTTGCGGTACGAAAACATCTCGGCCAGACTTGATGACTGGGAATACAAAAAGACCAAAGTGAAGGGTATAAAAGATTCGATCAAAGCGCTCTTCCTTCTTTTTAATTGTTCCTGATCTTAGTCCTTAAGATGATGTCCAGAGCAGGATTGCTATTTGGTTGCATTTGTTACATTTTATGTAACTTTTTGACCGTCTTCAAATTTAGACAAATTTTCGTAAACTTTTGTAAGAGTCACAAAACAAGGTATAACTTTGCTGCAGGCGATACTTTTTAGTACCTTATATAAAAGTTATTGGTTCTAAGTTGGAGAAATTTATACAACGAATATAACATCATTTATTTTATTTATTTATTTATTTATTTATTTATTTATTTATTTATTTATTTATTCCATTTATTGATTCCACTGTGACTGATTTGACCATTCTTATGTTCTTAAATATACTTAAGCAATGGTTACCAATGATGGTAGGAACTTATACTTTAAAACGAACTTTTAAATATACCAATCAAAGTGTATTTATAATAATATCCGTAGCTGGTTTTCGAAAATGCATTCTACTTGGGTAGTATTAGGATAATAACTTCCTTTTTTTAATTTAATTTATTGATTAATTTTTTAACATTAACAGAAAAATATGAGTTTCTTCACAAATAAAGAAATTAATTAAACAAATATACTTGAGCCTGATCAATAGGTAAAATTTGTCTAACAACAATTAGTTCAACAATAAATAGAACAAGTAAGAGCGCTATATTCGGCTGTGCCGAATCTTATATACCCTTCACATTGACCTTTCGCAATCCCAAACTTTTTTTATTTTTAACCATTTTTTTACTTATGAAATATTTCTAATTTTTAAATAGGCTCTAAGGCCAACTCTAAAGAAGTTGTGGGCATTTTCATATCATTTTTGTAAATTTTGTATGGCAACCCCCTTAGGGCGTTGAGATAGGGGGTAAGTATGTTCTAGGAATATGTTTGGGAGGGCAAACTAATGGGGGTCGGTCGTACACTTTATTGCTCTAAGGCCACCTCTGAAGAAGTTGTGGGCATTTTATCATTTTTGTAAATTTTGTATGGCAACCCCATTATGGCGTGGAGAAAGGGGGTAAGTATGTTCTAGGAATATGTTTGGGAAAAGAAAGTAATAGGGGTCGGTCGTACACTTTATTGCTCTAAGGCCAACTCTAAAGAAGTTGTGGGCATTTTTACATCATTTTTGTAAATTTTGTATGGTAACCCCCTTAGGGTGGGGAGATAGGTGGTAAGTACGTTCTTGGAATATGTTTGGGAGAAGAAATTAATGGGGGTCGGTGGTACACTTTATTGCTCTAAGGCCAACTCTGAAGAAGTTGTGGGCATTTTCATATCATTTTTGTAAATTTTGTATGGCAACCCCCTCAGGGCGTGGAGATAGGGGGTAAGTATATTCTAGGAATATGTTTATGAGAAGAAACTAATAGGGGTCGGTCGTAGACTTTATTGCTCTAAGGCCAACTCTAAAGAAGTTGTGGGCATTTTTACATCATTTTTGTAAATTTTGTATGGCAACCCCCTTAGGGTGTGGAGATAGGTGGTAAGTACGTTCTAGGAATATGTTTGGGAGAAGAAATTAATGGGGGTCGGTGGTACACTTTATTGCTCTAAGGCCAACTCTGAAGAAGTTGTGGGCATTTTCATATCATTTTTGTAAATTTTGTATGGCAACCCCCTCAGGGCGTGGAGATAGGGGGTAAGTATATTCTAGGAATATGTTTATGAGAAGAAACTAATAGGGGTCGGTCGTAGACTTTATTGCTCTAAGGCCAACTCTAAAGAAGTTGTGGGCATTTTTACATCATTTTTGTAAATTTTGTATGGCAACCCCATTATGGCGTGGAGATAGGTGGTAAGTATGTTCTAGGAATATGTTTGGGAGAAGAAATTAATGGGGGTCGGTGGTACACTTTATTGCTCTAAGGCCAACTCTGAAGAAGTTGTGGGCATTTTCATATCATTTTTGTAAATTTTGTATGGCAACCCCTTAGGGCGTTGAGATAGGGGGTAAGTATGTTCTAGGAATATGTTTGGGAGGGCAAACTAATGGGGGTCGGTCGTACACTTTATTGCTCTAAGGCCACCTCTGAAGAAGTTGTGGGCATTTTATTATTTTTGTAAATTTTGTATGGCAACCCCATTATGGCGTGGAGAAAGGGGGTAAGTCTGTTCTAGGAATATGTTTGGGAAAAGAAAGTAATAGGGGTCGGTCGTACACTTTTTTGCTCTAAGGCCAACTCTAAAGAAGTTGTGGGCATTTTTACATCATTTTTGTAAATTTTGTATGGTAACCCCCTTAGGGTGTGGAGATAGGTGGTAAGTACGTTCTAGGAATATGTTTGGGAGAAGAAATTAATGGGGGTCGGTGGTACACTTTATTGCTCTAAGGCCAACTCTAAAGAAGTTGTGGGCATTTTTACATAATTTTTGTAAATTTTGTATGGCAACCCCCTTAGAGCGTGGAGATAGGGGGTAAGTATGTTCTACGAATATGTTTGGGAGGGCAAACTAATGGGGGTCGGTCATACACTTTATTGCTCTAAGGCCAACTCTTAAGAAGTTGTTGGCATTTTATCATTTTTGTAAATTTTGTATGGCAACCCCATTATGGCGTGGAGATAGGTGGTAAGTACGTTTTAGGAATATGTTTGGGAGAAGAAACTAATAGGGGTCGGTCGTACACTTTATTGCTCTAAGACCAACTCTAAAGAAGTTGTGGGCATTTTTACATCATTTTTGTAAATTTTGTATGGCAACCCCATTAGGTCGTGGAGATAGGGGGTAAGTATGTTCTAGGAATATGTTTGGGAGAAGAAACTAATAGGGGTCGGTCGTACACATTATTGCTCTAAGGGCAACTCTGAAGAAGTTGTGGGCATTTTATCATTTTTGTAAATTTTGTGTGGCAACCCCATTAGGGCGTGGAGATAGGGGGTAAGTATGTTCTAGGAATATGTTTGGGAGAAGAAATTAATAGGGGTCGGTCGTACACTTTATTGCTCTAAGGCCAACTCTAAAGAAGTTGTGGGCATTTTTACATCATTTTTGTAAATTTTGTATGGCAACCCCATTAGGGCGTGGAGATAGGTGGTAAGTATGTTCTAGGAATATGTTTGGGAGAAGAAACTAATAGGTGTCGGTCGTACACTTTATTGCTCTAAGGCCAACTCTGAAGAAGTTGTGGGCATTTTTACATCATTTTTGTAAATTTTGTATGGCAACCTTCTTAGGGCGTGGATATAGGTGGTAAGTATGTTCTAGGAATATGTTTGGGAGAAGAAACTAATAGGGGTCGGTCGTACACTTTATTGCTCTAAGGCCAACTCTGAAGAAGTTGTGGGCATTTTCATATAATTTTTGTAAATTTTGTATGGCAACCCCCTCAGGGCGTGGAGATAGGGGGTAAGCATGTTCTAGGAATATGTTTGGGAGGGCAAACTAATGGGGGTCGGTCGTACACTTTATTGGTCTAAGGCCAACTCTGAAGAAGTTGTGGGCATTTTATCATTTTTGTAAATTTTGTATGGCAACCCCATTATGGCGTGGAGATAGGTGGTAAGTATGTTCTAGGAATATGTTTGGGAGAAGAAATTAATGGGGGTCGGTGGTACACTTTATTGCTCTAAGGCCAACTCTGAAGAAGTTGTGGGCATTTTCATATAATTTTTGTAAATTTTGTATGGCAACCCCCTCAGGGCGTGGAGATAGGGGGTAAGTATGCTCTAGGAATACGTTTGGGAGGAAAAACTAATGGGGGTCTGTGATACATTTATTTCCTCTACGGGCGACTCCGGGGAAGTTGTAGCGGTTTTTACCTTATTTTTTAAAATTTTGTATGGCAACCATGTCAGGGGCTGGAGATAGAGAGTAAGTATGTTCCACAAAAATGTTTGGATGGAAAAAATATTTGGGTCGGTCTTACATTTTACCTTTGTAGGAGAACCCTGGAAGCCGTAGGAGCGATTTTAAAAATGTTTAAATTAAGCTTTGTATGGCAACGCTGTTATATGTATGAACACTTATACTAATATAATTTTTGGTTTGGGTGTGTTTCAATAATATCAACATGACTGATTCTGTTTTTTTCTTTTTATGTTGTTTTTTTGTTGTTTTTATATTATTACATGTAAAAGTATGTTCTTTGTTGTTGTTGTAGACTCAAAAAACCGAGGTAGTCGTGGTTTTTTGCTTATATCTCGGTCAGTTATCGGGCGATTTTGCTGAATTTCAATACCAATTTTCTCGCGACTATCTGTGACAGTTTGATACCACATTCGGGTCTATGCGATATCGGGGGGCTTCAGAAAGTTGATTTCAACCATAACACGGACAGACATGCGGACGGACAGACGGACAGACAGACGGACAGACGGACATCGCTAAATCGGTTTCCCTATCTATAAGGATCCAGAATATATATACTTTATGGGGTCCCAAATGAATAATAAAGGAATTACAAACGGAATGACAAACTTATATATACCCTTATCACTTATGTGAAGGGTATAAAAAGCATGCTCGCTAGCTTTTAATTAGAATATCCTCTATAGAACTGTATCTATAAAAGTGTAACTGGTATGACTTAATAAATTTGAGTTTAAGAGATTTTTGAATTTGAGAATATCTTCTGTTGAATATTCTATTGTATTTGAATATTCTGTTGTATTTTAAACTTAACAGCAATTAAAACAATTAAAAAAATATTTTATTAGAAATAATGTAATTTTAGTATTGAAATTTAACATGTCATTGTTGGAAACAGAATGATGAAGAGGTGAGCGAAAATTGGCAATCTTGGGTGGGTCGTAAAGACTAGTGTTGCGGATGCACTACGACAACCTTGGGAAGGCTAAAGAAGGGCTTCGAAACATAAATAAAAAAGTTTATAAATAAAATAATTTATTTATAGGGTTTGTTGTAGGTTAAGTTTGTATATTTAGGATCAAATCCTGAATAACCTTTAGAAATTGTTAAAAAAAATTTATATTGCGAACTGGTTGCACTGGCGAGGTTTCCGTCTCTGTAGATCATTTTTATAACACATCCTCAGGTGGTTCCGAACCTTCTCGCTAAGCACTTACTTATTGGCACACATTGCCATTTTCTTTAACGAGCCCGATTTTAGTCGCATACCCAGCTAGCTCTCCCGGCTCTAGGGGGTATTCTTAAACCATATGTTGTCCACGGTTCGAACAAAAATAGATTCTACATATATACTAATAAAAATAACATAAACAAACACAACGACAAATCTCACGCTGGAACAGTTTTGGATGATTTTTATCCATTATTTTCTATTTATGAAATATTTTTAATTTTGAAATAGTGGTCGGTGTTATATTTTAACCTTCTTAGTGTGTCTAGGATAGTTGTAGAGGTCTTACCCATATTTTTTCAAATTTTGTATGGCAACCCCCTTAGGGAGTAAGTATGTTCTAGAAATATATTTGGAAGGAGAAACCAATGGTTGTCGGACGTACACTTTGTTTCTTTAAGGCCGAATTTGTGAAAGTTATGGGCGTTTTTACATCATTTTTGTAAATTTTGTATGGCAACCCTCTTAGCTGATGGCGATAGGGCGTACGTATGTTCTAGGAATATGTATGAAACCAATGGTGGTCTGTAATATATTTTATTTCTCTAGGGGCACCTTCCTTTGTATAGGAACCCTCTTAAATGATGGTGATAGGGGGTAAATATGTTTCTTTAAAATATTTGTGAGGAAAAATCAATGGGAGTCGATCATACATTGCAGCCGTGTAAAGGTAACTCCGGGGCAGCTGTAGATGGTTTTTTGTACAAATTTTAGAGAAATAAACAGACGTAGTTTTGGTTTTTAGCTTACATGTCTGTTAGTTATCGGGCAATTTTGCTGGATTTCAGTGCTGATTTGCTCGCAGATATATCTGATAGATTGATATCACTTACGGGTCTGGTCGACATCGAGAGGCTTCATAAATTGATTTTAACTATAACACGGGCAGACGGATAGACAGACAGACGACCATCGCTAAATCGACTTCCCTATCTATAAGGGCCAAGAAAATATATACTTTATGTGGTCGTAGACAAATATTAAAGAAATTACAAACAAAATGACAGCCTTATACTTATGTGAGGGGTATAATAAAGGATAAATGCCCCAAATGTAAAAATGGCACAAAATAGCTTTGATATACGAATCAAATGAAAAATGGTCCCACATTAAACATTAGCCGATCATAGTTTACTTTGAAATAGTGTCATAAAATGTCGAGTCCGAAATTTTTTGCTAAATATGCCAAAGCTTCGCGGGAATAACGTTTTGTATAGCGGGTCTTCGGCCGGGGCGGACTTAAGCCGCCTTCTTCGCTGAAGCGTTTGGCAGGGCGTAGAGACTTAAATCGTCGGTTGGCTTTTCTATATAAAAGTGCATATGTTTTTGTGCCGAGCCAAAGGCTACAGTTAAGCAGGCGGTTCAATTCCAGTGGAGTTTAAAGGCATTGTGCCAGGGCGAAGGCCGGATGTCTATCTAACGTATGATAAGGGCAATCTTAGAACAACCTCCGTTCCACGACATGCTTAGAATAGATTTTGCGTACTTAAGCTTCCCCAATGTTAGCTTCAATGTAAAAATGTATTTTTAATTTACGTCCAGGTGCCTAATTGTAGTCATTTGTCAGTAAAACATTTTTTTATAGAACTGAAAAAATAAACGTTTCAAAACATTAAAAAACTTGTGCTGATTCCAAAAATGCAAAATCAGCTCAAATTAAGGGATGAAAATTTTTAAGGGCCCAAATTTTTGTGTTGTTGTTTTAAATGTAAGTAAATATTTGTGGCCATATTTTATTTTATTGGTTTAAATAGAAATTTTAACCATAGCAGAGATGCTTATTTAAATATTCTTTAAAAGAGCAGAAAGTTGGCATAGACATTGTGTAGTTGAACGCTTTTATATTCTTATTTTTGCAAGTATGCAGCACTTTAAGTTGAGTATACAAAAATAAAAAAACAAATATAAATGCTAATATAAACCAAAGTAGTACCATGATCTTAAGAAGAAATTAAACTTCGAAATTGTAATGTACTGATACAATGGTAACAGCCTCAGCCTGGCAATCAGAAACTGCCAGGTGCAATTCTTAATTGGGTCAAAAAAATTTTTTTTTTCCTTTTTTTAAATATAAATGATTTTAAATATTAAATAAATTAAACGGTAATATTATTGATTTATAAATAAAGATATTGATAAATAAATATATATTTTATTTTAAATTTATAATAATTTAACTAAAACTTTTATTTAAATCAATTAAAAAGTTTTTTAATAATTTTGTTGCATTTTAATTAAAGTTTTCAATGGAATCTAAGCAAGCTTTTCAAACCAATATACTCTTTAATTAATACTATCAATTTGTTTTCAAAATGATATTCAACATAAATATAATTAGGACTACAAATTTCTAAATTGTAATCAATTTTGGATTTTTTTCTGCGTTTCTGTGGGGATATTATTCATTGGGTCTATTTTTAATTTATTTTATATTTTAAAATTATTTTGGGGCCATTTCCATTTTCACATTTGGGGCCCTTTTCACATTTCTTTTAAATATCCTTAATTTTTAGGGCAACTTTTTTATTTCTGAAATATGGGTGAATTTAGTTTTTGAACCTTTTTTGAAGGATTATTAATTATAAGTATATTTTTATAATTATTAAATTAGTTCCTCTTTTCCTTAAGGGAATTAGCGAGTATGCTTTTCGTTAAGCTTTTTTAAATACATATTTTAAAACATAAATCTATTCTTAAATGTAAATAAAAATCATATACTGTATGGTAACCCGAATACCTTGTAAAGCATAGTCTTTAAAAAATCTCTATTCGGTAATAAGTTTTATTTTTTAATTTATATTTCATCTCTCAATCGTAAAATTGATAATAGATCGCACGTACACCTCAACAAGGCCGTATTTTAAACATAACAAAAAAGGTTAACAAGCAATTAGATTAAACCAAAAATAACTATGTATCTCTAAGAAAAATTTTAAATGCAAGTTAATGAACAACATTATCAATTTGTTGCCTAACAAAATGCCAAAGGTGTCGTTTAATAAATCGTCATAAGTGCTGCCACTACTGACACTGCAGCTGTTGTCGACAATTTAATTTGACAAGCGCCGGTAGTTGAAGAATAAACATTTTTCAAAAAAATTTTATTTTGATTATTATAATGGTGTTGTTGTTTTTGTTTAATGCTTGTCAAACAATATCAAACAGAAACAATTTTTAAGGGGGCGCAAAAATTCAAGTGCATTTTTAAGTTTGTTTTTTATTTTGCTTTTAACTTGTTACCAGCGCTTTAATTTTGTTTCTAAATTAAATATCGGCGCTGTTGTTTCTGTTGTTGTTCCTTTACCATGGTTTTTAACTTTTCGTTTTGTTTTTAATTTAAATCATACACCGCGTTTTATTTTTCCTTAATGTACCGGTTTTTCGCTTTAAAAAAATTTTTTTAACTTCCAAGATATAAAGTTAACTAAGTATGTCTTTAGCATGAACATAATATCTACGTTTCCCAGAGTTGGTTTTATTATGTTGTTTCGCTATTTTGTGTTTTTAATAATAAAAAATAATAATAATTCCTTTAGCGCTTACATTCTTAAGAAGTCATAAAGGTGGAATAGAAAAATTTCCATATTTGCGTTCCACTTAAATAGCCGCCAAAACAAACTAAATTGCTAAAATAACAACAAAAGTCATTTAACCTGGCAAGCAGGCAGCCCAGCCGTCAGTCATTCAGTCACTCACTCAATTTTAAACTAAACTTCACGCTTAAATGTCTCCCACTCCATAAACAAGTGCATCAAACGAACACTTAAACATTAAATACATTCCTCGCTACAGGCTACCGAACACAACCAGCCAAAAATAGAATACACGTGTGCTTATGAGATTAATTTTTTAATTTCTACAATGCAACACAACTACGGGTTGCTGTCAATGCTAATTTTGTGGCGTGGTCGAAATTAAACTAATTTCTATTTTTATACGCGACAGATAACAGATTGGTGCTGCCAATACGGTAAGATACAAAAAATATAGCTTAAACAGTACAAAAAGACTTTAGGTGGCACCACAGAAAGTCATATTGCTCATATGTTTATTTTTTAGTGGTAGTCTAGTAAATATTTCAGTAGCAGCCAGTCGGACACAAATTTAGCAAGAAGCTTTTGTGTTCGTGTGTTCCTGTGTTTTTGTTGCTTGAATGTGTTTAATGCATTATAGTGTATTTGCGCCAACAAACACATGTGTGTCACAAACAGTGAATCCACAAATCGGTTTAAATGAAAACATTTTAATCGGGTGGTGCGTGTCCTTTTTGTAATCTTATTTTACAGTTATTTTTAATTTTTGTTAGTTCCTTTAAGATTGTTTACCTTAATTCTTCCCCTGTTTCGATACTTGCCATACTTGGCTATTCTGAGGTAGCTCTAGTAAAGCACTCCACCCACAGCACTGTCAGATAGGATGAAGGCTCACCACAGTGTGGACAAACACTCGGTTTTTTTCTTCATTAGGACCAGAGAGAAGGCAGCACTTGAAGAAAATATATAGCCATGTTCTTAGCTTTTCAGTTTAACTGAAAGTTGCCCAGGTGGAACTCCGAGGAGGTAGACATTGGCACTCGCCTCAGATGGAAGGTATGCCCGAGTGCTGCCTCCCTAATTAGATACTTATCAACCACTGACATAAAATGTGTACAGCAGTCTCTGTATCCCCCTGCAGACACCAGAGCCTACAAAAGTCACTGAACAGTTGTGCTGATCATTTAGCATGAACCGCTGAGCAGCGATGATCTGTCATTAATTTAACAAGGGGTCTTAATCACTTCCTCGGCAATAACCTGAATTTGTCGCTTTCCGACCGTTCTTCTATTTTGTCCAACATTGACCTGTTTTTATCCCAACTAGGGGTCAGAAAATTTTTTTTCCAAGTATAGAGGAAAAACAAGTCTTCCCCGGGTCACAAGACAATACTTTGAAACCCATATATCGGATTTCAAATTCTGTCTTTTCCTTTGCAGATGATAGCAGCATATGTCATTCATACTCATTTGGATGCAGGCCTACCTCTTTGGAGATTGGGGCTACAAAGCAGAGTATGAATGACACCCTTAACCGTAGTCTGATGCTAGTCTCTGATTGGTGCCGAGTGAATAGGGTCGACTTCAACGCCGGTAAGACCCAATGTTGTCCATTTTGCATCGTCTGTATTAACGGATGGTATAAATACTAGGGAGATGGAAACTCTTGATGTTTTGGGCATATCCAGTGCGATGTCTGCTGGACGGAACACGTTTTTTTTCGAAAAAATCATGCAAGTGTCTCGGTTTCTTGAAACGGTGTAGGAGTTACTTTATGTCACCTGATCTTGTCAAGTTTTATACAACCTATATCCGACCGAAAATGGAATACAATTATTATGTATGGGTATCCAAAGCTTCTTGACTGTGACCAGGAACGGCCGAAGGTACTCATTACTGACGTTGTAATATCTAACCGTCTCGACTCATTGGGCATCCTCGCAATGTGGGGTGTGTTTCACTTATCTGTCGATACTATAATGGGATGTGCTCCAAAGAAATCAGGGAACTTGTTGCTGACACCCGTGCTTTTTTGCGTGATACATATCTTCAAAAAAGAGCACACACATTTGTGGTCGATTAGCCAGTGAATCGCACTACGCATTAGAGACAAAATTCGATCTTTAGTCGCACAGTCTGTATGCGAAGCAAACTTTCTAAATGTCTTTCCTGATACAGCTAATATCGAGAAATTTAAATCAAATGTCCAAAAACACTACTTCCCATATTCTTTTTCAAAATAACCTTTTTTCCTGATACCAACACGATGCAATGCATGTTTACGGGCCATCTCCTGAGTGCTGGTTATTTAAAAAAAATATATTTGAGACTCTCCTCGTAGTGGTATTTACCTAGACTTCTGTCGACCTGACTCTCACGACAGAGTCCATACTTATATTAAAAAACTTCAGTGGCGCACAATGGTCTGTTGCTCTTTTCATGGGCAAATGGACCTAATTTTACCCGTACTCTTATCACACTTACACAATTATAGAGCATGCAAGATTTGTGGAGAGATACTTGCCGTCTGGTATCAGAAAGCTTGTTCGTTTGGGATTTTAGAAATATTTGAATCCTCTGCTTAAAAAAAAAAATTTAAATCTTTTTGTAAATAATAATGTAACGTATATGGTTGAGGTAACCTACCTGGGATTAAGCGCAGCCATCTGGAGTAAAATATTAAATTATTTCATATAAGTTTTGCCAGCCACTGTATGTAAAACTATATTGAGATGAAAAAAATCTCTTTCTTTATAATCTACAGATTTAAATGATGGAACAAATGAACTTGTAGCTGATTGTATGCACAGTCACATGTTCGTGTAAAGAAATTAAAGTTGTTACAAATCAGTAAGACAAACAAACGAACGTGTAACTGACGGCATTCACATAACTTTAAACTAGTGATGATAGTTATAAGTACACTGAAGTTCTAAAAATTAAGCGGAAATAAATTACAAGAATAAATAGTGCTTTAAGCATTTAGGCTTTACAAAGTTATTTATCTAAGGAAAAAGGAATGAGCAGGTGCTGGGATAAAAAAGGATATCAATAGGAATTTGATTCACAAATTTCCAAACCCTTACCAAAAAAATCATTAGGCATTTTTTCTTCTAATATTAAAATGGTTAAGTAGGTAAAATAGTAGTTTAAAAGTAAGCAAAGCGTCTAATAATCTAAAAATTGTTGAAAATACCAATAGAATAATGATTTCCAAATAGCAGTAAGGGTGTTGTAATGTCCCCTCAAATATAATCATTGCTATACTCGACAAACAATGTTACAAAACTATAAAAAGTAAATGTGTATACAAATACATATGTAAATACTTTATGCATTCCCATATCCACATATCGTCAGCTGAAATGCGGGACAACGTAACTAACAAAAAATTCCAAATGATTTTTTTTACATATTTGAGTATATTTAATTGAAAGACATATGACAAAAATTTATTTAAAGTTACACACAAAACTAGAAAAAGAATGCCGGAAAAAAGAAAAAAAATTAAAAGCATTGCCTTTGTAATTTAGAAAATGTTTTTGCTTCTCCTGTAAAATTTTGAAAAATGTAGAAACGTGGTTTTGCATTACAGCAAACAATATTCATTTCTAGATATTCATGTATCTCCATACATGTGTTTGTTTGTTTGTTTATAGGTATGTGAGTATACATTTCATGTGAAATAACTTATGTAGCATCATATAAATCGCAAACTCCCATTTAAGCGTAAATTAAAACTATGAATATACATAAATATAACTCAATTTCAAAACCGCCACGCCTACAAATATGGTGATTTTCCCCCCTTTTTACCTGTCTGCCTTATGCTTGAACCTCCACTATAAATAAATAAAAATTAAAAAAATATATTAAACAGAAAAGGGTCGATTGAACTTAATGAAGATTAATTAACACGTTTTTTGTTAAGAAACAAGAGAAATTTTGTTAATGAAAAAAAAAGAAAATTAAAATCCAGTTGAGCATTGAGTATTGATAAAACTTTATTTTACTAATTAAAGAGAATTAACTTAAGAAAATAGGGCAGTTTATTTATTAGTTCACAAATAAACCCCTAAAATAATATTTGATTCAAAGAGGAAACACAAGTAATAAATAAAGGTGCCACCTAACGCTATGGTGAACTATCCCACTACCAATAGTTTGTCTATTGACCTAGACTTTTAAAGAAATTTGCTAAATAAGCCTTCAATAAACATATAATATTTATTATGAATATAGGACAACAACCGCCAAGTACTAACAGGTCCTTTCGTGAATATCCGCTCTTATAAGCAGAACTGCTGGTGAGAAAACTGCCCCTTAATGTTGCAATTAAACTATGAACCCTTCTTTTATGTAAACAGCACTCGTCTTTTGTATCCTGTCCTAAAAGTTTAATTTGTTGGCTTTATATTTAACGAAGTAGGAGTAAAGGGCCATCTTCTTAATAGTTATACTTGAATTTTAAAGATTTTAAAGAAAGTTTTTTTTTGTTGTACAAACAGTTAAAAAATTATTCAAGTTTAGCTAAGCTTTAGTAAATACGAGACGAAAGCAAATAAATGATCACTTTTTCGGAAATAAAGTCCTTGAACTAAACTTTTTACTTTAGACGTAGAACAGCTTTTATTTAAGACCGAAGAGAATGGCGAAAGTACAGATTCAGTGCGCTTAAAACTAAGTTGAAGAAATGCACAAGCCAACTCAGATATTTGTTAGAGTCACAAAGAAGACCATCACTTAAAAAGTTCTCTATGGCGGTTAGCCAAAACGCTCAATGCGTAATTTAAAAGGATATTTAACAAGAAACTTTTGTTTTGTAAATCGTTTCTAAAACGTACTGACTCTTAATACTTGTATCGACGTGTGCCAACTACCGCGTATTCCGTTTTTAGTTGGACAATTTATATGGTTGAAATGCTTCCAGAGCTGCCTTGCATATCAAAAATTATATATATTTTTATTTTAAAAGCTTTTTTGACGAATTAATAGTTTGCATTGGGGTGATAATTCTTAAGCCTGAAAGGGTTCCTATGAAAGTTAAAAAGCACAGGCTTATAAGCCTGTTGCCAACTATTTCGTAAATCTTTCAAAAATTACTCAAAATCCGATTACGTGTGGCAACAACTGCAATCCCAGTCAGCAATTTGGTTTTAAACGGCAACCTACAGATTGATACAGGCTATAAAAGAAGGCGTTAATCAAACTACAGCTGAACTTACTATTAAATCTCTGTAACCTTTTAAAGGCACACAAAACCCACCGATAATTCAGAAAAGAGAACAACTTTTAAGTTGTTTTCAACTAATAGAGGCTGGCGTACATTAAGTTAGTATAAGATATTTAGCTCTGTCCTATTTCTGTCAAAAATACACAGCAAAATTTTCTTATGGAACTGATTTTTTAAGTACACATGAAGATTCTAAAGGGTCTTAGTTAACTACAGCATTATATTATCCAAGCAGATATAGGGACTCTAAATGGGAAGAAAAAAAAATGAATTAATTAAAATGGGCCCACGTAACTTTTACCTTACACAGAGAATCGTGCTCTCCAAACCTTGTTAAAAACTAGATGGTGCCTAAACACTTCAAAGCAAAATACCTTGGCATTCACCTGGATCGTCGCCTTACATGATAGGCAAACATATATGATATTTTAGAGCAAATTAAACTGAAATTGTCACAAGCTCATTGGATAATTAGTAGAAATTCTGTGCTCAATTTTGTTGGTAAACTTTTGCCCCAAAACTTGACTTTAAAACCAATTTAGTACTGTGGGACACAGTAATGATACCTCAACGGTATCAAAACAATAACTTACGATAACTTATGATAACTGCAGTTCATTAGCATGTAAAAATAACCAGAAACATTTTCAAAAATCTTCCAGTTCCACTAATTAATTGCATAATTCTAAGCCATATCGGCAAGTATTAAAATAAAATTAAAACACTTCCGAATTCGCTCGCTCTAAACATCTTACAATATGGCGGACACACTTGTTTGATTAGTACAGTTGCCCTCAGAAAAAACCATCGGATTTATTAATAATTTCTTAAATTTAAAATTTTAATCTCTCTTTCGCTGGACGAACATAAATTTTGTTTATATTTAAGATTTGAATACTTAAATTTAAATTTGAATCGATGAATTTTGCTTTAGTTCTCAGATGTAGCAAAAGTTTTTATGGACCATCAATACTTTATGTAGCAATCACTCATCATTTTTGTTGCTTATTTTTAACGATGATTTAAAAAATTACAACAACAAAAGTTGAAACAAAAAAAAAACTTTAAATATTTTTCTCATGGCAGATTCTAAACATGGGCGCCTGCCTGTAAGAAACTTGGGCGTCACACACATCAAAATAACATAAACTGCTTTTTTGTTCGTAATAAAATATATTTTTTTTTAACTTGCGAAAATGTATGTAAAGTTTTATTTTTTTTGTACCGACATACGAGTATATTTCAGTAATAATAACAACGATAACATCAATAAGAAAAGCAAAAAACTGCAATAGTAAAAAGTTTTGTTTTAAAAATACACAAAATCGTAATTTTGTTAATTTATGACAAACACTAAAGTTGAAATATAGTTTTTGGTTTTGCTTTAAGTTACAAAACAAACAAGCACACACACAGATTCTATAGATGACTTTAAATAAAAAAACTAAATTTATAGGTAATTGTTAACACTAGGGATGCCATTCTAGTTCTAGTTCTGAAGCTGTGTAAGGATAGATTTCTATTACTCGATGTAATTTACCCGAACCGTTGTACAGTTTTTTTTGGCTTTACATAGCTACGAGAATCTCTTTTGCATTAAAAACAAAGAAAAAAAAAACAAAGACGATAGTGATTTTTGTATATAAGTAAAAGCACTATAGTAGACATAATAGGCTCGGCTTCTCAAAAACACGATATTTATTATCAGATATAAGTTTTTTGTAAACGCATAAATTTTAATAAATTTCGTGTCCACAGTCTTTTGTTTTTTGTTGCTCACTACATTGGCAAGAACTCATGTATCAGTTTACTTCAACTTACTAGTAACAGTTGGTAAGGCAGTGCCCAAAAAGGTGTATAAGCTTCACAACATCAGTGATACCAATAAATCTCATTTTTTTAATACATAAATTCTAGATACTAAAAGACAATAATGGTTAATCCTAAACTAATTAAAATTTAAACAATTAAATTTAAACATTAACGGATATTTTAACCCTCAACCCAACTGTGCTGTGTTTAGTTTTTTTTCTATATTATAATCTACACAAGGGGGCAATGCTGTACATGCCATTATATATAAAGACCGAGGTGTCGTAATAGACATATTACTATGTAAAACTCCTTTTCCGGTCTGCTGTGAATACATCTACATCCCAAAATCTTTGGTCGCAAGAAAAAAAAATCAACTAAAAAAAAAAAAAAAAACAAAGTTTTTTTTTCTAACAAGCCTCGTGAAATTATATTTTATAACACGAGATTTTATTAAAAGTTTTCTTGTTATTTTTTTTATTGTTATTCCTGCGTTCTACCAAAGGCAAAGGTAATCTATTCTTATGCTAATGGGCATATAAAAAAAAAAAAAATAAAAATAAAAGAAGAGAAGAACAAAGTTTTATATGACATTAAAACCACATTGGCATCTAGGTTTCATAGTAAAAAGCAGTCAACATCTGAGGCAAGAGATCCTCTTCCAAAGATCTCGGAAATTTTTTTGGTTACCACGGTTCAATTACGAGGTGCACATAATCGTCCGTGAAAATACCACATTTTTGGGTCTTCCCGCAAGGTATTAAAATTATAACCTAAAAGTCTCAGCTAGTCTTTTGGTATTGGTTTTTATTTCCATTAATTTCTATTTTCCTTTTTCATAGGCTAACATATTTTTTTCTGTGGGGGACTCATTTAGTGAGCCTCCACTGTTGCTTTTTATCACCCGCTATATACCTATGTATATATGAGTGTACGCCACTAAGAGTAGCAGAAAGCTGTTTAATTGATATGTAGGTATAAATGTGCCTAAAAAGACCTACATACAATTGCTAAACTGGAAAGAAAGACGTGCATAAATACAAGGCAATAATCATGACCGCAGTGTAATATTTATTCTCGGACAGAAATAACCTTCACCAAGCTAGTTATAACCATCACTAAGTCGATTAAGGTTACGATTAATAGAGGATCCAGTGCCAGAAAATTCCTGGTCAGGAAAATATAAAGTCAAACGAAACCCAAAAAAAAAAAAAAAAAAAAAAATATATATAGTGTGCCCAATTTACGTAACTATAGTTTTATACAGCTACCTTTGCATTATAATTAAGTGCCTACAAATAAATTTCTAAAGTGCATCTAAATAAACAAAGAAAAAAAAACGAAACAAAAATATGAATAAAAACAAACCATATGTACAAATAATATTTTTAAAGTTTCGGTAGTGATAACTAGTAAGAAAAATATTTGTGTATCCCTCTTTATGGCTCACAGATGCACTTAGAAGTTTATTTTTAGGGTAAATACTTTACTTTTTATAATAAACCCTTAGTATTAAATTATTATTTACGTAGCCTAAGAGAAAACACAAAAAAGTCAGCCCCTGCATGGAATAAGCCTAATAATTTCATCATCACCTACATCTACATACATAGATATATTTATACCTATCTAGTTTCTTCAATACACGCAGTTGCAGAGGCCTCTACAAATGCTGTCTACATACATCGATACATACATATCAACCAATTTAAAATCGGTGAGTGATATTTAACAGAATTGATTAGTTATTTGCCATATCGATCTACCTCCATACCTACATACATAACTATATATAGGTATGCCCGTAGATTGCTAATTTGTAACCCCGCAACATTCAGAGTTAAGAGAAACATTGTAATTGCACTTATTATAACATTATTACCAGTAGGTTTATCAACATCTCGCAACATATGCATCTGTTGACAAACTTGCTTTGGTTGCTAAACTGATGTTTATCGATTTTTTTTTAAATTTGTCTTTTAAATAACCCTTTAAGAGGGCGTAAATTTTATTTTTTTATCGGTACATACTTGTAAATTAGTTTCCAAGAATAGTTTTTTTTTTGCATGCAGAGGGTGTAACCTTGAAATAGAATTCCTGGGTTAAATTTTTTTTTTTAATTAATTAAAATATGTTTATTTTTTTATTCCATTCGTTTTCTTTGAACAATTTGGAAAACTGTTTGTAATATAAACCTAAAGAAGAAAAAATGTAATTAGTAAATAAGTTTTTTTTGTTGGATTATGATTTTTATTTTCTTTTGGTAATAAATTGAAGTGCTAATATGAAGCGTTAATATCGTTAGTGTTTTCTTACGTCGTACTGTGTTGAGAATGTTATAGTGAATGAACTAGGGATCTTAGGTCAACTATAAGCGCCACTAAGATCAAAGGCTGGGAGGGTTGTGACGCGCATCTCTACCTAGCAACATCCAGGAGAGATTTTAATAAGTTTTTAAAAAGTTTTCGGTTGAAGTTTTCATTAAAATACAGTAATAATCTTCTTGATCCAAATGGGGTTTATTTGTCATCTTTAATGTTATGATCAAGTCCGGTCCACATCATCTTATATAGGAGTCTATAATAATTGTGTAGATAACCATAGTCTGTTAGCAAGCGAGGTATTGAGACAAGAATCCCACCCCACCCGGCTGACCGCTAGTGGTATCAATGGCTCCACCCGTCTCATACTTCGGTCAAGAGCAAAATTCGCTAATAGACATCCCACATCGTTAGGTGTTTGTTTTTGTTTCTGCTCCTCCCAGGTGGAAATAGATGGCTAGCCACACCGTACATTGGTTGATCATTACATAAATGGCGCCCAACGTGGGGCCAGAAAGATTGTAAACGATTGCTCAACAGTAATAATAACAATATTTCTGTGCTCGACATAACAAAATTCCACATTCTTTTTAATTTTTGTAGAGTAAAATTTCAGTAACTTATTAAATTTTATATCTTACTTAAAAATATCAGCTCAATTTTCAATATCAGATAAATATTAGGCTCTTTAGGAATTTCGATTATTTGAGGTAAACCTGTTCGAATATATCGACCAAGGATAAACTTATTATTGTTTTTGAGATTAAAAAGAGTTTTTTTATATAATATATAAATTTAATAGTAGTTTGGAGAATGGGTATAATATATTTAGTATTATCACTTAGTTATCGATGCCCTTGGTTTTTCCGGAAACACAATTATGTTGCGGCGTGACATATCGTCTGTTAAACTCGGTGGGAGTATATACGCAAAAGCTATCATCGGTTTGTGTAAGCTAAATATAGTTATATAACATTGTTCAACCTCCATAGATTGGTTTTGTTCTCCTATCAACTGAATACATTTTAGAAAATTTTTTTTAACACTATCATTCTCATTCACGTAACGTACAGTAAGAAAACGAGAAGTAAATATTTTTATAGTATATATAAAATTTACATTTTTTTTAGTCAAAATATTGTTACTATTGCCTATTATTATTGGTAATCGTAAATTTTAATTACTTTTTCGTGTAGTTTTAACCAAGTTAGTATTTAAGGGAACACATGAAAACCTATAGAGAAAATATATATACATCCATACATATATATGGTTATGCCATACGTTTAGTTTTTGGAAAACGTAAGCACTTGCGAAAAAAAAGAACGAAGCTGATCACTGGACTAACATTTTATTATCTATCAGTTTTCTTATGAGGTGAAGTTAGCTTTTTAAATATTGTTAGTCACTTAGTTTCAATAAGAAACACTTTTCTCTGTTTTTACTTTTTCTCACAACTACCTATTGGGTTTATTATTTTTTTTTGAAACATGAAATACATTTGGTACTTGTTACTCCACCACTGTTAAGGTAATACGGTGATACTATAATTTGAATTTTTTTTATTATCCATTTCTACAGATTAGTATTTCTGACACATATATATACTGTCATACAAATTCACAACTGTTTGCGTTTGCGGTTAACACTGTTCTTCGTATCCATACATATACCGATTTGTTGTCTTGGGCATGAATTCTATTGATTTTCTTAGTTTTTTTTTGTGATCTGAGATTTACTTGCATCGGTAAATTAAACTAAACTCAAGGTTTGAGAAAAATATTTTTTTTTTGTTTCTATCTGCCAATCATAGTATAGATACATTTGTTATTTTCTCCAAACTTTTTTATATTATTCGCAAGATTTTCCCTATTTTCGATTGCTGATTTTTTTTACTTTCGCGGGTCCCTAATTTATTTTCTTATGAAAATGGCCATGATGGAAAGGTCCCCACCTAAAGCTTATGGCTCAGCTTCGGCTGAAGTGAATAATGATCTTAATTGTATTATTTGTAATGAAGACATGTCGAATGGACAAGAATGTCTCATCATATCGGAATGTCATCATGAATTTCATCGGATCTGCATTGAGAAATATCTTGCTCATTCCGCCGAATGTCCTTGTTGCAAAAGGCCTTGCTCGTTATCCGAACTAAAAGCTTTACCTTTTAACGATAATTCGCAATCGATAGAAAAACATAATAGTGTTGGTGATAGTAAAACTCGTGGTGTCATACCTAAGCGATATAATACCAGAAGTCATTCAAAGAATTTATTTAATGCACCACTGACACCTAGTGCAGAATTTAGTTCTGACATGCAGTTGTCAAAACAAAAAAATACGTCCCCGAGAAATCGACTTAATACTATAAACGATAATTCCCTTCCAAATAATCGGCCTATAATAACTCCAGAACTTAATTCTAGAAACAATTCATTAACTTTAGATACATCTCAGTTAACAAGTATCATTGAGAATACAGTCTCTCGGTTTTTACAAAATTTACAAATAGGACCACCTTCTCGAAATGTCCCTATTAACGAAAGTGTTCAACAGCCACCTGCTAGACATCCGTTCGATTTTCCTGCCGCTCCAGATAACCCCCAAAATCGTCAAGACGGCCGTAATAGAAATCCCAATGCTCGTCAAGCTTCTCATAATGGTGCTTCATTCGATGAAAACGTTGCCATACGTTCAGATAAAATTACGTCAATAATCCAAAATTGGAATATTAAATTTGACGGTTCAAGCCAATGCATTAGTGTTGACGAATTTATATATCGAGTTAGCTGCTTGACGAGGGAAAATTTCAATAACGATTTTTCTTTTATATGTAAAAATTTGCATATTTTATTAATTGGTAGAGCTAGAGAGTGGTTTTGGCGCTACCACAAACAGGTAGAATACGTTGAGTGGAAAGAATTTTGCCAAGCGTTTAAATACCAATACGGAGAATTTAAATCGCCCTTTGATATTCATGAGGAAATTCGAAATCGCAAAATGAAGCCAAACGAAAACTTCGAAACTTTTTACGAGTCTGTAAGTACCCTCCTAGATAAGCTCCCTACCCCTATGCGTGAACAGGATTTAGTAGAAATATTAGTCCGAAACCTTAGACCAGAAATAAGGCACGAACTGCTGTATGTTCCAATCTACTCTATTGCGCATCTACGCAAATTAGTACAGATGAGAGAAAATCTAATGGAGAATGACTACTTTCGTAAAAATTCCACAACTAAATATTCATTAAATTTTCCAACTCGAAAACAAGTGTCCGAAGTAGAAGGTCCGTCTGAACTTTGTCCCAATAATTCTGAGATAGGTCCGGAAATATCCGTCGATGCAATTCAGCAATCTCCTAAATGCTGGAACTGTGAGCAACCCGGTCACCACTGGGAAGATTGCCTTGAATCCCGAAATATTTTCTGCTATGGTTGTGGGCTGAAAAATACTTATAAGCCCCAATGTTTAAGATGTGCAAACAAAAGAACAAATCAGCCAAAAAACTTGATAGCTCCGAACAGTGTTCGAAGGCAACCGTAGAATCGTCCGTTTTAGTCAGTAATATCCCTAATGAAACTGCAAGCAACAATGTTGAAAATTCCCTTATCGTAAACGAAAATTGTATTCACAATACTTATCATGAAAATTCTGAACATATTAATATTTTGCAACGTGAAAATAAAAATTCGAATTCTTTTAATCACAATAATGAAAATAGTAATAAAATAAATTATCCGTTGGTACCCTATCATATACGATGGCAGCGTTATTTGGAAAAACGAAAAGCTATTTTTGAAATAGATACAATCACTAACTCTGTTTTTAGAAAACCCAAACGATCAACCCTTAGATTACGTCAATACTACCGTAACCGAAAAATTTGCGCAAAATATGTCTTAGCGACCATAATTAATAACCCCACTGACAAACGTTATTATGCACCCGTGAAATTTTTATCTTTTTCTGAATATGGTCTTTTAGACACTGGGGCAAACGTATGTTGTATTGGCTCAGATTTGGCCCAGGTTGATTTTTCACAATTTAAAGAATTCAGCCTTTTAAAGTCTTTAGTTAAAACAGCCGATGGCGGCGTACAGAAAGTTCGTGGTAGTTTACACGTTAATGTTCACTTTAGAGACATGGTAAAAAAATTAAGAATTTTGATTGTTCCTTCGATTACTCAACGGCTTATTCTCGGATTAGATTTTTGGGAAGAATTTAACTTAGCCCCTGAATTTTTTAGTAGTGTCGTATATTCTGTCGCCGAAAATCCAATGAAAATGTTATCAGACGTAGTAGAATGTCGCCCCTGTCAATCTGAAGTTAAGGCTGACGTGAATTCCTTTGGTGTATATCCGCTAGACTCTGCCCAACGTTCTCAGCTTAAAGCAATAGTTGACCTGTTTCCCAATTTTGAGAAACAAGGTTTAGGGCGAACCAGTTTGATACAACATGACATCGTCGTTGGTAATGCAAAACCCGTAAAACAGCGATTTTACCCAATATCACCGGCCGTTGAAAAGTTGATGTTTAATGAAATCGACCGCATGCTGGAACTAGGAGTTATCGAGCCCTCATCTTCAGCCTGGAGTTCACCCATGAGGCTGGTAGTTAAGCCAAATAAAGTAAGGTTATGCTTGGATGCACGAAAACTGAATGAGGTCACGGAAAAAGATGCCTACCCGCTTCCAAATATTGAAGGCATATTTTCTCGACTACCTAAAGCCAACATCATATCGAAACTGGACCTTAAGGACGCTTATTGGCAAATAGGCCTGTCGGAAGAAGCGAAACCGTTGACCGCATTTACAGTCCCCGGAAGGCCATTATACCAATTCGTGGTAATGCCTTTCGGGCTCTGCAATGCCCCGTCTACCATGTGCCGTCTAATGGACAGTCTTATCCCCCCCGACCTGCGTTATTCTGTTTTCGGATATCTGGATGATTTAGTGATTGTATCAGAAGATTTTAACACACATCTTTCTATTCTCGTCCAAATAGCTGAACAATTTAGGAAGGCAAATCTTACCCTTAATGTCGCGAAGTCCAAGTTTTGTGTCACCGAAGTTAATTATTTGGGGTACATAATAGGAAATGGGGGCATCAAGACTGATCCTGAAAAGGTTGAATCCATTCAAAATTGGCCAATACCGAAAAATATTAAACAGGTTCGTGGTTTTCTAGGCTTAGCAGGTTGGTACCGTCGGTTTGTGTCGAACTTTTCTTCAATAGTTTTCCCCATAACCGAAGTGTTATCGCAAAAGCGAAAATTCTGTTGGACCCCAGAGGCTCAAGAGTCTTTTGAACTAATAAAAAAATTACTAACATCTGCACCCGTACTGTCTAATCCTGATTTTTCGAAAAAATTTTATTTACAATGCGACGCAAGCGATTTTGGCATCGGTGCAGTGCTTGTGCAATTGGACGATGATGGCAATGAAAGGCCTATAGCTTTTATGTCCAAAAAGTTAAATACAGCACAACGCAACTATTCCGTCACTGAACGCGAATGCTTAGCGGCGCTAGAAGCAATAACGAAATTTAGATGTTATTTAGAATTACAGGAATTTGAGGTCATTACGGACCATTCCTCCTTAGTTTGGTTGATGAAACAACAGGATTTGACAGGGCGGTTAGCAAGATGGGTCTGGAAGCTTCAAGGGTATAAATTTTCCGTAAGTCACCGCAAAGGGAAGGATAATGTGGTACCCGACGCGTTGTCTAGAATTCCGTTTGAGGAAGTGTTAGCTATTGAAAATGCAGACCCGGAAATAGACCTTAGTTCCCCACACTTTCAAGATGATGATTACGTTGAGTTGAAGAATAGAATAAGTGAAAATTCACAAAAATATAATGATATGAAAGTAATCGACAATTTTGTTTATATACGAACTTCACATTACACCGGAGATCTTGAACAGGATAATAACGCCTGGAAACTGTGGATCCCTCAAAACTTAAGATATAGTATTTTAACTCGTTTTCATGATAATCCCTTAGCAGCCCATGGAGGTACAGCAAAAACGTTGGAGTTGATTAGAAGGAAATTCTATTGGCCCGGTCTCGTTCGGGATGTAAGAAAGTATATAGCCACCTGTGACACGTGTAAGGAATCCAAAGCTCCCAATACCATAATTAGACCTAATATGGGTAATCAAGTGGTTAGCGTTAGACCCTTTCAGCGTCTTTTCGTTGATATTTTAGGCCCATACCCCCGCAGTCGACAGGGAAATATTGGAATTTTAATAGTACTAGATCATCTGACGAAATTTCACTGGTTGTGTGTACTGAGGAAATTTACTTCTTCTGTTATTAAAGAATTTTTATTGAAGGAAATATTTCATACATATGGGGTCCCTGAAACTTTAGTTAGTGACAACGGCTCGCAATTCAAATCAAATGAATTTAATGACTTTTTAACATCTCTCGGTGTCCAACACACGTACACGGCTATTTACTCACCCCAATCAAACGCCTCAGAAAGAGTAAATCGTTCGATCATAGCAGGCATACGCTCTTATTTAAAAGATGACCAGTCACATTGGGACCAAAAATTAAGTTTTATAAGCTGTGCGCTACGAAACTCTTTCCATCAAACTATTCAGTGTTCCCCTTATTATGCCGTTTTTGGACAGGAAATGGTAACCCATGGCAGTTCCTATGAATTACTCAGGAAACTAAATGTATTAAATGAACCTTCGATGAAAATGGAAAGAAGCGATGAGATCAATCTTATACAGACAAACCTGCAGAAACATATTAGGGCGGCTTATGAAACAAACAGAACACATTACAACTTAAGAGCCAGACCAGTTGCATATGAGGTAGGCCAATACGTGTTTAGGAGAAACTTTGCGCAGTCAAATTTGGGGAAGAAATTTAATGCCAAACTTGCACCCTCGTTTATAAAATCCAAAATTAAGGAGAAAGTAGGAAACCATTACTATCTTCTCGAAGATGAAGAAGGAAAAGTTTTAGGCACGTACCATGCTAAGGACATTCGACCGTAATCGTGTGTCTTCCGCCTAATACTTGGGATTGATTAACAATCAACTATTATGCGGTTTGTAAGGATAGATTTCTATTACTCGATGTAATTTACCCGAACCGTTGTACAGTTTTTTTTGGCTTTACATAGCTACGAGAATCTCTTTTGCATTAAAAACAAAGAAAAAAAAAACAAAGACGATAGTGATTTTTGTATATAAGTAAAAGCACTATAGTAGACATAATAGGCTCGGCTTCTCAAAAACACGATATTTATTATCAGATATAAGTTTTTTGTAAACGCATAAATTTTAATAAATTTCGTGTCCACAGTCTTTTGTTTTTTGTTGCTCACTACATTGGCAAGAACTCATGTATCAGTTTACTTCAACTTACTAGTAACAGTTGGTAAGGCAGTGCCCAAAAAGGTGTATAAGCTTCACAACATCAGTGATACCAATAAATCTCATTTTTTTAATACATAAATTCTAGATACTAAAAGACAATAATGGTTAATCCTAAACTAATTAAAATTTAAACAATTAAATTTAAACATTAACGGATATTTTAACCCTCAACCCAACTGTGCTGTGTTTAGTTTTTTTTCTATATTATAATCTACACAAGGGGGCAATGCTGTACATGCCATTATATATAAAGACCGAGGTGTCGTAATAGACATATTACTATGTAAAACTCCTTTTCCGGTCTGCTGTGAATACATCTACATCCCAAAATCTTTGGTCGCAAGAAAAAAAAATCAACTAAAAAAAAAAAAAAAAACAAAGTTTTTTTTTCTAACAAGCCTCGTGAAATTATATTTTATAACACGAGATTTTATTAAAAGTTTTCTTGTTATTTTTTTTATTGTTATTCCTGCGTTCTACCAAAGGCAAAGGTAATCTATTCTTATGCTAATGGGCATATAAAAAAAAAAAAAATAAAAATAAAAGAAGAGAAGAACAAAGTTTTATATGACATTAAAACCACATTGGCATCTAGGTTTCATAGTAAAAAGCAGTCAACATCTGAGGCAAGAGATCCTCTTCCAAAGATCTCGGAAATTTTTTTGGTTACCACGGTTCAATTACGAGGTGCACATAATCGTCCGTGAAAATACCACATTTTTGGGTCTTCCCGCAAGGTATTAAAATTATAACCTAAAAGTCTCAGCTAGTCTTTTGGTATTGGTTTTTATTTCCATTAATTTCTATTTTCCTTTTTCATAGGCTAACATATTTTTTTCTGTGGGGGACTCATTTAGTGAGCCTCCACTGTTGCTTTTTATCACCCGCTATATACCTATGTATATATGAGTGTACGCCACTAAGAGTAGCAGAAAGCTGTTTAATTGATATGTAGGTATAAATGTGCCTAAAAAGACCTACATACAATTGCTAAACTGGAAAGAAAGACGTGCATAAATACAAGGCAATAATCATGACCGCAGTGTAATATTTATTCTCGGACAGAAATAACCTTCACCAAGCTAGTTATAACCATCACTAAGTCGATTAAGGTTACGATTAATAGAGGATCCAGTGCCAGAAAATTCCTGGTCAGGAAAATATAAAGTCAAACGAAACCCAAAAAAAAAAAAAAAAAAAAAAATATATATAGTGTGCCCAATTTACGTAACTATAGTTTTATACAGCTACCTTTGCATTATAATTAAGTGCCTACAAATAAATTTCTAAAGTGCATCTAAATAAACAAAGAAAAAAAAACGAAACAAAAATATGAATAAAAACAAACCATATGTACAAATAATATTTTTAAAGTTTCGGTAGTGATAACTAGTAAGAAAAATATTTGTGTATCCCTCTTTATGGCTCACAGATGCACTTAGAAGTTTATTTTTAGGGTAAATACTTTACTTTTTATAATAAACCCTTAGTATTAAATTATTATTTACGTAGCCTAAGAGAAAACACAAAAAAGTCAGCCCCTGCATGGAATAAGCCTAATAATTTCATCATCACCTACATCTACATACATAGATATATTTATACCTATCTAGTTTCTTCAATACACGCAGTTGCAGAGGCCTCTACAAATGCTGTCTACATACATCGATACATACATATCAACCAATTTAAAATCGGTGAGTGATATTTAACAGAATTGATTAGTTATTTGCCATATCGATCTACCTCCATACCTACATACATAACTATATATAGGTATGCCCGTAGATTGCTAATTTGTAACCCCGCAACATTCAGATTTAAGAGAAACATTGTAATTGCACTTATTATAACATTATTACCAGTAGGTTTATCAACATCTCGCAACATATGCATCTGTTGACAAACTTGCTTTGGTTGCTAAACTGATGTTTATCGATTTTTTTTTAAATTTGTCTTTTAAATAACCCTTTAAGAGGGCGTAAATTTTATTTTTTTATCGGTACATACTTGTAAATTAGTTTCCAAGAATAGTTTTTTTTTTGCATGCAGAGGGTGTAACCTTGAAATAGAATTCCTGGGTTAAATTTTTTTTTTTAATTAATTAAAATATGTTTATTTTTTTATTCCATTCGTTTTCTTTGAACAATTTGGAAAACTGTTTGTAATATAAACCTAAAGAAGAAAAAATGTAATTAGTAAATAAGTTTTTTTTGTTGGATTATGATTTTTATTTTCTTTTGGTAATAAATTGAAGTGCTAATATGAAGCGTTAATATCGTTAGTGTTTTCTTACGTCGTACTGTGTTGAGAATGTTATAGTGAATGAACTAGGGATCTTAGGTCAACTATAAGCGCCACTAAGATCAAAGGCTGGGAGGGTTGTGACGCGCATCTCTACCTAGCAACATCCAGGAGAGATTTTAATAAGTTTTTAAAAAGTTTTCGGTTGAAGTTTTCATTAAAATACAGTAATAATCTTCTTGATCCAAATGGGGTTTATTTGTCATCTTTAATGTTATGATCAAGTCCGGTCCACATCATCTTATATAGGAGTCTATAATAATTGTGTAGATAACCATAGTCTGTTAGCAAGCGAGGTATTGAGACAAGAATCCCACCCCACCCGGCTGACCGCTAGTGGTATCAATGGCTCCACCCGTCTCATACTTCGGTCAAGAGCAAAATTCGCTAATAGACATCCCACATCGTTAGGTGTTTGTTTTTGTTTCTGCTCCTCCCAGGTGGAAATAGATGGCTAGCAACACCGTACATTGGTTGATCATTACAGCTGCCAGATAAAACCCTTAGGGTGACTAATTGCAATATGAAGCCTCACTTGGGATTTCAAGCTAAGTCTTTATATAGCGAACCGTAGTTTCTATACTTATCACCTGAAGGAGGTCTGATAGGGGCCATTAAATTTTTAAAAATTTCAAAATAAATTAACGTATATGTAGGTCAAATTTTATTTTTTTTTCTTTAATTTAATGTAACAATATCATGCTGGATTAATAAATGATTTCTGGTCTAAACTAGGCTAAGGATTAAGGTGACCAAGGTAAGGTTACTTTTAAGAATGAGTTGATAAATTTTAAAATGCTCAATTGCATTCTTTTTATGTAAAGGGTAGTAGCGTAGACTGTTTGCCACTTCTTCCTAGAAGCCTTTAGACGCGTTCTAAATCCTTTCAGTAGAAGTAGAAGGAAGAACTATAAAGCAAAACCAAAAAGCTCTAATTAGACATATGAAATATAAAAAAAAACAAGAGAAGGGGAAAAAAGGAACATGATTTCCATCCCAACAAAAATTCCACACTCTTTCTTTCTTCCTTTCCTTCGCACAACCTACAGATGTTCGACGTATTTCACTCTCGTTCACTGGCCATATATTTATTGCAGTTTCCCTTGAGAGCCGAAAATATACACCTTAGATCTGTACTGCTGTACTTGAGAATCAGGAACTTATTTTTTCCTTCCAGTCCTGGATCTCCCACTCTCGAACTAATCGGCAACCTTATTACCGATGGCATCACAATGAGCCGGCATCCAACCGAATTTAATATTTTGCATGGCGCTAATTACCTTGAGAGCATATTTACTACATCCGCCTAAAATTGTGGACTTGACCTAATGCCACTCTAAAAATTTAAGCACGGCTTTACTTTCGCTCTTGAATTCCCTTTAAACGTTTTTGCGGCTCTTATAACATCTAAAATTTTTATTCAGAAATCGACTGCCTCAGAAGTCGAAATTGTAAGTGCACGTTGTTACTGATAAACCGTCATCGAAAGAATTTTTTTGTAAATGATTTTTTTGGGGCCTCAAGATGCCGGTTAAATAACTTGCTGAGATAACTGTCGGTCACGGTTTAGATCTACATAGTGCACAAATCTTTATCCGAGTAAGGATTTTAAGGGACAGTAAGCCTAACAAGTTTTATGGTCACGCCAAAATGTGCTCAGCAGCTTGAGAGCAAGGCAAGATACCATGTGAACCAACCAACCAACCAACTGGCAAAGGTCAGTGGTCGTCAGTATTTAATACGTAAACTCTATCAACCAGAAAATATAACTGCAAACTATCACTTGCAGGCAAATTTTCATGAGGTTTCTTGAGAGGAAGCTATTAAGCTTTTAAAATAGTTAGATAAATGTGTTAGCGCAAGCAAATGACACACTAAATACCATCAGTGTTCGAGGAGAACAGATCCAGTGTTCTGTGAATGAGGTGGAAAACCTTAGTCTATTACACCAAAGAACAGTACTATGTAGACATATGTTAGCATTTTTATGAACAATCGAGATTCGATAAGATTAATTATGACATAAAAGACAATGTTGCAACGACAAAAGATGACACCCGGATGTGGCTTAGTACTCACTAAATACTTTGCTGAACATTTCGGGTTTACCAGACATAAATGGCTGGATTATATTGCGATGAAAACTAATAACAGCAGGAAGTCTGTCGTAGAACCCATAAGCCTTTCTTTTCTACGAAGGCCGAAGTAGAAGAACGGGCAAAAATTGCATACAAAACACTGCCGAACAATAAACACGGGGAATTTGGAGAACCCTCAGGAGTTGCGGGATGTAAAAAAGAAGTTCTTCCTCGAATTTCTGTAAACTTTAATTCTTTGGAGCGCAAAGCAAGCCAATTACTGTCTGCTGCCCACTAAAAAGAAAATTGACAAATACCAGACGACGGTATGGAATCGGAAACCTGTTAGAAATATTTTGCATTTCCAAATCTTAAGGAAATGGAAGTAGTCTAAAGGGACCCAAAAATTTTCTGCAATTGCCTGATATGGCATAAGATCATAAGATGCTTACTAGAAAAGTTACAAGCTAGTTAGATTTATGGTAAAAAAACAATAGTTTAAAGCCATAATGGAAAGGTGGTTATAATTCTCATTTGGTTTAACATTTTTCAAATATATGTATGTAAGCAGCTTCGTTTTTTATGTTCTTACAAAATATATAGTTATAAGTATATCTTATTTTTCCGACCTTACAAAATTTTAAAAATTGCTGACAAAAATAACCGAAATTTGGGGCAAAATCGCGGACTGGTCTTAACTTGTGCTTTCCTTTACCGCCCCACATTCATATAATCATAAGCCAAATAGTGTCATCTTACCTAGACATAACCAGAAGCATGCAATCACTGCAATTAAAGCTGTCAGGTCAATTACAAACTGGCCTACAACGTTTTCATTTAATTTAAGTTTAATGTGCGTAAAAGTTCTATAAATTTATTTGACAGTTAATTTCATTCTGCAGGCAAAATTTTAACATTAAAGGGACACCCATCCTGCTAAAAGTTAAAGGATTCAAATATTGTCCATTGCTATCATTAACAAAAGTATTTTCAAAAATAGTTGAACTTTAAAGTTGTTTAAGTATTTTAATTTGGTTTCTTTCTATTTTTTTGAGTTTTGGCTTATAAAGTCAAGGAGGGATGTTCATATACTTAGGTGTGCTTGTATGTTTTTGGGGGGATTGTAAACTTGAAAGTATAGTCACCACATAACTGCTCAGCGGGTGGCATTTATAATAATATATATAAAAAGATAACAAAAACAAAAACAAGCTCAACAGCGAGTTACTAACATTGAAGCATGTTACGAACTCATGTCATTGTTGTAGCTGTTGCTGTTGATGATTTTTGTTTTGTTTGTTACGATTCCATGGACGGGGGATGGATGTGTCTCTGGATGAAGTCTATTACTTTTTTTATGATCAGGTTTCTAAAAACATACAAACCGTTTGCATATATTCCAACAAACAGCCATATAATAGTTTGTTTACGTTACAAAAATGTTGATGCTTAATCACACATTCATATGGATCCAAACACGTACATCCTGACGGACGTAAGGACGTGCATATGTAGCATATAAACATTTTCAATTTTAAGGGGAGGGTAGGTGTAGCAGAAGCGTAAGAAAGCAATAATATAAAAGCCAGCATCAGCTGCCACTTAAACTGAGTGCTATCAGAGCTTTCGATCAAATTGACTATCAGGTTGCCTTTCGAGATGTGAATGCAGAGATGAGTTGCTCCAAGTGTTTTTTATTTTCATTTTCAAATGTTTGCCAGATTCTTACAGGTTTTTGTGTTTGAAGTTTTAGATTTTTTTTTAATTTTTTCTACAATTTGCAAGAATAGTGCGTTGGAAAAGAATGACGGACGAAGAGTAAAAAAACTTAATTTTAATAACCGAGTGTAAAACACCACTATTAATACATGACAATTATGAATTGGTTGTGCTGTGTTGTAGTTATTGTTGTTGTAAGGCATTTTTGGCATGCACAGATGAGCGCCCTTATCATAAGCGCCCAGCATGGTGACATGATAGTTGAGATGCCTCATTAATTTGTTGTTTATCGCACCTTGTTAAAAAGCCATGAATGTGAATATAAAAAATGTCAATTGGCTGGCAATTAATAGACTCAATTAAATGTCCAATGTTCTTTCTTTAATTTTTAACAAAGAAAAAGGAATTCGCCAAAAAGGCCAACATTATGATCATTATTGCGGTTACAACGACAAC
Organism: Melanophora roralis; assembly: GCA_963583895.1. Classification (NCBI taxonomy): domain Eukaryota; kingdom Metazoa; phylum Arthropoda; class Insecta; order Diptera; family Rhinophoridae; genus Melanophora; species Melanophora roralis. The sequence continues at coordinate 26,019,155 of OY757191.1, forward strand.
AAATAAAAAAAATCTTAATCTTTTAATAAAACATTTTGAAGGTCATAAAATCTTAAGAAGATGAAATGTTTAAGATGTTATTTAAGATATATGAAGATTAAGGATATTCAAGTTCAGTTAACACTTTGGTTTGAGCTTTCATTGTAAATGATTAAGAGCTGAAAACCCTTATTAGATAATGAATTTTTAAATTCTAATTTTTTTATAAATTAAAAAATTGGAAAATGCTTAATTACCTTAATATCTACAAAATTAAGTTATTTTAGATCAAAATTACGACAAAAGATAATACTGCCCCTAAATGACATTTCATAAGTTTTGAAAGCAGTTGGTATTAGTTGCATTCGTTTTTCTTTAAGTTATAAATAGTTACTTAGTTATTACTTAATAATTAAAAGAAATTACTCCCGAAAAGAAACTAAAAAAGTACGCGATCGGAAAAGGTGTAAGAAATTTTAACTTCATAAAAATAAATAACTGACAGGTAAAATAATATTTTCTTTAAAATATAAGTACATATTGCAAAACTACTAAATTTTACAAAACAAAAATCACTTCTTTAATACAAAGTGGACCAAAAGAAATCACCATTTTGAAAGATGTTCTTATTTTTGCAAAAGGCGGCCAATGTCAAGTCTGTTTTGACATTTGTGAACTAGACAGATGTAGAATACAAGTAAGCAAGCCATGGAGTAATACACTCCCCAAGAACGCTTAAAAATAATGTCTATTTTTTTGCATAACAATTAATTGTGTGGTGTTGGCGCAGCGCGAATCCGTCACCGATTCCCCGGTCGCCCGGCACCGACTGCGCAAATACTCCGCCGTTTGGCCACCAACATTGAAAAGTATTGGAGCACACTAAACGCTGTCAAGAGTGACCGGCCTCGGAGTGTTCATTCTGCCGAAAATATCGCCGCTGTTGGCGGGGATGTCGAGCTGTCGCAAGAAACATCGACCAGATGCATTTCCTCGCAGTTAGCCATCAGTCGGTCATCCCAAAGGCGAATTTTGGTCAAAGACCTGTGCATGTCCCTAACTCAATTCCAGTCAATGTATCAGCTGCTGCCTGTTAACCGCCAAACGCGTGTAACCTACGCCCAAGCCATCCTCAATCTCGAGGCCGAAGTGGACGACTTTTCGGCCAAAATTATAATGAGCGATGAGACTTATTTCCACCTCAGCGAGAAGGTGAACAAGTAAACTTATCGCTTCTGGGGCATCGAAAATCTACGAGTGATGCACAAGGAGCCATTACACACACTCCAAATGACTGCATGGTGCGCGGCTGACGCTGAAGTAGTCATCGGGTCTTTTTTTCGAGGACGCCGCTGGTCAAATGACAGCAGTGCGTGCTATAGGGCCATGTTAGCCGAGGTTTTTCTGCCGTTATTGAACAAATTAGGACATATGGTTTCAACAGGATGGAGCAAGGGCACACACTGCGCGAGCCACAACCGATATTCTAAAAGCGGCGTTTCCGGGTCACCTCATCTCCCGTTTTGACGATTTACATTGGCCCGCAAGATCACCCGATTTATCCGTTTCAAACTTTTTTGTGGGGTTTTTCGAAGTCCCGTGTTTACGGGAACAGGCGCCGGACCTCGAAAGCTCTCAAACACAACATTCGACACGAGTGCGAGAATCTGTCGGCCGAAGCTCTCGCTGAAGTGATGCAAAATGCCATAAAACGAGCCCGTATAGCAAACAATTGTAATGGCGCCCATTGGGCCAATGTCATTTTCTCGACTTAACCATTCTTCATTCATTTTTTATTTAACTTTTATAAGTTTCTTTTGATAACCGGCATTAAAACAAAAATGAGGAATATTTTTCGCAAGTTTTGGTAAATATCTGTGTTACACCTTGCTAAAACATCTGTTATATATTCTGGGCGGCGCACATAGGGGTTTTTTGCCAATCTAGCCGGACATTAAGCAAAAAATGAAATTTAAGAAATGTAAAAATTAAAGTACGCAGATCGACAGATAACCAAATTCTGCATCGGATAGTGAATTTTTAGGGCTTTTGCTTGAAATTTGTCGTTTTGGGGCGCTGTTAAAGTCAGGAAAGTTGAGTATATTGCATGCGCTTTTATTGACTTTTTACGGTTTTGAGAGGTTTACAACATATTTTTTTGTGGCTAATTGAATAAAGATTTTACAATGATTTTTGGTTTTTTCTATCAAAAACCATATTAGCAGTTATGCTGTTTTATTTTTTTATTTTTTTTAAATTTTTATGATAAAAAAAAATTCGTTTGAAATCAAAAAAACGGATTTTTTATTCACTTTTTTGTAAAAAAAAAAAAAATAAAAAACTTTTTGAAAGTCAGAGTAATCGCGATCCCAAAAATGTTATACTTCACGATAAAATTTGAAGTCTCTATTTTTAGATTGTGAAAAAAAACGTTGCGCGTTTTTGCGCCACTTTTTTTGGCGATTTTTTGAAAATTTTACCTTTTTTCTGTTTTTGCTTATCTTGTATATTTACATATGAATACTTAAGAAACCCTTTGTCAGTCATAAAAGTTATTTATAATTGTACGAATGTAGATGTTTTTCATATAATTATTGCAGGTACATTGAAATAAATTTTTAATATGTATATCTGTTTTTTACCTGAGTAAAAAAAGGAATGTGGAAACAGTAGTTTTTACCCACCCATAAATGGGTTTTAGCCACCTGTGCAGCTGTTTTCTTAATGATGCTATTTTATGGAACAAAATAAATGTACCTGTCTTAAATAAGTTTTAATTTAAAAATATTCTTTGGAAAAAAACAAATCTGTGCTTCAGGTGCTCAGTTTTTAAATATATATATTGTGGGCATTGCACAAAATTCTTTTCAGAACCAATTTAAAGCTTCGAAAGTGAAATGGAAAAAGTGTATACAAGATTAGAGTTATTCCAAATAGTACAGGAATGTAAAGATAAATCTGTTGAAGAAAAATTTAAATTTTTAGATAGAAAATTGTGCGAAATTTCAAAATGTCAAGGAGATAGTGACATCTCAGCGGTAAAGGAGTGTATAAAGAATTTTAAAAAATTTTTTAAAATACATTGGCAGTCAGCACAAAGGAAATATGACCGATTTTTAAGCTTGAATGCCACATGGCTGGAAGGAACAGTGACAGTCCCTCTATTTGGCAGTTCGTCCTCAAAACGACTACAAAAGCCATTCGTTGAACTGACCGAAAGAAGTAAGAGAAGAAAAACTGAAAAATTGCGAACTCAGTTCGATGCTGATTTATTAATGCATGCAGCCCAAACACAATTACAAACATGTGGGAAAAAAGATGCATCAAGTCTGCTTAAAAAAATTGTGTCTTCCCCGACAAGAGCTTCAAAGTTGAAAAAAGCATACAAAGCTGTACAAGAAGAAAAAGTAAAACAGCTAACACCCCTTAAGGCTCTTTCTATATTTGTGGAAGCTGATCTTTCTCGAAAGCAATATGAGATAATCCGCAGTGCCGATAAGAAGGTTTACCCTAGCTACAGTGTTCTGCAAAAAGAAAAAAGTAAATGCTATCCTCCAAAAGAATCGTATGAAATAACAGAAACATGTGCTCAAATTAATCTTCAAGACTTGCTTAATCATACCGCAAGTAGATTACTAACATATTTAGAAGATGTTTTATGTGATTCAAAAACAGAAGATTGCAACTCCTTTGAACTAATAAGCAAATGGGGCTGCGATGGCTCACACCAGGCACAATTTAAGCAAAAGATGGAAAATGATGGCTCAGATTCTCATATTTTTCAGAGCAGTTTTGTCCCAATTCGACTGATATGTGGTACAAAAAAAAAAATACTGTGGCAAAATCCAACCACTTCATCACCCCGATATTGTCGACCTATTCGCATCAGATTTATTAAAGAAACTGTGGACGTAATCCAAGAAGAAATTGACTATGTACAAGATGCTGTTAGTAAATTACAAGAAACAATTTTTTTACTGGATGGAAGTTTGTATTCCGTAAAACATGCAATGCTATTTACAATGGTTGATGGGAAAGTATGTAATGCCGCAACGCAAACCACGTCCACAATGAAATGCTATATTTGTGGGGCTACTTCAAAAGAATTTAACAATTTAAGCATCAAAAGAGATATAGACGCAAATGCCCTTTCTTTTGGATTATCTACTTTGCACGCCAGAATTCGTCTATTTGAGAGCATAGTACACCTGTCATATAAGCTCACAGTGAAAAAATGGCAGTTAAAATCTGATGCGGACAAAGCAATTGTTAAAGAGAGAAAAAAAAATATTCAAGCAATATTTAGAAGTGAATTAGGGCTATTAGTGGATGTACCGAAAACTGGATTTGGAAACACCAACGACGGTAACACCAGCAGAAGATTTTTTTCCAATCCTGAATTAGCTGCAAAAATAACTGGAATTGAATTTGATTTCATCTACCGAATCAAAGTTATTATTGAAGTAATATCAAGTGGTCACAAAATCCATCTACACAAGTTTGCCGATTATTGCTTGGACACTGCAAAACTTTATGTTGCTCTATATCCCTGGCATCCTATGACACCTACAATGCACAAGATTTTAATACATGGAGCAACTGTTATAAATGAGGCATTGTTGCCTATTGGGCTTTTATCAGAAGAAGCGGCTGAGGCACGAAACAAACATTTTCGGCTTTACAGGCAGAGGTTTGCAAGAAAGTTTTCAAGAGTTGAGTGTAACAGAGATGTTTTGAATAGGCTTTTGCTTAGTTCTGACCCACTGATGACTAGCATAAGACCAACTCCAAAAAGAAAGTCATTACCATTCACGAAAGAAGCCGTTTCTTTGATGCTTCCACCTGTACTTGATTTCGAAGAGGATTCAGATTCAGAAGATGTCTTTGAAGAAACAGACGAAGAAGAACAGTGGCACCCATCACCTTAGTGCAAAAGAGGAGTTTATTTAAAAAAATTAGTTGCTGTTTTTATATGTACATATATAAAATTTATTGTTACTATTTTAAATAAGTTTTTGTTATAAATATATTAATTATTTTCAAATAAATTAAATACTATAAAATACAAAAAAGCGGCAAACAAGCTTAAAAATGAATTTTTTGTGAAAATTAGCAAAAAAAAAATAAAAAAAAAATTTTTTTTACAGGATCGTTTCGTGAGGGGGGGCATTGGAGAAGTACCCCCCTCCTCCCACAAAAGCTTAATAAGATATTTTTTTTGGTATTTAGGCTTAAGTTATCCATTTCTATTATTAAAAACATTATTTTTGCCAATTTCATTTTATGGAACCGCCCACAAAGAGGGGGGGGGGGGGCAAAATGAAATTTTACCATCTCCTGTACCAAAGTTTAGATTTTTTAACTTTCGCCTGTGTTTAAAATTGCATTTGCTTAACGAAAGTTCAGGAAATTTAAATAAAAAGCTGAATTTTTCAGAGGTAGCATTAGTTCTTCTAAGGGGAACTTTTTTCCCCTTGGTTCGATTTTTGTTTTTTTTTAAGCTTAGTCAGCCTATGACCCCAATACATGTTTCTGCCAAGTTTCATTGATCTAGGGGCACGCAGTAACTTTTAAGAAGTAATATAAATTAAAAAAAAAAGTGATGTCCGGCTAGATTGGCAAAATACCCCTATGTGCGGCGTTTCTATTTTTGTTTCCAATGCCTTTTATATCTACCTATACATAAGTTTTTTTTTCAATCAGTGTTTTTTAATTAAAACAAATCTGAAAGTTGTGGAATTACATTTTCTAAATCAGTAAATGCAGTAATATGCTGAGGCAGAAGTTGAGGGATGTTAAAAAAACAAAGGATGTCCTTTAAGAAACGTGTGTTGAAGTTTTGTAAAACAGATTTGTAATAATAAACATTTTCAAAATGATTTCTTTCTTTCAAATCTAGGCTTTTCAACTAAAATCCCCATACTAATGGAAATATTTTTCTTCCAAAATAGTTTTAAATTGTTTGTGGGCTTAATTCCTTTTAGTCTCAAATTCTAATTAAAGTTTGTTTAAGTAGAACAAATCAACATTCAAGTTACAGTAGTACCGAATAAAAAGAGTGCTGACGAGAAATCGTAGCTGATTTCAAAAATGCACTCGGCTGGTATCGGAATTACTTAATTTTTAATTAAAATGTCCATTCTTAGCTATGACAATTTTAATAGTTTAATATTAAAGTCAAACAAATAGTAATTTGTAATAAAAAAAAATTATTTAAATGCCTATCATTAATTAATTAATTTTAATGCAAATAATCCTAAAGCATAATTATCTAAAGATTGCAATCCCTTTTCGCCCTGCTTAGTGTGTAAACCATTTGAATCTAAATGAACAAAAAAGCGTAATAAATTGCCAGCAACTAAAACAGCAATTTGTATTAAACTTATGTTTTTTACCCTTCTTTTAAATATTACACTTCAGAAGTAAATAATTTTATCACAACATCAAGCACATTGTTTTATATAAATATGTGCTGCACTCATATTCTAAACATATTGATTATGTTTTTCTTTCAATCGCTGTTGAATTTTCATTGTAATCAATTCAGACAAAAATAGCAGTATGGCAACATGTTTGATTTGATTAGTTGCAACTGTTACACGAACAATATGTGGCTTTAAAACAAATTGTAGTGGTGAAAAAATACAAAAAGGAACTTGTTGTAAAACATCATTCAGTTGCAACATTTCCTTATCACTACAGAGAAAGTTTATTAAAAAAGAGAGATGTGCCTAAAATATAAGAGAAAAAAGTAATTTTTAACACGTTGCTGTAAGCATGTAAAAAATGTTAAGAAAAGGATATTTGTGGTTGCGTATTTTTTACATAATAAGTTTGACGTTTTAAATCATCAGCTAACTGTTAAGAGAGAGAGAGAGATAAAAACCATTTTTAATAGATATAAAATTCGTCCAAGTTGTATGTAAATGCAGTGTGTAATTTAAATAATTTCTTTATTATTTTTTTGCTCATAACTCAAACAATTCAAGATTTTATTTTGAAGAAAGACAATGATTTCCAAGGATGTACTGGAGGCATATAATTTCTGCTCCGGATGCGACCTTACAAATTTGAGTTTTAGAAAATTTCTACTTTAAGATCGACCTGTG